>CAHIKZ030002933.1:0-600000 GCA_903632075.3 Acanthosepion pharaonis | reverse complement strand
GTGTGTGTGTGTGTGTGGCGCGTTGGCCCAATGGTATGATGCTTGCGTCGTTTCGTAATCGTCTTTAATTCTCAGAGTCGGTAGAGGATACGCACTGCTGATGGGTCTCAAAACTAGACGAAACGGCCGCCCAGTGCTTTTCTGCATGTCTCTATGTGTTGCGGATTCTAGTACTAAATTAAGCTAGAAGTTCCTTCATTTAATTGATAAACATTTCCCTAAAAGTAAGCTTCTTAGTAAAATATTTAACAGAAACACATTAAAACTAAGTTATAGCTGCACCAATAATCCTTAAAAGATTAGAAACTTACACATGATGAATTATGAAAATATATAGAAAGAGATGTACCTCTAAAGATTCTCTAAAAATGAGCATAACAAATGCCCTAAACTTAATTAAAAACTAAGTTTTATCCTTAATATCGTTATGGTATTATTGAGACCCAAAGACCTCTTCATGTAATTTTTTTAATCTTTATTAACACATTAGAAATTTTGGTTAAAAATCTTGTTTCTCTTGTGTGAATGTGGTACAAGAAATTAATATAGAAAATTTTAGCGTCTTTTTTTCTTTTTTTCTTTTCTTTTTTTTGCAGTGCAAAACATTGATTTTGACATTCTTGCATAAATCAGATAATTACCGGATTTTAATTAAACTTTCAGAACTTATTCACGAATTAATAAAATTATTTTTTAAATGTTTCATTTTTTTAGAAAATCTTTGTAAAAATATTGTTTTTACATCTGTTGTCTCCTATTTAATTTTATGAAATTACAAATTATTTTTCGTAGTGCTTAATGTATATATTAATTATAAGGACAAGTCCTGGGAGAATATATATCATAAAATTTCTTTCGTCAAACTGAACCTGCTCTGAATCACAAAAATAAAACATGCAATAAAATAAGACATTATTTAATTAGAAATGCTTTTAATTGCCATTATGTATAAATATGGACACTATCCTCTTACGAGAATAATATTTTCGATAAATAAAGAATTTTTTCATGAATTGTTTTCATTTTTTCTTTTTATTAGAATAATTGATAAACTTTTAAATATTTTAAAATTCTATATTAACTTATAGCGGTCAAGTGATATTGTTATTACATTAAGACTCTATTTACTAATCATAAATGGAAAGCTTATTACAATTCAACGACCCCATTATTTTAAAAAAGAATTTTGAATTTATCTTATGTGAATATAAACTTGTCGTTTTTTTTTAAATACAGATGTCCAAACGCGACATTATTAGAAAATAAGAGCAGTAACTATAGTAAAGTTAAATTTTATTGGTAATTTTCTAACATTTCTTCAACAATCGTCTTTGTGAGTTACACTATAAATTCAAAGTACCTAAAATTTAATAAAATATTAAATTGCTTAAAATATTTTCTTACGTTTTTAAGATTACTGGGTAGTTAAAAATATCTTTAAAAAGGCGTTCATATTATACTCGTCAAATAATTCTTACAGTTTTTCACCCCTTAGAAAAAATTCCCAAATATAAGCTAGAGTTCTCAATGTTTCAAATCAGATTAAGTAAACATAAAATCAGCTCGTCTTCTTCAACTAAAGTTTAAAAAAGGACATACTATTTTTGAAAGATTTTTTGATAAAGAAGTTATGTTGTGTTGACAGATTTGTTAATATGGACGATCTCAGGGTTTTTACTAACAATAAAAATACTCATTCTAATCCGTCCAAATTCAGTTTAAAATATACTAAAGTATTTTGCTTATGTGAAATATTAAATTTAAATTTAATCTATTAGCTTGAAATTAAAACTAAAATAACAGCTTCAAAAAGTATTTTTCATTTTTAAAAATGCATTTTAATCCTTAGGTATAGCTTTTCTTTGTAGGTATCTATCTACCTACATATATATATATATATATATATATATATATATATATATATATATATGATCAGAGTTGAAGCAGACCAGGAAACAGTAGTATAAAAAGTGCTCAATACACGTGTATAAAAAATGAAATAAAAATAACATATAGTGCCTTAACCTTTAAAGATTAAGAGGTCAGATACAATATGCGACATTGGTCTCGACCTCACGGTATCATCGGACTAATTCTATCAAATGACCATTTAACGCTTTATTTTTAAAAACCAGAAAGAACGCTACATTGTTATTTTTCAAAAATAAATGAACAAACGCATGACGGTCAAACGCATAACGTTGAGTGTCACAGAACGTGGAGGGGGAGAGGAGGAAGAAGAAAAAGAAGGAGAAGAGTGAAGAGAACAAGAAAAATGAAGAAAGCAAGTGTATCGTATATGTATAAAGAAAAGAAGTAGAAAAGAAAAAAGAAAATCAAATGTAACGTAACTTTAAGGAAGGGTGTCTTGTATATATAGGAAAGGATGGGAGGGAAAGCAAACGTATTGTGAAAATAAAAGTAGGGTTTTAAATACGTTTTTTTTATCTTGCCTCATATTCACTTAAATATTCTTTTTTGTTATAAATGCAAGGACTTAAGATTTCAGATCACTAGTTTCTCATGTTGATAAATTTAGCAAATGCGGGTATAGTTTTACCTTTTTAAAATTTTCCACTTTTAAATAAAATGAAACATTAAGATCAGTTTCCTACTTGTTCTTTATCCTATCATATGTGTGTGTGTGTGTGTGTGTGTGTGTGTGTGTGTGTGTGTGTGTGTGTGTTTAGGCAGCAATCCTTCTTTCATGCACATCTCATTGAATACGACAAACAAGATGCTTTGATTTACTTTTTTATACAATTTATCATGTGATCTAATAATTTTTTTTTCTTTTCCGAAGATAAATTATATAAAAACTGTCCAATTGTGGCAGTAGAAGAATGTGATTTTATCACAGATCACAAATTAATGAAAAGTATATATAATAAAGGAAAAAGAATAAAATACATGTTTTTGCAAGCGGTTAGATTTTTTATTACGTATTTTCATTAAAATTCTTTCTTGACGCATTAACAGCGTATGGCGGAAATGTCTGTCATTGCAATTTTATTCATCAACTACGAATAATAGACATTCCTACTGCAGTTATTAAAAGGCATGTATATATTATGGGTTACCTGATCATCCACATCTTCATTTTCAATATTTTAAAACATTTATAATAAAGTATGAAGGCCAAACTTAAAAGGAGAAAGGAGACGTTCAATATTTATATAGTTGAAAAAAGAATGTTTAAAAGATTCACTTTTTTTGCAAGTGACAATTCAAATTCCCATCAAATAATAGCAAAAACTAAGGGAGACAATTCTAATATGGAGTTCTCTCCCTTAGACCATAATACCCGCGGTCAATTTTTATAGATTTCATTTGTTTTAGTGTCTCCAAAACTTTGCTAAAAAAAGAATACACGATGAATATGTTGCCTAAAACATAATGTAAACAAAATTTTTATTGTAAAAGCCTTTGTGTTATTATTAGGATGAAAGATAAAATAAAGTTTTTATGTAGATATTGTATTTTATTCACATTATATATATATATATATATATATATATATATATATATATATATATATATATATATATATATATATATATATATATATACACACACACACACACACACACATATATATATATATATATATATATATATATATATATGAAGATTACTTCCATTTGTTAGAGGAAAAATAGAATTAAATTTAATTATAGAATCATATAAAATTCGAGAAATTTATTGGTTAGTCCCGTGTCGACGACGTAAAAACAAGCTATTTAAACAAAATTTACAAGGTTCTATATATATATATATATATATATATATATATATTTGTATATTTAGGCAGCAATCCTTCCTTTATGCATGTTTCATTAAAAACGACAGACAAGGTACTACGGTTGAGCTTTTTATTTAATTTCTCTTGTGTTCTGACAAGAGCTTTTTTTCTTACATTACACCTATCTGATCACAGTTCCATCAGAACACATTTAAACACACACTCAGATTTACCCGACACTATTAGGAACATACTATTAGAAAACACAAATATATTAACTGCATCCACTTGCAAAAAAAGACTAAAAATAATGGAAGCTCTAATAATAAAAAAGAAAAAGCCAACTCTTAACAATATTAACTATGAACAAAGCCACAATGTGCTAACCGTATTCGGAAACTAAAAACATCACTACCACACTGAACATACACAGAACTCACACACTCTACTAAGCTGATATTGAATCATCCTTGATAATGGCTAAAGATATAGCCGAAAGCGCTCGGAAATACAGAACATTCGGACAGTTCTTACACACTCTTTGTCCAGAAAAGAAAGCTCTTGTCAGAACACAAGAAAAATTAAATAAAAAGCTCAACCGTAGTACCTTGTCTGTCGTTTTTAATGAAACATGCATATATATATATATATATGCAGGATAGGATATATTTATATATATATATATATATAGGAAAGGATAAAGAACAAGTAGGAAACAGATCTTAATCTAACATGTTTCATTTCATTAAAGCTCTGTCAGAGATTAAAAAACAGAAGAGAATACATCTATGCTTTTCCACGGGATTAGAATTTTATTTCATATCTTCATTAAAATTCTTTGTTAACGTAGTTACCCAACCGCGAACAATACGAAATTTTGTTATTGTAGATGTTTGTGTTATATGATCAAATAAAACAATTTTTTTAATTAGCATAATATAGCATGAAGGTAAAAAGAAAAGGTTAAAAAAGAGGGTCATCAATATTTATTTAGTTGAGAAAATAATGAAAAAGTTCAATTGTTTTTGCTTGTAACAACTTAATTTCCTATAAATTGGGAACAATACTAAAGGGAGATAATTCTAATATTGAGTTGCCTCCCTTTGAGTTTAATATACCTTTTACTCAGATACAAAATTCGCTTAAAAAGGGGATACATGTTGAAAAAAACGCCCAAACCAGAGGGAAAACAACAATTTTATTGTGAAGCCTTTACGTTATTATTAAGATGAATGATCGAGGGATTTTTAATGAAAAATTATTTTTTTAATCCTTTTTAGAAACTTGGAAATTTTGTTTAAATATTTTGTTTTTCTGCCGTCAACACTGGATTTTGAATTAGCATGGTAAAAAGCACATTTATTTGTAAAATACTTACAAAATTCAGATAATTGTCTGATTTCAATGAAAATTTTTAAACTTATTCAGAAATTCGTAAAACTTTCTTTTTTAGAAAATCCTTATAAAACTATTTTTTTTTTTACATCTGTTGGTCCCATTTTTTAATTTTATGTAATTTCGAGAAATTCTTTTTTTTTTTTATATCGCTTAATATTTATAAGGACAAGTCCTCGGAGAATTTAAATCGTCAATTTTATTTTTCAGAGACGAAATATTGATATTAAAATCTCTAGAGAAACACTTGGTACTTGAAGTTGAAGGTGAAAAACTTACTGAAGATGCGTAAATGTGAAAAACATATTTGAACTCCATTGACCTTCTCGACACTTCAGCTCAAAACTAAATTAATTTTTATCTTTATATACATAACGTAAGTGAACGTCGTCGTATTTAAATCATTTCTCTTTCAATTTTGTTTATGCTCCATCATAGTTACCCAACCGCATTTTTAGCTAAGCAATTTAGATTTTAGCATAACTGAAGGAGTTACTGGATTTTTATGCATTAGTATTTATTTTGTTTTTGTACAACTAACCTGAACATTTATCTTATTTTTACTTTCTCTTTTTGCTTACCTTAAGTTATATTTATCGACTTTGCATTTTCTCCTTTCGTTCATATTTTTATCAATTGATAGTTCAGGTGTTAATACTGTCAAAAAGGCAATATAAATTAATTTATTGTATGTTAAATAATGACTTCATAATCTCCGAGTATTTTAGGCTTAAATCCCGATTTATATTTTCATTTTATTTCTGCTAATTGTTTCTAATATTAACAAACTTTTTGATATTTGTGTTTGTTTAGATTTGTCTTGCTTTCAAAGCGTTTTTTGTTTATCCCTCGTTTTATATATTTAAAAACACGCTAAGTTTTTTAAGCTTCTATTTAATATTTATATACATACATTGTTCCAAAAATTGTCATAGCCGGAGTGATAGTGGGGACAAGTTCCCACTATCTATAAACTGCATCCGTGGCATTCGTCTCAAGTAGTTGCCAGAAAACTACTTGTGGCGAATGTTCAATCCGCTTCATTGTAACAAAAGGTTCAATTTCAATTTCAGTTCAAATTACATCGCATGTTACACTATCAATTGCAGATTTAATGTCATTTTGTATTGTATAGAGTGCGGTAGAAATACCTCCCAGAAATAAATCCCACACCATTAGCGGCAATGGTGTCTTAATCTAGCTAATGTCATATCATCATGTGGGAGGTATTTCTGTCCCACTCTGTACTCGCAACTTCTTTAAAAATAATTAAATCTTTCTCTGGTAGAAAGTTTTGATGGAAAGATGCTATCTATTTCAGCAGAGAGATATAATAATTTTCGATTATCCCCTTTTTTAAGACATTCTCTTCCTTTATCATGTCCATGCAATGGCAGTTCTTGCCTGCAAAAATATGATATAGCGTTTATGAATTGATTTAAATATTGTTAATTCTTTTTCAGCTTGTTTGTTCTTTCAGTTCTTTTCATAGTTCATTAACAGCAATAATTTGGTCACATAGACCAAAAGTCTTTAAATAATGTCTTTAATAATTATTGTAAAAGAAAAATCAATAAATCATAAATTAAATAAAAATCGTTAAAAATGGTTATGGTCAAAGTTCATCACTCTATATTAGAATGCAGCAGAAATTGCATTTAATGTCATGTCAAGTAAGTAACACGATCAATATAGCATCAGTATGGTTTTATTCCATTTTTTGCAAATGAATATCATTTACAAAAAATGAAATAAAACCATACTTTTGTCAAATAAAATATAGTATAAATGCAAAAGGAAAAATTCCAAAACAGAGTAAGTTTAATATCTATTTTTGAAAAAAGTGAAAATTTAATTTATTTTGTAACAACTTTAATTCCATTAAAATGCTTACAGAAACCAAGGCAGACAATTCTGATCTGGAGTGATCTCCCTTTGACCATTTTTTTTAAGGTTATTTAATTTCATTTGTTGTCTTTTTTTGTACAGGAAACCTTTACTCATTTATCCTTTTATCGTCTGCAATTTTAATTTTTGGCATAATGCAACCGCCATTATAATGGAAGGTGAGTTGCCGCAGGGAAAACTAAAGAAATCCTCTAAAATAACAAGTAGTTTATCGAGATTGCTCGTGGAAACTGACATAGAGTTTATTTGGTGAATAAGATATCTCCGCCGCGACTACAAGAAAATTGTATCTGTTGGACATTGATTCTATATTTATGACCTTTTCGTGTCCCTCAGCTAATAAAATTATGCTCTCCACTCAAACGAACTTACATTTATTCACGATATATTTTAGCGACATTTACAAAGCTTGAAGTAAACTTATTGCAAATTCTTTAAATAAACTACAATAGCTATCCTCTGTTTTTCAATAAAAAAAAATATATATTTAAGAAATAACACTATTTTTACTATTGTAAACCAGATAAGCACAGATTTTAACACAACCGTAATAACAAATGAAAAGAGATTTTTAAAACCAGCATTATAATAATAAATTATTTCTCGAATCTATTTAATTTAAATATTTACCACGAATATATTAAATTTAATATCATCTTGAATGTATTAAGTTTAAATATATCAATGATGAAATGTTTTTTTTACAACAGAGTTCTGACCGTTCGTTGAAATTTCCACTAAACTTTTCTTTTATAATAAACACTTAATAAATTCAATCGATTTTGATTGATCTTTCAAAACAGTTTCAATTTAAAAGTATTCTTCATATTATATCATTAAATCGTATTTAAGTGCATGCAATACAGAAGAGACAACTTTCATTTGTCCAAGATTATATAAGGTTCCCTTGTAAAATATTTTGAAACTATCCTGTATAAAATATATATTTATAGAATAATTTCTTGAAGAGTAAATCATAGATATCATGTGATATTCTCGGACAAAAAATAATAATAATTTAAACATCGTTTAAATTATTTAAAGCAAATTTAGGTTTGAGTAAGTTTTGTACATTTTCCTATTTATTCTTATTCAGAGTTCTACATACTTGCAAATTTTCACTATAAAGACAGATTCGTATTTTTAAAGTTCGTCTATATTCACAAAAATTCGGTAAAGAAATAGAAGAGATTAATTTTAGAGCATTAGAGAGAGAGAGAGAGAGAGAGAGAGAGATCTTTTATCTTCGTTAGATTCATTTCAACAGAGAAAACAGTACATTTAAATACAATATAAGTTTTAGTAAGTCTACATTACAATTATGTTAGGAAAATGCTTAAAGTCTAAAATGGAAGAAAGTGTATCAGAAAAACACAATTTACGCATAGTTAGAGATAACAAATTAAAGCTAAATTTATTCAATTATTAGAAAACATATATTTCTAACTATACACCAATTTTAGCCTAGCTAAGTTACACACACGCCGCACTCTACTCAAAACAAATTTTAAAACAAACACAAATATACCGGTGTGCTGGCCATTATTGACTCGACTCTTGCTTACGACAGATGTCTACAACTACGTCCGTTTTGTTTCCCTTATATAGGCTACAAGAAAAGCCGAACAGGACAGAGAGAGACTTTCTTTCTCTCTCTCTCTTTCTCTTTCTTTCTTTCTCTCTCTCTCTCTCTCTCTCTCTATCTCTCTCTCACACACACACACACACACACATGCACAGAGGCTAACCGAAATCACGGCTGACTGCCCGTTCGACCATTAGGCTGTGAAAACGACGTCCTGGGAACACAGAAAGAGAATGCACTCTACTCTCAACGCGACAAGCCCAAACCGATAGCCAACAAGCAATCAGCCGGGTTAGCATACTCCTTTTTCACGCTCTTATTTCATATCTTGTACACCGAACATTCAGACGCTACACTATGTGACCTACCAGAGACATTTTCATATCTTGTAAATGAAAATAAATCTTTGATCATTTCTTCAAACCAGTGTAGAATTTGTTTCTTTACTCCAACCAATTTCCATCTCTGATCAAAAGCTTTCAAGTAGAAATGCCTTAGAAAAATGAATTACATTATGTATACTTTATTAACAAATCTTATTTTATCAACAAAGCCGATAATAAACTTAAATTAAAACTAACTATACCCATTAGTTTTTATTTGGTCTAGATGACAAATATAATCACAAAAATAAAAGCCTAAGAAAAAAATGACGAAGTCTAAATGTATTTAGAAAATACAATAGAAGTTTTGGCAAAAAAGACGGTTTTTCTGTTGATATCGCTGTTACTTTAAATTACCGAGTCTCCCACGGCAATGTTTATTTACAATAATTTATAAAAATATGTGAACCAAGTACAATGCTATATTTATTATTTACCATTTTATAAAGATTTATTATTTATCATTATTTTAAAAAATTTCTTTTCAAATTTCTTTCTTTATAAGAATAAAGAAATAAATTGGAAAAGAAACCTTTTTATTCAAAACTTTATGATAAACTACAAAAAATATGAACCACCTACAATGCAATATTTATTATTTACCATTTTATAAATAAATAACTATGAAAACAAATTTTTATCGATAAATTTATAAAAAAATATCTATGAAATATTGAACGTTATTACTTCTAATTTAATAATAATAACTATTATTATTATTGTCATCATCATCATCATTCGATTTCTGCTATGGACACACTACCTACCAAGTCTGCGGAAAGACCTAAGGCAGGTCGTGGTGTGTTGTTATGGCCACATTTCATGTTAATTTTTTTTTTTTTTTTTTTTTATCTCCGATGAAGTTGCTAGCGTTACATAGACAAAGTTCTCCTTAGTGTGTGTGCTGTACTTAATAAGACAATTTTCTGTATGTCTCTTAAGCTGGGGTTTCAGGGATTCTTTCAATGTGTTGTTTTGTTCCATTTTTTATAATTCCAAGTGCACCTATTACCACTGGTATTATTCTTGTTTTCAATTTCCACATTTTTTCTATTTCAATTTCCAGGTCTTTGTATTTTGATAGTTTTTCAAATTCCTTGGTTGCTATGTTACAATCCGCTGGACAAGCCATATCAATTAGTAGGCAAGTTTTTTTCTTTCTGGTTTTTGACAATAATGTCCGGCCTATTTGCTTCAATTTTTCTGTCTGTGTGGATGGTATAATCCCATAGAATGGTGACATCTTCTATTTCTGTAACCGGCGCTGGCCGATGTTCATACCAGTGTTTGCTTACACATTTTCCAAAGTGTTTGCACATTGTCCAGTGTAAGTATTGCCCCACTCTATCGTGACAATTTTTATATTCATTTGGGGCAAGTATAGAACATCCTGAGATTAGATGGTCTATTGTTTCTTGGTATTTGTCACAGAACCTGCATTTTGGATCCACATTATTATGTATGATATTTGCCTGAAAATTCCTAGTGAAAAGACTCTGGTCTTGCGCTGCAAGAATAAAGCCTTCAGTTTCAGACTTTAATCCAGATGCTCGTAACCATCGATGAGTATTAACTTTATCAAAATGTTGTTTGTATTTACTGCCTTCTTTTATTATTGAATATTTTTTCTTTCTGTTTTCATGTTGTTTCACTAATTTTATCATCCAGTCATTTGTTGTTTCCATGTAAGTTAGTAAGCCAATAGTTGTTGTCTTGTATGACAATTCTAGCTGAATAAGACCTCTTCCACCTTCTTTACGGGGTATGTATAGACGGTCTACATCAGCCTTTGGATGATGCATCTTATACTTAGAAAGAAGCTTTCTTGTTTTAAAATCCATTTGTCTGATGTCATTTAGAGTCCAGTTCAAGATGTTGAAACTATATTGGACCACTGGGATGGCTAGGTTATTAATGGCCATAATTCTGTTCTGAGAATTCAATTCAGTTTTTAATACCAGTCGTACCCTTCTATAGTACTCTTTACGCACTATTTCTTTCATTTTCTTATGGTGAATTCCTTCACTCTCATTTACACCTAGGTACTTATAAGCTTCTCCTTGTTCTAAATCTTTTATTGTTACAGCAGGGTCTAAACTAATAGAGGAAGTTTGTTGTAGCGATCCTCGTAAAACTGTAGCTTTAGCACATTTATCCAAATTGAATTTCATTCCGATGTCTTCACTGAAGCATTTTACAGTTTGCAGAAGACCTTCCAGCTCATTGTCATTCCTAGCATACAATTTTAAGTCATCCATGTAAAATAGATGGTTTATTTTCTTTTGAGCTATTTTGTAACCGCATTCTGTCTTGTTAAGTTGGCTGGTTAATGCTATAAGTGATATGCAAAATAATAAAGGAGACAAAGAGTCACCTTGAAATATTCCTCTATTGATGTTTATTTCGCCAGACTTATAGGTTCCATTTTTATGATTGAGGTAAAGTGTAGTTTTCCATATCGACATACATTGTTTGATGAAATTGATGATAACGGGTGATACCTTGTACATACTTAAAGACTTTAAGATCCAGGAATGTGGTACACTATCGAATGCTTTACGATAATCTATCCAGGCAATACTAAGATTTTTTTTTCCACGGAAGCAGTTTTCCAGGATCATCCTATTAATAAGTAATTGGTCTTTACATCCGTAGCAGCCTCGTTTGCACCCTTTTTGTTCAAGTGGTAGTATGTCATTTCTTTCCAAGAAGAAATATGTCTGTTTTGTTAAAATAGATGTTAACAGTTTGTATGTTGTTGGAAGACATGTAATTGGTCTATAGTTTTCGGAATATTTGTGTCACTATTTTTGGGTAGAAGAAAGGTAACTCCTTTGGTCATCCATGCAGGAATTTTAGTTGGATCGGTAACCATTTCTTGAAGTTCTTTGGCGAGTTTTTTGTGTGCTGTATTTAAATAATATAGCCAGAAGTTAGGAATTTTATCTATTCCTGGAGATTTCCAGTTGTGTGCTTTTTTCAGTGCACATTTAACATCTTCTTCTGTGATTCCCGCCCATGTCTGTTCTGGTTTATTTTTCATTCGTTCTAACTCTTGCGCAATCCAATCTGCCTCTTCGTTGTGTTCTTTAGGGCAAGCCCATATTTTTCCCCAGAACTGTATAACTTCTTCCATTTTAGGGGGGACTGTCACTTCAATTCTTTGTTATTATTATTATTATTATTATTATTATTATTATTATTATTATTCCCAGTGTTTGATCCAATCCTTTTTTAAGTCTTTTACGTGAGACATGACGCAAAGAAAAGTTATTGAGATTTGTTTGCTCAGTATGTGATCGTTAATCATAGATGTTGTGCTTCTTGCATATCTTCCAGTGCAGATATGTCGCTACATTGTTATGTCTGTTGGTATATTCATTTTTTGCTAGTTCCGGACATCCTGAGATGGTCGACAGTTTCATTATATTTTCCGCAGATCCTGCGTGTCCGGTTAGTTCCATCCTTGATTATGTGACAATGATAGGATCTGGTTACGAGGTTTTGATCCTGAGCTGCAATAATTAGGCCTTCTGTGTCAGCTTTCAGTCCAGTGATCCTCAGCCATTGATGTGTTCTCTGTTAATCCACATCTGCTTCTTTCGTTCTTTTTAACTATTTGTCATGCAACGCCTTTTGTCCTCCCAGTTCTTTTGTAATTTCATTTGACCAAGTTGTTTTGCTTTCTTTTTTTACTCGTTTGGCGTATATGGTGGTACTCGCTTCGTTTTTTGTTGATAGGTTTTCAGATATATTAAACTGTTTCTTGAAGAGTGTAGGTTCTTTGTTGGTAGAGTTGATTAGAGGTTTTACTATTTGTAGGAGTGGATTATTATTATTATCATTATTATTATTATTATTATTATTTGCTTTGATTTCTGTTGTATATTTCGGGTCCCATCCAGACACCTAATATCAGAAATGACTTCATTTTCCACTGAGCATTTTTATATAAAAAAATTTAAGATCACACACATTTTATATAGATAAAGCTCTTCGTAATGTGTAAGCTGTACTTGCGAGTACAATTTTGTATATTTCTTTGAGGCATAGGCTACCAGGACTCCCTTTATTAAGTCTATCGGAACCTTTTCCAATCAATTTGAGGGCTCCAGCTACAACTGGAATTATTGATGCCCTCATATGCAACAATTTTTAGATTTTCCACTTCAAGATCCTTATATTTTGATAGTTTTTTTTAAGATCTTTAAAGATACATTACAATTTACAGTGACTGCGATGTCAATAAGAAAGGACATTTTGTTCTTGTGGCCGGGGCGATTAGATTTGATTGTTCTGTGTGTATGTATTATAAAGTCCCATAAAATTGTTACATCCCCGATCTCTGTAACCGGATCTGGGTGAAGTTCATACCAGTTTATTGCAGTTTCCTTCCCGTAAAAGTTGCATACTTTCCAGTGCAGTTATTGGCCCACTCTGTCATGCAGAGTTTTATATTCAGTGGGTGCCAAAACCATGTAACCTGATACAAAATGGTCAATTGTTTCTAGAATTTTGTTTACTGAATCTGCATTTGGGGTTGACAATTTGTTCAATATGTGTGCTTGGTAATTTCTAGTTAGCAATCATCGGTCCCATGCAGCAAGAATAAAACCTTCGGTTTCAGCTTTTAAGTCTGAATTACTTAACTGATGATGGGTACGGGGTCTGTCTACATCAGATTGTTTGGTACGGGCAGAGTATTGACCATATCTTGCCATCGTTTCTATATTTGGTACGTTGCATTTACATTTGCTTTCTTTTTAGGCTGTTTACCGTTGCAGTACGTGTATTATAGTTTATTTGTACAACTTCACTCACTTGAAATTCCCCTTTGAATTTGTTGGCTTCCTTTATTAATGAATAAAGTTTCTTATTTATTTCATGTTCTTTGACACAACATCATCATCCAGTCTTCTGTAGCTTCCAGCTACCTTTGAATACCAATTGTTGAGATTTTGAAAGACAGTTCTAGTTGAACTAATCCTCTGCCTGCTTTATTATTACTATTATTATTATTATTACTATTACTACTACTACTACTAATAATAATAATAATAATAATAATACGCGAAAATGTGGCATATGGGAACATCAACAATCCCTGTTGTAGTTGGAGCCCTAGGACTGGTTGGAAGAGATTCCAGTAGACTAATTGAAGGGATTCCTGGAAGTCCATGCCTCAAGGAGATACAGAAAATTGTTCTGACAAGTACAGCCCACACCTTACGAAGGGCTTTATCTATGTAATCTTTTTTTTTTTTTGTCAGTGGAAAGTGTCATGACGCCATTTCTAACCTTAGGTCCCTGGGCGGGACTCGGAAAGAAATGTGTAAACGCCAGAAATCAAAGAAAATAAAAAGAATAATAATAATAATAATAATAAATAATAATAATAATTACATACACACACACACACACACATATAACAGGAGAAAATGTATGTCTATGTTTTAAAATGTATGTCTTACTCGTATTTTCATTAAAATTATTTCTTAACACATTAACTGCGAATAACGGGAATTTCTGGTAATGCAATTCTATTGATCAACTGGGAATAATGGATATTTCTGTCGCAATTAATAAGAGGCATGTGAATATTATGGATTATCTGTTCATCCACATCTTCATTTTAAATGATAGAATAAAACAAGTATAATATAGCATGAAGGCAAAAAGAAAAAGGGCCAAAAAGAAGACGTTCAATGTTTATTTAGTTGAGAAAATAATGAGAAATTTTACTTGTTTTTGCGAATAACAATTTAAATTTCCATGAAATGATAGCAAAAACTAAGGGAGACAATTCTAATTAGGAGTTCTCTCCCTTTGACCATGATATTATACGTAGTCATTTTTTTTTTAGGTTTCTTCCAAAAATTTACTAAAAAAGAGAATACATGATGAAAAAACTTAATATAAACAATTTTTTTTATTTTCAAAGCCTTTGTGTTATTATTAAGTTAAAAGATCAAAGGATTTTTTACGCAAAATTATTTTTTATCCTTTTTAGAACATTCGAAATGTTGTTTCTTGTTTTTTTCTACTGTCGAAGTTGAACCTTAAAAAAAAGAAAATACATATCTATGCTTTTGCACGTAATCACATTTTTATTACGTAATTACATTTTTATTTCGTATTTTCATTAAAATTCTTTCGTAACGTATTAACTGGAAATGGTGCGAATTTCCGTTGTGGTTTACTCTGAATGACAGCTACTCCTGACGCAGTTATCAATCACCTTATCAACATCTGCATTTAAAAAGATAGAATAAAACAAAACGTTTCTCAGTTAGATTATAATATAAATGAGAAATGAAAATGTTTAGTATTTATTTAGTTGGGAAAATACTGAACAGTTTCATTTGTTTTTGTGAGTAACGATTAATTGCAAGGAAATGGTTACAGAAATAAGACAACTGTGATATAGAGTTGTCTCCCTTTGTACTATAACTTTCTTCTTCGATGTAATGTGTCCATTTTAAGTTCAGGACATGGGTGATCATGGCACTCCACAACAACTTATCTCATGTAAGTTTTAGCAATTTTCCACCCTTTGCCCTCACTTCTCCCCTCTGTTCCGCCATCCACTCACACAAGCCCATCAGATAAGTGCCTTTCACTATCTCTCTTGCCTTCGATATGCCCCGTGAGTGTTAATTTTTCCAAACCCTCCTTCCTCATTATGTGTCCAAGGAATTTCAGCCATCCTTTCTTGATTATGAGTATACGTTTTCTTTCTGTTGCCATTTCCTTTAAGATTCTCTTGTTGCTTACTCGTTCTGTCCTTGACATTTTAAGTTATTTTTAATTATTTCATTCATTTGTTTTTGTTTGTCAAGAAACAACATTTATTCTTTTCTTTTTTTTTTCTCATAGGCTGTAATGAAAAAAATGGAAAATATTGGAAAATATTTTGCTGCGATTCATGGCTTCAAGAAAAAGAAGGGGTTTATCCCGATTCGCCATGAAAACTGAGCTGGAAATTTAGAGACCAATAAAACCGGATATCTCCCCCACCCCAGACATACAATTGTGTCTGTTGGACATAATCTTTATCTAGGTATTTTTTCGTTCCTAAGTCTGTTGGGCAACAGATGCAGTCAGGTTGACAATACCGAAGGAGAGACGTTCTAGATAAGTGAAAGAAAAAAAAAAAAAACAGTCATGCCAATGGAGCACATCGTCTCTCCAGTCGAGACTCACAGACCTCAATAGGATTGAATGTCAGATGAATCTTGAGACCTCTTGATTATGTAATTTAGGGTGGCGTGCTGGGAGACGGTCAGTGCCGAGACAGTGGGTAGAGTTTGATAGTGACCCAGCGAGGTCAGCAATCAGATAAGCACATGTGAAAACTGGGAAACATGACAACGCTGATACAGACACTGTTGGTGTTCAGGAGAGTAGAACATTCAAATATTCCCTACTATATGACATATAGGCGATGGCAAAACATGCCAAAAGACAATCCACCATTGATGTTATATATAAAAATTCTGCTCCTTTCTTTATGGTTACTCAAATTTTGGCTAAAGTATTTCTCTTTAAGTAGGAAATCTGGACGGGGTAAGGTAACTTGTGGGAAGAGAAAAATTTATTTTGTAGCATCCTACACTGGGAACAGAAGTTAGTAGAAACTGTCACTTATTTTAATAATATTTTTAAATTCTCAACATTAACTTAAAAATCAAATTATTTTTGCTGAAGTTTTCTCTTGGGTTGAAATTGTAAAGAGTTTATGATGAAAAGCTTATTAAAAAATAGTGGATTAAAATCAATCGGGATTTTTTTTTATCTTTTATCAGGATAAGTCATAAATTATTACAACTCAAGAACGAACTAACATTCTGTTTTGTTGAGTCATTTAAAATCCCCCACCCCTACTCCCGATGAAGCACTGGGATATATTCCCATTCTTCAACCACTGATCAGTGCTAACAAAGAGGCAATCACGGTCTCAAATACACTTCATATGGAATACCATCCACCCCTAGAGTAGTTTCATCGCTTCCAGATTCCGTTACGATAATGGCCTCTAGCATTTCCGCCTGCGATATGGGTCCCTTAAGGGGAAGAAAGTCGATTAAATAGGTGTCAAACTGAACAAGGCTCAGACAGGGCTCTGTTAAAAAGAATCTTCTGAAAATAACCGAAAAGTAAGTTCGTCGCCTCGGAAGATATTTAAACAAATCTAACACTAGCTACCAGAGTTTGGTCCTTCTTGATAAGCAATGAAACCAGCTATGGCTACTTCCTCACTATCCCCCGATTTAATATTCCCGTCTGCTGCCTGCTTTGCGTATTGTTTGTACTGCTAATCCATAATTTGAGTCAACGACTAAAGTCTGCAGCCAACGGCCTAAGGACAAATTTTAGATGATACCACCGCCTATTCCCAACCACAGATACCGTCATTTCTCGCTGTAATCTAGTCTTGGAAATCTTACTTATTGTATAACGATGTGTTGAATTTCCAGTAATCAGTAACCAGGCTTAATCTTATCTAAGTTTACACGGACCCGGACAAACCGACAGTCGTTATAAAATACCGAATGGAAATTTAAGCACCCTAAGAGCCCTATATCGACTCTTTTAACTAAAACCTGGTCGATGTACAAGGGTATGCTGAAAAGTTCATAAGCTGACTAAGAAGGAATGATGTTAGGTCTGTCATATCTTGCATGCATTTGATTAATTTCAACTCTTCTTATTCATAACCGCGTTGTTTATTTCCAGGTAAACTGATATTTAACTGTTCAAAGACGACTGTTCATCCTGTTTGCAAAGCAATCATCAACAGCAGATATGACGTCATCATCACTGCGATACTGGTTCTATCATGGTTTTTCATGTTGAGACACAGATGATAGTCAAATCACGAGAATAGGGAGGGTGATCAAGCCACGGTCATGTGCAGCAGTCAATGACGTGTGCTAGAGCATTGTCCTGATGAAACAAGACCCCTTTCATGAGTTTTCCTGGGCGTTTGGTCTTGATAGCCTTTGTAACAGCCTCGTCAAATTGGCATAGTACTCTCCGTTGATGGTGTGGCCCTTTTGAAGATAATCAATAAACACAATGCCTTTTGCATTCCAGAAAACTGAGGCCATCACTTTCCTGCAGATGAAACAACCATGACATTCTTTGGAGCAGGTAAGGAGGGGTGTTGCCACTGCATGGATTGTCTCCGTCTCTGGCTTAAAATGATGAACCCAACATTCATCTTGGATTAGGAAACATTGAAGGAAACCAACTAGATATGGTTCAAACAATGTCAGATTTTCCCATGATGTGTTCAGCAGGTGCACTTTTGATTAGGTGTCACAAGACATGGCACCCACCAAGCGTCATGTCAAGTTGATTGTGCAGAATATTCTTAACTCCCTCACGGGATATGCTAATAGTTTTAGCTATTTAATTCATAGTCAATCGCCTGACATCTATCAATATGTGGTGAAAAATATCAATGTTGTAGAACGTCCAGACATTGGATCATCTTTAAGATTCTTCCTCTCCCCTCCTAAATTTTGCTGCTCACTTTTGCTCTGTTGATGAATCTGGAGCATCATCCCCTAATATAACAACCATGTCAGCATGAATGTCCTTAAGGGATAAACCCTTTTTCTGCAGGTACTTGATGACACCACAATGCCAAATTTTGTCCATTTTCAAAAGAAGCCAGTACTAATTACTTTTGAAGTCTTTCTTCTTTGAACAGTCAGATGTCAGTTTAGTTGGAAGGAACATTGCATAAGATAACTTCCCCCTTTCACCATAGGTCCAGATAAATACTTAACCTAAAAAACCACCCTGTCGGCTGGGGCTGTAGAATACGCTGACTGCACCTCTGCAGAGTGGTAAGACCTCCCAATGGGTCATCCCAGCTATGACGATAAACTACATCCATGTCCAGGGTAAGACAATAAACTACGTCCAACAGCAAGGCCTCTGATAAGGAGGTTTCGAGGAGCGTGGAACCACCTCTTAATTGCTGGTGTTCTCAGGTCCACACTCACCCAGGGTAGCAGCACCTGTTAGGGTCCCAGCTATGGGCAAATAGTGAACTCCGAAACTGAGGCAAAAAGCATTATAAAAGTGTAAAAATAGGTTTTAATACCAGAAATACTTTGAAAAAAATTATTACCAAAAATTAATTTTTGAAAAAAAAAAAAACTATTACCAGCAATAAATGTGATTGTACTCAAAAATATAAGTAATTGAAAAATGGTTCAAATATATATGTATACATACACACCTTTTTTACCAAACTATCGTTATGTATCTATTTAAAAAATTTTGATGGTATTAAATGACCCACTGAGGTTGATATGACATAAAACAAAACAACCTCAAAAAAATTGAGTCATGTTCTTCTTAAATAGCCTTGTCAGATGAAGACTTTCATATGGATGTCATGCATGGTGCCAAACTCATTCAGAAATATCTAAACTATCTGCTATATACAATCACTTTCACAGATCAAAGGTTAAAAATGGTTTTGAGCAAATGAAATCTATAGGTCCTCATTTTAGGGGACATGGCAAAGTCACAGAGTCTGATGCTCTTTGATTAAATGCCAAAGTAAACCTGGCAGCTCTTAAAAGACCTCCAATCAGTGATTAACTGGGGCAAGAAATGGCTGGTAAATTTTAACACCTCCAAAAAACCTGCTTTCATTTAGTCACCACAGAGAACTTTTTCTACTTGCCATCATCATGGGTGTTGCTAAACTCCAGAAGAACAACATTATGCACCTTCTTGGGCTCACATTTTCCACTGACATTAAGTAGAGTGATTATATTTAATCAATTGTTAAATCTGGGAAAGTTGAAAATTAGTTCAATGTGTCATGCCAGAATAAGAATCCATTTTGCACATGTATAAATCTACCATTCATCTATACATTGAATACTGCTGCCATATCTGCTCTGGTGCTTCTGCTACATATCTCAAGATTTTTGACAAAATTCAAAGAAATGTCTGTAATGTAGTTGATCTTGACCTTGCATCTCAACTTCACTCACTTTCTTACTGATGTGACATGGCTTCCTTCTGTTTTTTTCTATAAATATTTTCATGGGAACTCTTCTGATGAGCTTTTTTCCTTAGTGCATCAATTGCATGAAGTTACATGTGCTACTAGACTGGCAACCATGTCTAATCATTTTGCAATCATCTCTTCTATTCTAATAGTTTCTTTTCTCACATTTCTTGTTTGTAGAGCACCCTTCTGATTTCTTGCTTCCCTGACACCTACAATCTTTAAAAATTTAAATGAAGTGTCAATCATCATCATTATCTCTTTTCCTGAATTCTGTTCCTTTATTGTCCTTTCCTTATTTCATGTTATATTTCATGCTAATAGGAATATATACTTGAAAAATAAGTTAGATAAAATAAGTAAAGGTTTATTGTAACAAACCAGTACAATAAGAATAAAGGTAACAGTTATGCACAAGGTCATCGCAAGTCAATCCAGTAGTGAGTGCTACTATTGGAAGGTTGGTAGTTCTCACGTAAATCTGAGTTGTACTCAACAGATCCCAGCTAGTCTCTGTAGTTCATTGACTTACAGATACTTATAGGTAGTTGCTAACTATAGTGTAGTCACTCATGGGCGTGACAGGTCATACCATTACATCACTTCACAATAAAGTCTTCCCATACTCATTCCCTCTTTGTAATACCCTGTGTCCCAGTGGCATTACTGCCTTGCATGGGGTGAAACGTTTAAAAACAATTGCTGAAAAACAAACTTTACAGCAACTTGATACCTGTTCAGATTTCTTGAGACAATCTCACAGATGCCATAACTGATTCAAAACATGTGACAGACCTGATAGATTATTCAATGAGGATCCTTATTGATAATCACACAAATTCTTTTTACATTTTCTGACATTTTAATAATGATTACTTACTCTGAATATTCATCATCTTGAACTGGCACTCAACCAGCCTAGAAATATGCATACCATTTAAAAACTTGTCTTTAACTTAAAAATGTTCACCATTTAACTGCATGCACATTGTACCACTCACAGTACATCAGTCAGTTATGTGCCATGAATGATTTCGATACATGAATGCCATTTCTTTCTACAGTAGACCAGTTGCCATCCAAGGCTATAGAACCCAGTCTGTCCTGCTATTTACTCATAGCTGAGGGGAGAAGAGGATTCATATCTTTCCCAAGGTTATTAGTGCATAAATGAATGTAATGGATTCGACTGGAATTTGAACATGGCTCTCCCATTTGTCAATCCAAGGCGCTGTCCACCATGCCACAGTACATATAGTTCAGAAACTTTCCAAGACCAACCTTGTAAATATATTACTTTTGCTTATATAACTGCTCAGATGTGAAACAAAATTCAGCATAGATAAATAATTTCCTGTCAGCTACAGAAAGATATATTTGACATCATGGGGCTTTTTGTTTCATAGATGATTGCATTCTAAAGCTAAATGTTTCCCTATTTGTTTCTCAATAGTTATAAAAATTTATTTTTACTTTAGTATCCATGAAAACTTCAAGGTTTTGCTATTTGAATTTTCTGATGAATCATAATTCTTAAGTTAATGATTGAACAAGCACCTTGTGAGTTCATGCAAGATGGATATCTCATATATCCCCGATTGCATCATTAAATATTTGAGCTTAAAAACTAAAAAAAAAAAATCAATGCTTCCAGATAGTTTGTTTCAATAAGATAACTTTCAATCTCACCAGATTTAAGTTGAGCACATATTGAACATATTGCAAACTTTACTAAATACTTTGCAGCCACATCTAATAAACACATCTCAGTAATGGATAGCTCTGGGACATAACTGGATAGATATATCCATGCACTCTCTCCAATACCTTATAGACTCTATATCCCATTGCATAGCCAACATTATTCATGTAAAGTGAGAAGCTACATGTAACTATCTCTACATTTTGGGTACTTTTTATAGTAACTTCAAATAAAATGAATTATCATGCTTGAGTGCAAACATTTTTTCACCACTCTCCTTACTATTTGTGCATATGTATATATATACATATCATTTAAAAACTATGGTTTCTTCTTTTTAGGCATTGTTTGAATTTTTGGGTTACTTTTATTTCTCTAAGATATTGAAGTAGAGATGAATAAATGTCAGTTTTCATGTCATTATGTTTCATGAGTTCAAATTCGGCCATTACACTGCTGAAATGGCCTGCAACATCAACAGTGGTTGCAAATTATCACTCAACAATGAAGAATTGAGGACAATTATAAAAACTCATCCAGAAACAAACACTTTTTGGGTGTTGGGAACAAAGTTGAGGGTAGCCCACACAATAGTTGGGAAACATCTAGCACAAATAGACAAAGAAAATGCAGAACTCTGTATACCAAGATTTAACAGATGATAAGCAACTTGCACAGTATTTTTTTTTAAATTGCCTTTTTCTTGATTGTGCTTGCTATTGATGAAATATGTTAATAAAAAATGTTTTATACGATGATCAGAAATGTGGCTTCCTTTGGGTTGACAAACTTGCTCTCTTTTCAACCTTCACAAAGCCAAAATTTTATCCCTCAAATCCTCTTGACTATTTGTGGTTCTGTTACAGTGTTTTGCAACCTGGCTAGACCATCATAGCAGAGACTTATTGTCATGATTTGGAATCAATTCATCAAAGGTTTCAAACATTTTGGTCAGCAGCAATGCTTAATAAGGGGCTTATCCTTCTGCAATACTTCATACTTGTCGGAGTCACCTCCTCCTTCGATCCTTAAACTGGCAGAGGAACAGGTCATTTCGACCTTGACCTGTCATTCATTCTCCCTATACACTGTTAACCCGTGGGAGAGACTAGCAAATCCCCTTTTTAGTTAAGTTATATTACAAACCTAGTTGTAATATACTGCTAGTCATTTTTAGGTCATAGTTCCCTTTAGCTAACCTCTTCGTATTTTATTATAGAGACTTTACTGTTAGCTTATCCAATTTCACTTGCTGGTCTCCCTTGCCACAAAACAGCTGCTTCTCACTAAACCCAGGAGGTGCTCGGCAACTGAAACAGTCGGATACACAGGCCCCTTGGCCTTCGTTGGTCAGGGACATCGATCAACGGGCTGTGTATTAAGTTACGCTCCCATGTTTTTTGTCTGCCAACTTGACGATAGTTGGAAACTTTTCTTTCTCTCTCTCTCTCCTTCGCCTACTACTTCTTGGCTCCTGTTCAACTCTCGGCATTCCATCCCTACAGGCTGCCTGCACATCGTCCTTAACCTTTCCCGTACACTATGTTAGTAATTAATACGGGAGGTTACTAATATCGGACTCGACCGGCAAACATGCAACGCCTGCACCGGACATCGACTTCAACAACCAACAGCGATCATCCTGGCAGCTACCAACACCAACCTCGACCATCAATGCCTGCACTAGAACTTCTGCACCGCCACCGTTCCAACCACTTTTATTTCTTTTTCTTTTCTAGAATAAATCTGCATATATCATACATATCCTCGTTCTGTCGTCCATATTGTTTCACCGTCAGATTTAACGTCTTCAAAAATGTTAGCGGGCCTCTTGTGACCTCGTTCACCCCTGTGTGATACAGGGCTGCACGGGGGGTGCCGCTACATACTTCACAAATTACCCAGTAAAAACTGATGCAGTTAGGTACCAATGTTTTGCCACATAATTCCTATTCACTGACCCTCTCCCTTATTAATTAAAACTTTTTATCGGCTTTAGTTATACACACCAGCAGATGTACATCAATATGAACCAGCAATCTGTCAAGTGACATCAGTTTTTATCATAATAAAAAAAATTCACTGCCAGAGTCTAAAAATGCTTACTTTGTCTAATAAAGTTACATTTCAGCTGAGTTATAACAGTTTGTAGTTCAAAATAAACATTTATTTTGTTCCAACCAGATGTTCGCCTAAAAAGCTTGGGGAGTTTAAATAATTCATATATATATATAAAGCAAATGTAGTATATATTTTTGCTATTATCCTTTATGAAACACTGGAAACTAAGAGTGAGGGTAAGTAATATCCTTATAATCAGGTAGCATATATATGTGTGCCTGTGCAATGTGTATTTATCAGACAGTCACTCACTAATACAATTCTGTTTAAAGAGCACAAGTAAGGCATTTTTTAAAGTTTTTCATTAACTTTTCTTGTTTACTTACAAAAATTTACAAAAAATACAAATTTGTATTTAAAGGATGTAAATATTTTAAAAATATTTAAAATTTAATTCTTTGAACCAAACTTCTGGCTATTATGAAAATCAATAAAAAAACTATAGATTTTTTTTCTTAAATTTTAAATACTTTTAAAACTAGCATTATCACATTTGTATACTATGATGATATAACAGATGTAGCAAGATACAAATGAAATTCTTCTATTCCAGTTCACAAAATTAAGTTCTTATCTAGCTTGGAGTTTCATGATTTTATTGTAAGGGTTTAAAAATCTGAAGCTGTTTTACAATTTATAAAGAAAACATATCAGTTTAGTTGACAAAGCCATATCTAAAGCAAATGAATGACAAGAACAGCTGATAAAATCTGGTAGTATTTGAATGTGATGTGGGTTATGTGAATCATTTTCTTTCATCCTTTACACCTGATGAAAATCACAATATAGATTTGATAAAATGTGAAACAACAAAGACAAAACTAAAAGTTTGAAAAATAGCTGCAAATATAAAATGTCAATAAAGAATAAAAGAAAATCTGAATTCTGATGCACAAATATTTTATTTCATTTAAATAAATAAATAAATTTTTTTTTCATCTACAATATATATATATATAATACTTCAGTTATTTTATCATTGTATGATAAATAAAAAAATAGTTGTGTTACCCAGAAAACTAGTCATTTAAAATAATTTGTTATGAAAATAATGACCAGTGAAAAGTTACTGGAAAATTGGAAAATTTTAATTATAATTTATTATTTGTAATTAAATAGTGACCCTCAGAAATAGAAGTATAAATAATTATAACAAACATCAATTTTCTGATTTAACTATTTAAAAAGATGAGTTTCTGAGTTCATATCTTAGTCAGGAGGTTATTTTAAATTATCCTGTAAAAGAAAGAAAAATTACAAAAATTATATGAAATTCTAAATGAAAACAAGGATGATGAAAAATGAAGTGAATCACCTAATGTAAATCAAACATGATAGTAAATAATGTAAAATTAAATGAGTACACAAAGGTTATCACAACTAAAATGTTTTTATTGTACATTGACATAAGTTTTACTTATAATATGTAGCATTCATGCCAATAGCTGCATATTGTCAGGTTAACCCTTCCTAATTTTTGACACTGTTACTAGGGGATGCTCTCTGGACTATAAATATTCTGCAATATTTTTCTCATTCTCTTCTGATCTTATCCGCTTATTCATCAACATGTAACCTCTTGGGGAGAATGCATTCCCTTTGGGAAACATATGAACAATAAATACACACACATGTATGTACGCACATTCACTCACTACACATACTTTGAACCAAAATACAAAGGTGGGCTGAAAAGTTTATAAGATTACTATGAAGGGGTGATGCTAGAGCTGTGAAATGTTGCATGCATTAACTTCAAATCTTATTAATAACTGCATTGTTTCTTTCCAGGTAAACTGACATCTGACAGTTCAAAAGTAATTAGTACTAACATTTCTTGAAAATGGACAAAATTTGGCATTGCATTTTTATCAAGTACCCACAGAAAAAGGGTTTAACCCCCAATGACATTGGGAAGCTGAATTTAGGAAGGGAAAGAAGAGGCTTGAAGATGACCCAAGATCTGGGAATCTTTCAACAAGGAAAACATTGTTCATGTTCACCACATGGTGATGGATGACAGGCAATTGACTATAAATCAAATATCCAATTGAGGCGAATGAAGAAAACAGTAACCAGCGAGTAAATTCAAGCTCTCTCAGCTGGTATTTCAAACTTGAGTCGTTCCTTCCTGAGTTCTGTCTCCAAATCACACTAACTGCCCGTTCTAGCCGTCAACCGTGAACGTCCCTCGAAGAACTCTCCGACTTGGAAAAAAGTAGTTGTTTTTATAGTTGTTCATGTACCCATAATCCCTTGCGTCTTCCTGTGATCCCATAATTCATTGCGTCCATGTCCCATAATGCATTGCATCGTTATTGCATAAAAATGTGATGCCAGTCCCCCCTCATTCTTTTCCATTATCTGGCCGAGGATGGATTACGGCAGAGCGGTAAGTGCTTTTTTTCCCTCATTTCAACTGCAGTAGCTTTACATGCTAAGCAAATACGGGCTCTTTTTGGCGGGGACAAGGCAAGTCGCGACCAGTTGTGCTCGTCCCAGGTTCTGTCTCATGTCCGCCACACTCCCCCCTGATCTCCTGATCACACAGATGACAGTGAGGATACGGTTTTTGTTCCGGTGCTCCTCCGAAGGGGGGATTGTTTGAACTTCTTCATCAGAGGAGCTCTCATTAGACACGTCTCGATCTATTGGCAAACTACCGCTATCGGAGTGATTGGTTCTTGAATCCAACTCTATGTATAACGCTTAATAAATGCAGTTGCCACCCTAAGCCAACCGCACACACGGAAATGACCCACAAGTTTCCCGCACAAGGAAAATACGCTTCGGCGGGTCACCTTTTGAGCAATTTCTGGAACCTGATCTCCCCGCTTCCATCGAAGGGAGTTGCTTTCTTCCCAGACTCTCAGACCCAGGACCTTAGTTCCGTCTCTCAATCGCTCCGGATCTTTACAGACTAGTCTGTAATCTGCAAAGTGCTGTCTTACGCGCGCTGCAGAAACTAGGCCTTCATTTATGAAGATATTGTCGACGTATGCCGACGTGGCACTCTTAATGTCCTGATCCTGGGACGTTATCATGTCGATCACTGACTTCATGACAAGTGGTGCCACATTCAGGCCAAAACCCAAACGCGTAAGGCAAAACCGCTTGCCCTTAATGACCACTGTTTGAAATGGCCATAGCGATTTGTCAATGTGAATCTGTAGGTACGCATTTCTCAAATCCAACAGCGATACGTCAGCTCCTTGTCGTCGCCATTTTGAAGAATCAATATGCCGAAATAGCTTGAGGCGAATGAAGAAAACAGTAACCAGCGAGTAAATTCAAGCTCTCCCAGCTGGTATTTCAAACTTGAGTCGTTCCTTCCTGAGTTCTGTCTCCAAATCACACTAACTGCCCGTTCTAGCCGTCAACCGTGAATGTCCCTCGAAGAACTCTCCGACTTGGAAAAAAGTAGTTGTTTTTATAGTTGTTCATGTACCCATAATCCCTTGCGTCTTCCTGTGATCCCATAATTCATTGCGTCCATGTCCCATAATGCATTGCATCGTTATTGCATAAAAATGCGATGCCAGTCCCCCCCTCATTCTTTTCCATTATCTGGCCGAGGATGGATTACGGCAGAGCGGTAAGTGCTTTTTTCTCTCCCTCATTTCAACTGCAGTAGCTTTACATGCTAAGCAAATACGGGCTCTTTTTTGGCGGGGACAAGGCAAGTCGCGACCAGTTGTGCTCGTCCCAGGTTCTGTCTCATGTCCACCACACCAATGCTATTAGCATATCCCATGAGAGAGTTGAGAATATTCTGCATAATAAACTTGGTATGATGAAGATTTCTGCTTGCTGAGTGCTAGTATGAGTGTTGGGTTCATCACTTTGAGCCAGAGACAATTCCTGTTGTGGAAACACCCATCATCACTTGCTCCAAAGAAGACCAAAATCATTTCATCTGCAGGGAAGGTGATGGTCTCAGTTTTTTGGGATGTAAAAGGCATTGTGTTTATTGACTATCTTCAAAAGGGCCACACTATCAAAGTGCTATGCCAACTTCCTGAGGCAGTTATAAAAGACTATCAAGATCAAACTCCCAGGAAAACTGATAAAAGGGGTCTTGTTTCATTAGGACAATATTCCAGCAAACAAATCCTTTGTGTCAGTGGTTGCTGTTCGTGACTGTGGCTTTGAACTAGTTGATCACCTTTCTTGATTTGGACCCATCTGACTATCATCTGTTCTCCAACATGAAAAAACACATCAGTATCTGGGAATCAGTATCAAACTGATGATGATGTCATACCTGCTGTTGATGATTCTTTTGACCAAAAGGATGAAAGCTTCCTCACCAATGGGATCCAAGAAGCACTACAACACTGATGGAAGAAGTGTGGACCACAAGGAGGACTATGTTGAAAAATAAACCTCATTTGGTTACATTCCATGAGAGTATCTTGATCAACCTATGAACTTTTCAGCCAACCTTTGTATGTAATATATATATATATATATATATATATATATATATATACATGTTTCATTAAATAATATAGACAAGTGTTGTCTATCTATTTTATCTAAATTCTTTTCATAACGTCTGATAAGCTTAATAACATTATCATTAAACGAAGAAAGAAAAACACAATATTGATACATATTTTTTAATCCAATCTAAGCTTTCGGTTTACATAAACCATTATCAAAGATGACAATTACAGTACAATATATTAAGCAATACATGGACAAGAATGTGATGATAGTCTGTTTCTGTTTATATATATATGTATGTATGTATGTATTAATTACTTGGTTTTTAATTGGTTTCTGGTAAATATATAACTTGACAACAGGAATATAGCCATAATTTTCTATATCTCCTTCAAATTTTATAAATCATAATTTGTTCATTGAAACTTATTTGTATGTACTTAAAAAGGATTATTAACTTTATTACATAACTTCAAGAAATATTCTTATTTGTTATAGAGGAATATGATAAATGTTAATGCTGTCATCAGTTGTGCTTAATGATGTTTAATGATGTAAGGATCTTAAATATATACATCTCTTAGCACCAATTTTATATTTCATCTGTTATTTATATAAAAATAATCGTATTTCCTTTCATAGAACTGAAAGTAAAAATTGAGCTATTAAAAAGTTTTTTTTTTTCTAAATAAATCTGACTTTGTTTTAAAGCTCTTTTACTTTTTCAGATGTCAATATATCTGTTGAAAGAAAAAGATATTAAGTTATTTTTTTTAATTTAAATTTAAAAATAAATAAACATGACATTTGTTTATTTACCTCTTTTTATTAATCTTATTTTCGGTATGAAAAAATGTTCTATGATAAATTAAAGAATATACTTACGCATGGTTTGCATTCACATTCACAGGCTTTGGCTAACTTCATCAATTTCTTTTTATTATTTTCACAAATAAATGTTATTACATGATATTCTTCATACTTCATTGTGCAACATTTACATTCACTCTTCATTTTAGTTGGTTCAGTTTCAGAGGCATCAAACAGTAATGGTATAGAAGAGCTGTTTCCACAGGTCCCTTCACAATAACTATATTCAACTTTCTTTTCGCTTTGGCATTTTCCAACTATGATAACCTCCATCTTGGATTTTAATGTACATGTACCATCTGAGTTAGAATAAAATATTAGTTAATTACATTTATTGAAAATTAGGGCTTATTCAAGTATTCAGTAAAAAATTCAAAATACACATAACTGTTAAATGTTGCTATCAGGATAAATATTTTAATTATATTTATATATATTCTGAAAGTATGATATGATTCTAAGATTAGGGCAAAGTACAAATAATGAACTGCTGTATGATGCATTTAACAAATTACATTGTTTTAATTGTTATGACAGAACAACTCTACACTCAATATTTTTGCAATATTTTTTACATCCTTAATGTTATAATACCACTTAAACAGCAATAAACACTTTTTATTAAATATGTATGAAAAAATGAAAAGACTACAAAGAAATACATTTAGTAAATGCTTTTTTTAGGTTTCTTGAAATTTATTTTCAAACAGTTATGAAACATAAAACATATCACATGAAAAAAAAAACACTAAAACTAGAGTGTTTACTTTAGAAAATTATCAAACTAATATAGAAAAAATAAATAAATTTTTGATATATGAAATGTCACTTTAATATACACACAGAAAGCAGAATATTGATGTCTTAAGCAAAATTCATATTTTGATACAAACTATCTTATAAATATCTTTAAGTATAGAAACATAATTAACTGTTCCTTAATCATGTATTTTATCAAATATGTTGATAAATCTATTCAAAGTGTGAACAAAATTTAAACAAACTTATTCTTTAATTTGAATTCAATTTTCTTAAAATTTTACATTTTTAAATAAGTTATAGTATATCATTTAAGATCCACTTACTTTCCTTCTTCCTACATCGAGGGCAACAGGGATTAACAGGATCTTTAAACAATTCTTCATCCTAAAACAAGAGATATATGAAATATAAATGATTTTTTGCACAAAAGTAATAATGAAATTGATACATTTTGTACCTCTCAAAATTTGGTCAGCAACCTTAGAATTACAAAATAATATTTATAAAATGGAAAATATTGCTCTTCTATAATGAATTTTCACTCAAGAATGGCATTTTTTTGTTTCTACTGTATAGTAATTTTGAATTAAATGAAGCATTTAAATAAACAAGTGATGTCAAATAAAAAAATTTCTCCAGTTCATTCAGTCTGAGATTTCAGTTATTTCCATCACCTTTCTTGATTGATACTTTTTTCTAAGAACTGCCACTTTGTAGAACAGGTCCCCACATAGGTGCTTTCATGAACACCTCAATCTTAACTGCTTCAAGTGAATGGACAATCATTAGCCATTCTCTTTATTCTCATCAATTTCACTTCCTACCCACTTCTTCAGCCTTCTTCAAGTATGCAATTTATCTAATAGGAAGAAGTTTCTGTTATGGAAATCTATTAGTGAAAGTTTTACTACATCTAAACTTACAATTACAAAAGGAAGGGTCATTCTATAGCCAATTTACCAAAATGGGTTGAGTTCTTTGCATGTTTTAGACAAGCACCCAAAAGTAGTTTGATTATGTTGATCAATAACATAACATGCAGTAACAATATCAGCTGAATATGTGTAATAATGCAACATTTTCTTTATGAAACTTTGAGAAGCTATACACATGTGCTGTATCAACTACCTATATTCTTTATTCAAGAAGTAAACTTTGTCCTTTGTAAACTTTGTAACACTTTGGCAAGAGAAAATTTTGCCATGTGGCAAAATTTTCTCTTGCCAAGTGTTAAAGTATGACTTCCTTTCAATCTACAATCATCACCAGACTTAATTAATTATTAGCTGAAATATAGTGATAAACCTCACAAGAATATTAGTCTAAATGAGCATAAATATTATCTTAGTTTAAAATCAAAGAAAATTGTTTCACAATTGTTACTAACTGATATTGTGCATTATATTTCTCTTAATAAATTTATACCATCAATAAAAGCAACAAATGAGATAAAATGTTTATGGATCAATGATATTATCTGATATCAGAGTAAAGCTAAAATCATCTATACATTTCAAAAAACCTTTACTTACAACATCACATGTTGGAATTGAACATATTCTGTGTCGAATTCTTGACCCAGAAACACATTCATATTTATAACAAGGCTCTTCAGAATCCCAAATCATTCCATTCTATAAGAAAAGTAATTTTCACATGAAAAATATACTTAAATTCTGATTATCATATAATCAAACTTAGCTTAATTTAAAAGTAAAAATAAATTTTCAAATGCTAAAAATTGATACAGTGTTAAAGATAAGTAGCTAGCAAATAAGTTGAAATGCTGAAAAAGTTGCCATAATTTTCTTAAAAAGTGCTCAGTAATTATTATTAATTTTTGACTGATATTTTCTTTCTTCTTAATTTTTGCTTTCTACTTATTCAAGCCATCAATTTATAGCTGCAAGCAAACATGGACAAGAAATAATAACAAATAGGCAAAAAGACATGATTTAAAGTCTCGTCAGGAACTTATATGCTATTATTTCTGATTTTCACTGTTTGCACACTATCATAGACTGACAGCACAGGTAGATTTTATAAAAAGCAAATAAAAATTAAGATGAACAATATATTACTGAAAATAGATGTACATCTGCATTAAAAGTACATTTCTGCAATATTTTAAAGTAAAAATAAGTAATATTTGTTTCAAATGAAACCAATTAAACTTTAAATCAGCTAATATTCCTCTAATAAAGTTTCAAAAATGTATATTTTATTTTTTTTTAATTTTTTAATAAGGAGAATTACACTGTGCTGAGAGAATTATAAATGTTGCTAAAATCAGTCATTTTTAGAAATTTAAAAACTCATTTCAATCAATTTAAAATTCTCTATACATTTCAAAATTTAATTTCAATATATTTTGTTTATTGGAAATATTTAATTTGATCTATCAAATTGAAATTAAAACTAAAAGAAAAGCTTCAACAAAAATTTTTCATTTTTAAAAATTTATTTTAAACCTTATGTATCAAATTTCTTGGGCGATACCTTATAAAATTATATGACAAAAAATATACTTTTACGAACATTGTGTTTAGGTATGAAACAGACTGTACCACAGAGTGTTGACCTCAATGTCCACTTTTATATTTAAATATGTATATATAGGATATGCATAGTAATTATTTCAAAATATTAACATTTATTAATGAGAATTATACTAAATCACTTGTAGTTATGCATTTTTATGCAATGATAATTAATTTTTTTTATAACAATGTATTTAATTATGTATTGAAAATAAAGTTATTTTTAGCTACAGATTTATTTTAACTGGAAAAATTAAGAATAAGTTTACATGTGCAAAATAATTAAATCAAAATTAGTCAATAATTTTTTACTCTAATTTCTGTCACGGTTTCTAATAAACGATAGCTTATGTTCTGTCCTTTCAAAATAAATTATTCATTTGATCTTCTTTTTTTATATATTCTTCAGTTACCAATATATTTCATATTAAATGCACATCATTTTGTCTGTGTAAAGTGTGACAAGTGTGTTTGGCACGTCAGATACTGTATGTCAGTAAAACACACCGCCACGTTCACTGGTCCGCTTTATATACTATGTCAAGGGCAGGTAACTCTGTCCCAGCTTGTTTCGCAGGGGCAGATAACTTGGTTCTCTTCTACACATGCCAGCCATTCCCCCCCCCCCGATCACGACGGTGTGGGGTGCTCAGTTGCTATCTGGTCTTCATCCACGTCCATGTGGTCCTCGGTTTTGTTTCCCATTCCGTCAGGTGTCATAATGTTGACCTCTCGTCCGATGTCCATCAGTTCTTCTGGGTTCTGTTGTCATGGAGGTTCTGAGTTCATACATGGGCCTGAGATTTCCGGTGTGGCGTGGGGCAGGCCGTCCACCACTGGGTAAATTTTCCGGAGGAACCGGCGGTTACGTAGCGTAGTCCTTCTGCTTCCATCTACCCGTACTTGGTATTGTCGGTTGTTGTGTTTTTCTACAACCCTCCCGTCTTTGTCCATTGATGGGGGTATATTCCATCTTGTCTCTCCTACCTGCAGCTCCTGGAGTGGGCGGCAATGCTGGTTATAGAATTGCTCATTTCGCATATGCCTCCTAGCCATTGCCAACTCTCTCAGTTCACCTATCTCTCTCTATTTCTTCGGTGTCTGGTATTTGTCCCTCAGGACCGGAAGATGGTCCTTAATTATTCGACCGTAGAGCATTATGGCTGGGGACATATCTAGGTCCTGGACAGGAGTGTTGCAATGGGTCAGCAGCGCCCAGGCAACTTTATCCTGGCATAGGTGTCCGCTGTTGTCTGTGTTGTCAAACAGTATCCGTCTTGCTGTTTTCACCGCTAACTCTGCGCGCCCATTGCTTTGGGGGTAATAGGCAGACGAAGTGCGTTTTCATATACCCCAGTTTTTTAGAAAGGTGTTGTATTCCTGGGATTCGAATGGGGGTCCTCTGTCTGAGGATATTTCTTCAGGTGCACCATATGTGTAAAACCAGGTCCTCATTGTATTGCACACGTTTTTGGCCTTTCCTGATGACATTCGGGCCACCTCCACCCATCCTGTATACCAGTCCGCATACACCATGTAGCTTTTGCCCTGTACATCCGTGAAGGTATTTACTTGATTCCCACTTAAATCAAGATATGACACAAGGTCGATTAACGTGGGAGACCCGAGTGTTTCCACTCATAGGCCACTGGTCAAAATATTGGTCAGAGCTTGTCCAAGCTGGTCAGAGCCTAGTCAAAGCTGGTCATAACTTGTCCTAACAGGTCCAGGCCGAAGCCAGTCCAAGCTAGTCAAAGCTTGATCGAATCTCAGTCTTCCACCAAGAAACGATCCATTAATTGTCAAAACCCCCAGCCAAAAGGCCGGGCAGAATAATGAAAAGGAAACTCAGGGTCTGCAGGTGTCATTAGGGGCGGCGCGATTGTGTTTCAGGTGTGGCATTGAGATCTGGTCTGCCTGATACTGGCATCTGAACCCGGCCAGAACAATCGCTGTCTCGCATTTGCCAGCATGCCGTTTATGCCTTGATGTGTGGCATGGAGTCCAGTACCTCTGCTCGAAGTTGTCGAGGTATTAAAATTTTGTTGGCCTTTACTGTCACTCCTTCCAAACAGTATAACTCCTCGTGCATGGGCCAAAAAACCCGAGCTATGGGTGGGATGTCGTTGCATGATTTGGGAAAACCATCTTGAATTACTTTTGCTATGGTCCGGCATTCCTCATCAATGGCCGCCGCAGCGACAATCTTCTCCCATGTGATAGCCTTTAGCTTGGAGTCACTATCGTACATCCATGTGAAGGCGGCCTTGACTGCGGTGTTGATAGTTTGGGCTGGGCTTTTGTGTGGGGTACCAGCCGGATATCAGGAGGCGCAGTCAGGTGCCAAATTCAGTTTTCCAGAACGATGCCTTATCTGGAATGTATACATCATCGATCTCTCCTTGAAGTTCAACAGGCAGGGGTTTTTATATTCTCCAGGGCTTGGTCCGAGAATATCTTTACCAGTGGTAAGTGATCCACTGTTACCAGTAAGTTTGGGTATCTGAGTACAAACATCCAGTATGACTCTAGTCCGTAAACAAGGACTAAAGCCTCTCATTCCACTGGTGCGTAACGTGATTCAGCATCATTGGTGAACTGGGAGCTGGCCAGAATGAACTTCCAGTGGCCATCTCCGCAATCCATGTTCAACTCGCCGGAGCACTTACAGTGCTTCGGAAATAGGAAGTACAAGATTTCTGTTTTGCTATAGTCCATTGCCAGCCCCATTGCTCTGTTCCTCTCGAATGTTCGAATGCCCTTTTCGATTTTCTCCACTATCACTCTTTTTGACTGTTGGAATAGGCGTTCAAGTGATTCATCCCAATAAAATTTTCTTTTTTTTGTTTTTAACAGTTCCCGGAAGGGGGCCATAATGTTTGCTTGGGAAAATGCATACGACACCTGGTTCACGAGTCCAAACCAGGACCTGATGCCGGTAATATTCGGTTTGATCCCGTCGTCGGTGACCAAAAATCCTGCAAATTCCACCTCCATTTCAGCAAAATGGAATTTGTCAGGGTTGAATACGATTCCCTTGTCTGCGCAGTGGCTAATGTATTTGACCGTATGCCAGAACGAGGATTCTATTGAATCATCCCATAGGAGGCTGTCGTCTATGCACCTGGTTTTCCAGGTCATGTCCACAGTGATGTCGTCGAACCAACAGGTGTATCCGTCCCCTGATCCGTGGAATCCTTGAGGGGCCCAGCAATATCTGTATCAGCCCCACTCGGTGATGAATGTGGTAGTGTTTCGTGCGGCTGGAGACAACGGTAGACTGTGGTATCTATTCCACGCATCGAGGACCATTTTTCTCGTGTGTGCTGGTATCCTGGATACCTGGTCAAATGGGGATGATGTGTGGTGTGTTTCCCTTCTGGTTGCATCATTCAGCTTTTGTAAATCTAACATGCCCCTTGAAGATCCGTCCTTTTTCGGTGCAACCACCATCCGTGAACACCAGGTAGTTGGAGTGCCTACTGGCACTGGTTCTATTATGCCAAGGGCGACATCCCTGTCCAGCCCCTCTTTCACTTTCTTCTCCCAATGGTGTGGGACATGTATTAGCATATGAACTGTCGTCGGCTTTGCACCCGGGATGAAGTCGATGTCCAATGGTTTTCCCTCCATCGCTTGCAGTGGTTGATGTGGGCATGTGTTAAATGCGCTGGACTTAAAGTATTCCAGTAGCCACTGTTGCATCTTGTTTCTGTTGGCTTGGATGGGTTCGAATGGAATTCTTCTGGGCTTTGTTGGGACGGGTGCTCTGCAAGGGCATCCACATGGGGCTATTTCTTTCGCCATTGGTGATGAGTTGCTCCATGGCAACTGATGTCGGGAAATTGGATGGTAGTAGGTTTAAGTCCTTTAACACTGTTTGTGATAGGTATAAAAACAGCTGTGTTGTCTGACACGTACACAGACTGCCGTGTTTCCTTCGTCCCCACCTTTATGCATAAGAATAATACACCTTTGACGCATAGTCGGTCATTGGTAATGCCTCGTATCCGGTGGGTGGTTGAAACTAGATATCCATCTGGATACCCGAGAAGCTTCTGAATCTCATGTCCAGCTGAACAGGTCTGTGCCCTGGTATTTGCAAAGGCGAGGATGGGGTGAACGCGTGGGCTTATTGGTTTCCGTGGTATGCGCCCAAAGGTCGCATGACTCCTAGGCATCATGGTTATCTCTACTACTTCCACTAACGGGTGCGACTCTGGAGAGGTCCTTTGAAATTTTTTTCCATTCCACTTGAAGTGGGGCACGTCCACTACTCGCATGTTGCAGTGCTTATCAATTCGGCGGGTAAATTGATCTCTCAGAGTACGGCTGGTAAACATAAATGAGTCGTCACTTTTTGACGTTCCACTCATTGCTTCTGCTTTGGATTCCGCGAGCTTCCGGCATACTTTCTTCATATGCCCCATTATCCCACAAAACTGGCATTTCATTTTGACCGCCGGACAATCCTTCCGGTTCGTTGACCCTCCCAGGTGTGAAATCCTTCCACATCCGCTGCATGGTTTCTTGTGTCGTAGCGTCAAAGGGGTTTCAGTCTCCTGAAGTGGCTGTTCCTGGTCAGACCTTTGCATGTTGAATGATGCAAGAGGGCGTGTGGTGTCGTGGAAGTGAGGTGCAGATTTGTCTGTTGTCTCAAGGGAAACTAAACGATTGAACTTCCGGTCCAAAGTAACGAGTGAGGCTGTCTCTGCCAATATTTTATTTTGGTGTTATAAATTGGCGAGCCCGGCTATCATCTGTCCGGCAACCATATCTTCCGAATAATCCACTTTTTGCCTGCAAGTTTGCTCATTTGGGCATTGAACATTAAACACGCAAAATTTTGCTTGGCCACGTAATCTAGATAGAAAGTGTGTTATGAACTCACCCTCGTTCTGCGTCAGAGTGGAACTTCTGCCGGTGAACCTCTTTATGTAATCCTTTCACTGTGATAAGTCATATCTGTTGTAATAGAAACTCCTCTGAAGCAGAGTTGAGTCTTGTAGGACCTATCAGCTCAAATAATAGACGATTTGTTTCCGGTGTACACTTTGCCCGTAATTCATTCTGGACTGTGACTGGGTCCTCCAATCTGCACATATCCTTGTATCAGGTTTAGGTGTCCAAAAACAACGCCCATTCTCCTTCCGTTATATCCAGCCCTATCGAGGGTCGTTCTGGTTTCATAACGTGCGGAATGTTGGTGTGTCCACGAATCATTTCTTTTCTGAGCTCGATATTTTCCTTCTGTAGCTCCACAAGTTGATTCATTAATTTCAAATATTCCTGCTCCATGGTGCTTGGCAGTGGGTAAGCCCAGTGTCTATTGTAGTTTGGTAACAATCCACATTTTGCAAAACAATTCTGTTCACAGCGCTGTGTGCAGTAAAACGCACCGCCACGTTCACCGGTCCACTTTATATACTATGCCAAGGGCAGTTAACTCTGTCCCACTTAGTTTCGCAGGGGCAGATAACTCTGTTCCTATCTACACAGATTGATTTTCCATAATAGTAAAAATTAAAATTAGAAAATTGATGAAAAATAATTTATTTAAGGAATAAATAAATAATACAATTATCACCAACCTTATATCGCTTTCCATCAACAATACAATCATTACACTCTTCAAATGATACACATTCACCAAGGGCATTTTTGTATTCAGGGCATGCACATTGTGGGTAGAAAATTCTATATTTATTCTGATCAATATCAAATCGTTGGTTACATGTGAGTTCATTTTTGGAATAATTAGTCCATACTTTTCCATTGTAGCAATCTGAAACATTAAAATAAAAAAAATATGAATAAATCAGAGAATAAAAAGTATATCAGTTTCATGAAGCTTTTATTAACACAATCTTCTGAAGTACACTTTACTACATACCAATTAGAATTTTTATAATATATTCAAATTAGAAGAAGTGCTAAATGTAAACACAGAGAAAAGAATTTTAAGAGAGCAAGTTTACAGAAAACAACAAAGATCATGTGGAATCATTCTCTAAATACAAACTAGAAGTAATAAAAATAAATGAAAGGACTCTTGAAAATAGAACTGAAGCATCTCACTCTGATAAAAAAGTTTGGAAAATATGAGAATAAAGAAACAGAAAAATAATATATTTACAGAGTGTTCAGGCCAAATCTGACAGTATTTTTAAAAAAAGAAAATAAAGTGAATATCTAAGCCAAAAATCAATTTATTGAAAAAATAGAAAAGAAGGATACAGGTTATAATAATCAAAAGACAATTCACTCAAAGAAGCCACCCTCAGCATCTACCATGGCCTTGATCTAACTATGCAATCTGACACATGTGACCATCACAGTGTCCACAGGGAGAGCCTCAAACACCTCTTTAATCTTGTCAATCAGCTGAGCCTTGGTGTTACAGGCTGAATGGTCTTTCAACAACTCCACAGAGCCATCCAAGTTGAGCCTGAGACCCTGTTCAAGGATGTGATGTGAAATGACATAAGCCTCACTGAAGACACACCCAAAACCATCACAGTTTGGGAAAAACTTGATCTTTATAACATGAGGAACATCTTATGGATTATAGGCAAGTCATCTGTTGTTTTGGGTGTTGTGCAGCAGGTCTTGACAAAAAGTTTTTTTCATCAAAGAAGAACCAGTATGTCCCTGGTTCAACAGGATGTTTCACCTTGTTTCGGTGTTTGGATTTGTCAGATCATTTTGTCAAGCCTTCTCTGTAAGAAGTTGACCATTACACCTCTTGTATGACTGGTGGTGGAGGTCCTCATTCAAGGACAGCTTCATGGTGGAGATTGCAAAACTCATTTCCTATGTCAAAGCTAACCTGGGTCTTCCATCACTTTATCCTGCAGTTGTTGGATGAATTCTGGTGTATGGAGGAATGCAGAACATTTGCTGTGTTCTTTCCTACAAGTCATGGTCTTGTAGTTTCTGTTGTAACTCTCCATTTCATGTCTTATTGTTTTCACATTGTTCAAAGAGCATAGAGCAGCTGTAATGATTGCAGAATTTTGATGCTCAGCACGAATCACCATTCTACAGGTTACTTTTTTCCAATATTCAGATGGCTTCCATTCATCCATGTCAGTTAACTTTGACACCTCTAAAACTATAGTAATTAGGTTTTACAATGCAGTTGACTGTTTTCAGATATTCTAAACCAATTTGAAAAATACAAACATTAAACTCTGTCAAATTTAACCCAAACAATCTGTATAAGTAGAAAAATAACTTAGAAAATTATGATGAAGACAAGAAGTCATATCTATAGAAATTGACAGATATTGAAAGAAATTGAAATAATAAAATCACAAGAAAATTAAACAGAAAAAAGTAATTTAACTTTATACACACCACACTGATTTACACACTGTTCCTTCTCCAAAACATTACACTTTGTCATGGGATTCTTTGATGGTCTACGTCTTGTACGAATTCCAATTCCACATTTTTCATTGCACACTGACCACTGACCCCATTGACCTACTTCACATTTTTCTTAAATTAAAAGATTAAGTATTTTAGAGATGTCAAAAGGAGAGATTAGCTACATATATGTTTATACATTACACTTAGCAGAAAAAAAATAAAACATGAAAACTATTTTTTCCTCACATTGATCTAGATTTAGATACATTTTGTATGTAACAAAATCTCTAGTCTCTGAGCAAGCGTTTATCACATGTAATTCTTTTAAAATGAATATTCTTACAGCTGCCTTGAAAATAAAAGGAAATGATCACAGACTATTTCTTATTGAATCATTTTGCACTTAGATAATACAAATTTGATGTTAATAAAATATTCTTCAATTCTTGTTGAGTCAAACTGTAAGAAATTTATTCCGTTATTATTATGTAAGAATTTATCTAAATGTGACTCTTAAGTTGCTTTAGCTGACTCATCCTTCTTATTACTGCTATTACTAGTAGTAATACCTTCTAGGAGTTTCATCACTGATATTGTTAATATTATTATTATTACATGTTAATTATTCGGATAAGCATTAAAGCTTTTATATAATTTATACACAAATAAAAATAAACTTAAAAGGAAAATGTCCTAAGACAAAATGTATATATAAAAAAGTGATGCATAATATTCTTAATTAATTTTTCAGTTTTTAGTGAAGTTGAAAAAAATATCTATTTACCTGAACATGACTGAAGGTAACAATTTTCAGTGTCTTCACTTGCGATGGTGCAGTTCTCTTCATTAGGTAATATGGTTCTAACACGTTTTCTTTTACCAGAACCACAAGTTACAGAACATGCACCCCAAGAACCCCAAGGAAGAGCTGTACAGCCTGTTTGCAAAAAAAAAATAAACAAATGAATAAATAAAACAGATAAATATATACAATATCTAATTTTTAAGTTAATAGTTTACCATTAGATTTTACATTTATAAAAAAGGCTTTAACAGTTTTATCATTTTTTATTTATAACAAAACAAGGAAAATATTATAAAATAAGTTTTCAATTTTTTAATATGTCTCTATATAATTTAAGTAAAACTTTTAATAAAGTATATTTAAATATATAATAATATTTAATTATAAAATAAATATCAGGAAAATATAATTTATTCAAGGCCATGTCAAATGCATTTACCTTTTTTAGTTTATATTTAATTAAGCTGAAAATTTCATACTTAAAATTTTATTTTAGAATAAATTATACATCAGAATTTACATAAGTACATTCATTTAATACAAAGTACTTCATTATTGTAATGTATTTTATGAACTGATACCATTTTTAAATATCACTTTATTAAACTCAATTTTCACAGAGTAAGAAAATGTATATTTTGTAGATGCAATTATTATATAAAAAATATTCATTATTAAAACTGAAAGAAATAGCAACAAACTGTAACTTACATTTTACATTCTCATTACAAGATTCAGTTTGATAGTTTACACCACTGCAAGGTTTTCCATTGCAATGAGGCACTGGATTGGAACAAGATCTGGTTCTGTGTCGAATTCCAGAACATGTTTTAGTGCATGTTGTCCAAGCAGACCATGCAGTGTAACCTCCATCAACTAAAAATATATTTTATTTTATTATTAGTGAATGCCAAATCAATAAAAATGCATAAGCAATAATATATAGAGAATTTTTCAATTTAGTTGTACTTATTAATAAAACTGAACAATAACTCAAAATTTTACCACTGAGCAAATTTATTACAAACATGATAATGAATATTTAGTCTTTCATAAGTTATCAGGTTTCGTATCTTTGTAAATGAGAAACTTTATGTTAAATATTTGTAACATTATTCAGCAAAAAAATTTCCTTCTATGTAACTGTGAAGGATATAAATGGATAAATTTAAATATATGGCCATAAATTGGTGAAACATTCTTACAGTGTTATTATTGTTTGATTTTAAGTATATCTGTATGAATATAAAGAATTGTCAAAGAATTATTTTGATCTTATCAATCTTGAATTAACTTACCAACAGCAACTGGATTAATTTCAGTTACCAATTTGGAATTACGGCAATAGCTATAAAAGAAAACATTAACACCATTACTAGCTTAAGAATTGAAATTTTACACTTTTTTTCATCATTTTTTTGTAAAATTATTCTTAATAGATTTTCAAAATTTAAATGCATACATTTTATATTAACACAATTCCAACTAAATTTCTAATTTAAAAATGATGCAATATAATGTTGGTATTTTAAATCAATTCTACATATTAATAAAAACTGTTTCTTGTGGCATATTTCTTAGATTTTAATATTTTAATTATAAATATTCAAACATAAATGCATATTTAATATTTCATCTCATCCAATCTGTGTTTGTAAATGCACAGGACACAGTCTAGGAAGAGATTAAATAGATTGGGGCGCTCATTTCCTCCTTGTTCTTCTGATGAGATCTGAAATGTTTCTGCATAGGGGTCCTCACTAGACAGGTAAGATTCTGTCAATAAATACCGTTCTCGTATTAGATTGGTGAATTCAGTGAATTCGGAATTGGAAGGTAGTTTTTAATGGATTACAAGAGGAAGTCTCTATTGATGTGGTCATATGCTGCTGTGAGGCCAACAAAGCAGGTATACAATTTCCTATTAGAGAAGTAAGCAATCATTCTCGGAGTTATTTGATAACATATCTGTCATCATTGCATCCTTCACCAGAACAAAAACCAAACTGGGTTGTAAGAAGTTGACTTTCATAAAATGATGAGAGCCTAGTTAATACAATATTCATTAACACTTTTGCCATGACGGATCCAATTGAGATACTTCTGTGTGTGTAAGGGTCTTTAGGGCTTTGACTTGAATATTCATCATCTTTACGCACTAATCATCATTAACCAGCCTGAAAACATGCATGCCACTGAAAATTTTGTGTTTCACCTAAAACTGTTTTTGAAAAATCTGATAAAGCATTTTGAGTCTCTTGATAGCAGATTTTCCAAGATTCATGTAATATTCCTGCAGGCATATTGTTAAAACCTGTCAGCCATCATAAAGAGTGTAGAACTGTTCTAATATTATAAAAGCTTGTGTAATAGTTAAACACGGCACAAAACCTATTGGGAGAGTGACTCATTGTTAGTTGTACACTGTTGAATGGTGTAATCTCAATCTGTACAGCTCAGGAACTTTTCAATGGTGCAAACTGTTCAATGGTATAATTCCAGCCTGTACTGTTCAGTAATTTTTTAATACCACTTCATTTACAATTTTGTATATCATCTTGCCAGACTAGAGACAACATACATATTTTTGAATCAACAAATGTTTGAATTGTTTGTTTGATTACTTGAACATAAACGAGAAGAACACCCAAAACAATTATAAAAATATCTGGTTTTACTTATTTTGTTAAACTTTGTTTCATTAATGATAAAAGAATGTTATACATTGATTAGTTGGTCCAATTTGCTTGTATTTGTTGATATTAACTGCTGTACCTTCCAACCTTTACCAAATGTCCGCCCTATTTGGTAATCATTTACAAATGTCCGCCCTATTTGGTAATCATTTACAAATGTCCGCCCTATTTGGTAATCATTTACAAATGTCCGCTCTATTTGGTAATCATTTACAAATGTTAAATGGAATCATAAATCATTATGTTGTCCTTATTCCTTTACTTATAACATCAAATGTCTTTAATAGATAATTTCAAAATTTGTAATCATCAATTCTTCCTAATGATGACAACCTGTCTCTTCATTTATTTATGCACTACCTGACCCACACACTGAACACAAAATTTCCAGGAAACCAAATGAGCATTACCAGTGTTTTTACTTATGAATGCATAGTATACAATATTGTTTTATAGACTCGTGATATTTTATCATCTAAACCTGCAATATTATTTCCCTTACCTCACAGTACATTCATCTTCATGTATCTTTTCATTCTGCTGATATAAGGTTCCATTAATTTCACAGTCTGGAGGGCAGAAATCCACTATGCAGCTTTCTGATTGACTAAGAGGTTTTCCTTTACAGGTTTCATTTACTCCTTCCAACTCAATTTTTCTGAAATTTAAAAAGTTATCATTTGAATGTTTGTTACAAAAAGCAAAGCCATCTTGTAATTTTATATAAGCTTATAGATAATCTTTGTAATTTTAATATTAAATATAAGGTTTACTGCATTTTTCAATAAACAAAAATAGGTCTGAGACATATGCATGTGATTTTATGATAACAAATGAAGTAGAGATTCCATTTATCTAGTCTATTAGATCAATAACAAAATATGTTTTATGTATATGTTTGTAATTAGAAAATCTTTGAAATTAATACAAATAAGGAAAGAAAAAATATGAATGACAAAAAATGTTATACATTCTTTTTCAGTTTTCCAAAATTAAATTCCAAGCTATAAAAATATCAAATTGGGATATAAATTATCAGTATAAGAAAATTCTTCATTCCCTTATTCACCAAATAAATTAAATCAATTGAAAAATGTTGTAATTGATAAGTGGTATAACATATCAACTAATAGGAAAAAGTACAATTTCAAAATATTTCCTATGAATGAAAATATAGACAAAAATACATTTCTAAGAATTAACATTTTGATTTCACTAAATGAAAAAAATCATTCTTTATGGTAACCCTAAAATTATTATTAGAACTGAATAGAATAATTTTAGAAATAAACTATCTTAAGTTATAATTAACAGACAGGACAATAAAATTTGATAAAAAGAGATTATTTAACAGAAATTTTTACTGATAGGAAAAATGTATTTTTATAAAAATTCAAGCAAACATTTCTTTTTAGTCTCAAATTTATAAATTTATTACTTATCCAAAGTACAAAATGGAAATGAAATGCAAATCTTATCTTGAAATTGAAAATGACTTTGGAAAATTTAGTTATTTCCAATATAAATATACCTGTAACGCATGCGTACTCCTTTATTGCAAGTAGCACTGCAGGCTCCCCAACAATTCCAATGAGACACAACACAAACTAAAAATAAATAATGAAAAATTCATAATAAATATTTGACTGTAAAATCTTTGTAATTTACAGAACTAGTAATAAAAACACATGAAATACCTAGTTTGCTTATTTAATATATTGTCTCATATGATAAAGAAAACTTAATTCCAAGAAATGTTTTTAAAAAAGTTAAGTTACATACCATTTGGGTCATCTTGACAAGATATTCCATTTTGCTTGCATATGCTACAATAGAAAAAAACATTTAAAATGTTTATTCGTACAACTTCTAAGTACAAATCCCATTTAAAATATTTGAAAACCTAATTTGGCTATGAAATGTTTAAGACTAGTGTAGTTTGTAATTCATGCTAGGAAATACCACAGATCTGAATTAAACTTAATCTCCATCAGGAATTTTTGACCTAAGAGGAGTTGATCTGTAGCATCTCCAATATGTACTGGTCCACTTTAAGAGCTACCAAAGTCAGCTTTATGCTTTGTGTCACCTCAGAATACTTGGTGCTTCAGAGGATTGACCTAGAAGGTGCAGAATCAAGCCTAAGTCATGTCAGTGGGTGTACCAACATAAACAGGAAGTGAACCCAGCTGAGCTTAGGACACACACACACACACATACACATATACATATATAAGACAGAAAGTTATATAAATGCCCAACCTTTGAAGAGAAAGGCAGCCATTCATATCTTCATGAAAAGATTGAATGTTTGAAGAAAATCCCTGAAATCACATACCCTCCACAGCCAATGTTAGTTTGATGAAACCCAGAAGTTAATAAATAATTATTTTATGTATTAAAAGTTTAGTTTTGTATTCTTATCAGATTTTACTAACATAATATTACACTAGTTATATTTATGAACTTATCCTTTTGAAACATAGTTTTTGTTTCATATTTTGCACACTTTTATCTGGTTGAGATTTTACTCTTTTTTCATCTTAAGAACAGATTTTGTTGAATATCTTTAATGACTAAAGTTTTAAGGAACTTCCTTTTCTTTCTCATTCATTTTTGGCTTTATTTTATATTTCTTTATACATCTGCTTTCAATTTTAATTTTCAGTATATAATTGGAAATTCTAATTGATGACATTAACATTTGTCTTTAATACTGATCAACTGATGAAATTCAAATTCATATGATGTGGAAAATTTTTGACATTGAAATGTATAAGAGATATCTATTACTGAATTCTTGCATAAAAAAACAATAAAATGACTGAAATGAGTTTCAGTACAAAATTAAGAAATTTGAATTAGCTCTTATCTCAGCACACATTTAAAACTGGTTGTTTCAAAACTTCCTAAAATGAATCAGTTAATGATGTATGAAATTAATCATATTGTAGCAGATAAATATTGAATGTTATAACTGTTTTAGGTATGTAATTTTGATAATGCATCATTTGTTACACTGAGTTTTCAATTCAAAGTAAAAATTTTTTAAAAATTGATAGAATTTGTGACAATACAAGACATAAAAATCTTGCATTTATTTTGTTTCACTAAAGCAAACAAATTCTACTCACCATTTCTTGCCTGGAATTTCTGATGGCACAGCAGAACCAATCAACCATTCTATGCCATTTTTATCATAGCAGGGACAATTTTTGGGTTCAATACAATGACTGTTATATAACACTTTTTTGCCAGGACATACATAAGCTGGTATACATTCAAAGCCATAAACCATCCTTTCATTGAATCTATAATCCTTGCAGGTTAAATGGGATTTATTCAAGCAATTTGTTGTCTCAAAACCAGGCTCACTTGTCAAATTTACTGAATAATGAGAACAAATACAAAAACAATTATCCCTAGATGAAGAGAATGCATTATATAATTTCATAATAAATAATGTCTAAATTTTACAATGAATTTGACACATAATGACAAAATATATGCTTGATTCAATATCATATAATCAATTGATAGTAGTAATTCCTATTATTGCAAATTTTTAATTTGCCTTGAATTATACTGAACTAACACAAAGAAATTGATATAAACAAGTCATCATCACTTAGCTAATCTACTGTTATACTGATCATTAATAATACTACTTTAATAGTTTATGTAACTGTTGAAATAATAAATAGCAGAACAAATATAACTGAATAATAAGCCCACCTTTATAACTTGTGTTTGTACCATAATAGTTTCCTGATTAGACAATTTTTATACAAATATTTGCCAAAAAGCATGAATGCATTTCATATTTTGTTATCTGCTTAATCCTTAAATAGACAAATTAAATTTTTATTCAGTCAAAAGTGATAAATTAGTTTCACAATTCAATCATCATTTTGGTATTTCTAACAGTTGACATATAAACAAAGATGAAACATTAGCAGATTTCATTCAAATGGTATGATAAAAAGATGAGATGAAATGTGAAACATATATCAAGACATAAATTATATACACATGCTATAAATAAATATGCTCTATAGCTTAGTCTGAACAATGGAATTTCTCACAAAAAATTATTCAAATTGAAATATCTTCTCAAAGTTAATATTTCCATAGAAAAAATACTGAATAATAGCTTTCAGTTGTGTTTTATGTGTCTATTTATAATCAAAATAAGTAAAATAAAATAATATATATATATATATATATATATACAGAGAGAGAGAGAGAGAGAAAGAGAGACATACAGACAGACAGACACACATACCATTTGTGCAGTTATTTGTGCAAGGTTCGAAGTCTACAGAAATTCCAATACATGTACGCATGAGAGAATTAGAAGGTGGGCTGTCACATTTACGGATCCTTTGCTTGACACCAGCAACACAAGTTTTAATACCCTGGGTACATGAGGACAATGGTGACCATACAGACCAGGATGGTATTACTGCAATAAAAATCATAACAAGTTTATCACAAAGTAAGATTTCAAACCTTAAATCTAAAATATGATTGATTTTTCAAATGTTCACCTTTTAAAGTAATTATTTTTCACTAGAGATATTACATTTTAAAAACATTTACATCTTGTGAAAAAATTACATTGCTTTAATATTCAATCCTTTTAGGATGTGAGTGATTATGGCTCTTCACAACTTCCTATCTTTTGCTGCTCTAATTCTTGCTTCTTTGCAACTTCCTGTTATACACATTCCCTCTTTAGATTTTATACATTCTGTTGAAGAGCATATTTTCTGTACAGCTATTTCTTTGATCTTTTGTGCATATCTGCTACCTCAGCACATTTCTCATTAAGCCATTCCTCTTTTTTTGCTTGCACTTATTTCTGATGGTCTTCTTCAAACTCAGATATTCTGTGACATTTCATGACATTATATGCTGACACTGCTTCATTAGACTGGGTGTTGGAAACACTATTTTACAAAACAACTAAACCAATAATAAAAAATTGAAAACTGGTCTGATTTGAGACTTGGAAATTATGGTATGCTTAGTTAATAATAAAGTATATATTACGAGTTTCACCTATAGTGTATGGATTATCATTATGAATTTAGAAATCTTTTAATTAATGACAAAGTGTTTTTATATATAATTTAATTTTCTAACTTGAAATATTTTATTTTTGCTTTTTTGTTTAACAAATTTTAGTTCAGAAATTTACAATTTTTATTTCCATGGAATCCCATCATAACTTAGTTTGTTATTTGTACTAATATAATTATTACCTAATTTGTATACAGGGTTCCTAAGCTATCATCCCCTGATAATTTCCTGAAAGATCCCACTGAAATACTTTGATTTCAGGATATCTCATAACAGACAAATAGGCAGTAGTATGTATATGGCTATTCCGAAGCACAGATAAAAAGACAAATATATAAAGAAACACATTGTAGAATACAAACTTTCTCATCATATACAACATAACATCTATTTCCAAATATATGATGTAGTCAAGTTTATTAGTTTTTTGACTTTGTATGTTCTGCAATGTTCCTGGCAATGTCACTTGGTTCTTTCCTGATATTCTCTTTCAACTTTAAATACTTTTCCTCTAAGTTTTTTCAGCTGCTCTCTTTATTTCATTTGACTTCTATTATTCAGCTGATACATTTTTCCACTTATGTTTTAAACATTCTTGATAACAAAAATGAAATTGGTTGGTATTTGTCAACATTTAACTAGTAATATCATTATCCAAAACATCTTACTTGGTTATAATGACATCTTACAAGATTTTGGAAACTGCTGCTAGATGGAAAGTAGAACACTATTTTCTGAATGCTAGTTTTTTCTCTGCTGGAACAATTCCTTTGGCAAGTAAATGATTGGTTGCACATTAATATTCATATCTTTTAACTCATGAAAAATCTTCTTGGAAAAAATTTCAACTTGATTAGTATTTTTGGAGTTGTTGCTTCCTCCATAACATTTGTCTTAATAAAACACATCATCAAAATTTGAAAAATGTTGAATATTTCAACATAAAAAACTGGAGTCATTAGTACAACTGTTTGCAACCAGAATAAATTGTTCAAAAACAGATGCAATAGAGCTGAAAAATCCAATCTTGGCTGGAGATAAAATATCATGGCAAGCTTCTTTAACCGTCTTTTCCTGACATTTGAGATGTATGCCCTGACCTACATACATCAATATTCTCCACACATATTATAGAATAGAACATAATAGGAAAGAGATCACACCCCATTAAACCAATATAATCTGCATATCTTACAGTGCTATGCTTAAAAACTTTATAAAAAGATTTTAACAGTAGTTGCACTTTCTACTTTGTTGCTGTGTGGCCTGTTTTAAGAGGCACACAACAAAAATGTAGAAAGTCCATAATAATAATAATATTGTATATAATTGATAATGTGAAGTCCACAGGAACCAAGAAAAGGCTTTTTAATGTTGAATTCATCATGTTGGCATTCTGTTCCAGAAAAAAACCATTAAAATTCAGGCCATCTATCAAAACCTACAAAAGGTTAGGCATTTTTATCTTACTTATAGTTTCTAAAACTTTTTCCATGATGTCCTCAACTGCTGAATGGTTCATAAATGACAATGACAAATAGCATAAAGAGACCTGATTAAATGAACTGTCCCAAAATCTAAAAACAATATTCACTTTCTGGATAGTTCATTAAAAGCCTTGTCAAAACAAATGAAAAATTTTAAGTCAACTAATTTAAAAAATTCTTCATGAAAATAAGATACCAAACCATGTATAATCAAATAAGCCAACTTTGTAGAAGGAATAGATAATTTTTGGTAATGTTACTCCCCTGAAACATTAACTTCCTCAAGATCTCACAAAGAGTTGTATGAAAAATGACTTGCAACTACTTTTAAAGTCATAATACTTCATAAGATGACATTGTGACAGACACTCTGCTGGTAATAGTTGAAACTTAAACCACAAAATAAATTCACTCACTATCATAACTGGGTCGGATATGGAACAACATTTTGATGAGCATACTTTAGAAAACAATGTTATCTGTGGTATACTAATAGAAGTCCTATTTTTCCTCTAATTATTCACTTTCCATGTGATTAACAAGTGTTCATATTTCCATATTACTCAATGGAATTGTCTTTTGGTAAAAGCAGTACATAGTTTTATGGGGATAGTCTTTCACTTTCATCAAGCAAATTCAAGAGTAAGATTTTAGCTCATCTATTCAGGATTGAAAGAAACAGACATTTTTATTCAAATTATACTAATCTCAGAAAACAAATATACATCACATAAATGATATTTAGCATTTATTTTCAAGCAATTTTCTATCTAAAAAAGCTTAAAATTGAGATGTCAATCGATGTATGTCAACTTGCATTAGAAAATTCTATTATTTACATGACATTAAACCAAAATTCTTGATTTTTTTTTTTAAAAAAGTGACTTTTTCATTTCGCTGATAATTCAATGATTTTCCTGTTTTCTAGATTGGCTTTGACCCATTGTATAATATATGAGGGTGTTGAAAAGTTCTTGCCCTAAACTAGAAGGGGCTCAAAAATTCTGAATGGTTGGTCACTTACTTAGATTTTGGGAAGAGGGTCAGTCCAAGAACTTTTCAGCACCCCTCTGTAATAATTTTCAGTGCACTTCTGTGATTTGTAATAACAGAAACAACAAAAAAAAAACTTATAACTAGAGTGAGAAATCATGGAAAAAAACAAAAGAGAGACAATTTTACTGATATAGAAAATTCAAAAGAATCAATTTCAAAAATGGATCTCTCACTTTGTTATGCATAAAGTATTACTTTTTATGTAAATTATTTTACTTTATAAGAACTTACTTTCACAAATATCTGTGTTACAATCTTCTATTTCACTCTCTGGCAGGTTACAATTTTCATTTCCTTTTTTAAACAATTTATTTCTGTTTCTCTGCCTATAGCCATTTCCACATTCTTTGCTACATGATGTCCATTCTGACCACTTAGAATATTCACAGCCTAGGATATATGCAAATAAAATAGATATATTAAAATGGCACATGATAGAATTAAAGTAAACATTTGAAATTAGGAGCAAAATAAAGCAAAGTTTAAAGAAAATTTATGCAAATATAATTAGTTTCAAAATATTGATATTATTACTCAATAAATGTTACTGAATAAAGAAACTGAAATGTGTTGTAATTGTGATTCAATTTCTGCAACAATATAAAGTTGTAGTATCTTGTACAACCAATTGATTAAATCCATAAGTAACTATTAAATTTTAGAAGACATACAAATTTTGCATTGGAAAAATCTAATGTTCATGATAATGATAAAAGAATGATATTTTTTTATAAAACAAATGAAAGGACGATAACAAAAATTTTAAGGAAAAAAGAAGAAAACCAGTTCTTACCATCACATATATTTTTGGTGCAGTTGAATTTACCAGCTGTGCATGTACTGAATAAGAATAAGATTATTTGCAAAATAGTTTTTTCAGTTTAGAAATCATATAATTTCATACATAATTCAAATGTGAAGCATTTTCATAATATTGTACATTGTATTTGCTTCTTTTTGACAATATATTGTATGCAAAGTCTTACCATAACAAATGAATTCATGAACCTGTTTTTTAATAGTCTCTTATTGCAATCGCTATAAAATTGATACTGTTCACAATTTAGTTTTACAAAATTAAATAAGAAATAATACAATTTAGCAATTACATAAGTATACATATTTAAACAGAGATATAGCATTTTACTAAGTATTTAAGAACAATCAGTAAGTTCGTTACAATGTTTTCCAAGATGTGGAATAGTTTGCATTAAATCATTGATATACATTAGTGGACAAACATATACCCCACTTTCATGTATACCAAATTAAATTTTTAAATTTTATGACCTGACAAATGGTTTATAATCTCTTCTTTTAAAGAGCAATTTTTAATGTATTAAAAGCAATTTTCTCATACATAATCAAATTTTTTTAGGATTTTTCAATTGATTATTTAGTAATTTACAGCTTTGCAAGTGGTAGTATTATTTTTTATGTAGCAATTATTTATTTCAGTGCTTCAAATATTTATCTATTTAAACTGTAAGTGGTAAATTCACTCAATTTCTAAATGACTTCATATTTTATTATCTGCAGTATATATGGTATTTGTATACATTTGTTTGTGGAAGTTTGTAAAAAGTCCATGAAAGAATTAATTTATAATAGTTGGTTATAGCATTTCATTTATAATAGTTGGTTATAGCATTTCAATCACCAGCCATGTACAACATTCAAAATGGTGCACCTCAAACTGAAAACTTTTAGTAAACTAGTATAATTCAAACTACCAAGAAAAGATAAATGAATAAATAGTGTAGATTGTGGAAGAGAAAGAGAGTAATTCATTAAAAATTATGCAAGAACAATTCAGTATAACCACAAAATATCAGCCATTGGAAAAAAAGTCTTTTCAGCAACTGGCCTTTTGAGCTATATGAAATAGTTACCAAAGAAGTAAAGAGAACAATAAAAATAGTCACATCAAGAAAACAACTTAAAATAAATTAAACCAGTGGGGTTCCTAACAATTTTTATGACATGAAAAACTGTCTACAGAATTTTAAAGCATTAAAATAAAATGAAAGACATGGTTTCTAAAAATCTAATATCAGGTAATTGTATAGATATCTGACATTTTAGAATATCTTATCATCGGGTGCAAGGTAGTGATCCAAAAATACACACACAAATAAACAGAAATTAGTATTTGTCAGCAAAGCAGAATGAAACATTTAACCAAGTATTATAAATTTTGTGCATGCTATATCAGAAAGAATGCCACGTACCAGACGATCATACAGTATATGTTAAAAACCATTGGTTTATGAGAATAGTTCTAAAATGTACCTGGAGTTAATTATTGTTCATCATTGCTACAAACCAACAATCAGATATAGCCTTACATTCTAACCAACAACTTTCAAATTGAAATATAAAGGTGCATCAACTATTCAATGTTCAAATTGCTATCTAACACGAACATGTTATTAAAATAAATATTAACAATCATTATTAAACTAGAAATACCTACACAGAACACATATACTATTTCTCTCAATTCAACACAACAATATTTTTCTTCAAGCCAACATAACATTCTATTTTATTTATTTACTTTTTGGTGCTACTTCCTGGTATTGTAGATATTTTCTTCATATCTTATCTTCTTTTAGACATAGCTGTGCAATTAATATTAGTAAAATTAAAGAAACACTTGGGCTCTAGTGGCTGGCCAATTTCAGTATAATAAAAAAAATGAGGTTTATTCTGAATCTATTGAGTAATCTTAGTGCATGTACACACATGCAAAAATGTAAAACTTTATTATGCAAGTTAATATTTTCACAATAAAATTTTTATCAACATAATTTCTGTAAAATTTTAAGGATATATTTATACTTATATGAGCAATATATAATGTGAGTTCCAGTTTATAATATCTATCATTATTCAAACTATTGATAATAAATTGTTTAGGGGTATTGGGTTTTATTATGTAAAAAAACGTGCAACAAATTTTCATTTATTAATAAATTTAAAAGCTAAACACAGAAATATACATTTGATTAACACAATATCTCATATACCGAAACAAATTATTATTTCATTATTTTAAGCATTAATATAGGCTCCTTCTATAACCTTCATCGTTTTTCAAATATCTATTTTGTTAACTTTTCTACTCATTTGGTTTTAATACTTGCAGTAGTTTTTACTGCTTCCCAGAATGTTTTGCTTGAATATTGTTTCCATTCTCATATGCATCTCTTTTTAAGGATGAACCACATGGTTTTTACAGAATTAATATCTGGAGAAGTTGGGTTCCATTCTATTAATTTTGTATCTTTGAAATCATTTTTGGCAAAGTACAAATATAAGAAACATTGTCTTGCATGAATAACTCTTTAACTTAATGTTTCAGGGGTTGTGACCTTTACTATTCAAAAAATATATTTTCCAAGATGTTACAATTCACAGCATTTATCATGAACAATCATCAACTTTGAAAGAACCTATAATTTTACTGCCTAAAATAATAGCATAAAATATTACTCCACTTCTCTTTTGCTTTCTTTTAAGATATTTGTAGACTATTCCCATAAAGGTCCAACCTCTAGGCTACCTTGCAGGTTCATCTAATGTAGTTCAGTATTCATCACTAGAGATTCCTGCTGAGATGTACTTCTTTACTCAACTTACACACACTTCTTTTTGAGATGTTTACTTAAAGGTATTTCTTTGGTTGTTTTCATGTCTTTAGCCAATGTTCTTAATATTCTGCATTCTTCTTTTTGTCTACTTCAAATATATTTTGCTGGTCAATCCACTTTTCTTATTACTATTTTAGTGATTTGCAGATATCTTTTTTATAAGATTCTTAAAGTTAGTTTTTTTTCCATATTTTGCCATGTTTTTAGTTTCAATTATTTCACAATTTCTAATGTGCATTGTGATGTAATGGATATCAATTTGGAATGAGAAATCAAAGAGCCAACTTCAAATTCCAGTTGGATTTGTTTCATTCACTTATATGCAAATACCCTTGGGAAAGGTCTGAATCCATCTCTCCTCCTCCCACCAGCTATGGGTTGAATAGCAGGACAGACTAGGCCCTATATCCTTGGTTGGCAACCAGTCTACCACAGAAAGAAACAGCAATCTCTTGTATAGTACATATTACCTGTATATATGTATTAATCATATAAGTTAAAAAAGGTTTTATCAAATGATCTTCCATGGACAAAACCTGAATACTGACCAGTTATTGCAGCCAACAGAAACAATCATATCATTAGGAATCTTATTTCCTAAATAAACTCGTATATCTCCATTAGATGGTCCTGGAATTCCATCTCTTTCAATCCAACCAAATGCTGAAGGTCCTTCATATCCAAATTCTTTCACAAAAGTGCAAAGATCAAATTCACAATAATCTAAAATTAGAATATTAAAGAAGAAAAATTAAGAACAAAGTAAATTTATATTATCTGAATATGCCCAATCACATTGAACTAAAGATATTGATAAAAAAATAAATTGAGACAAGTTCTGCCAAATATACACATAAAATTATTTATTTTTCTATTAATTGAAGCATAAAGTGCACATTCCTGTACTGAACTAATCATCTTTAGTCTTTATAATAACAGTTGCCACTCTTCAAAGACTGGAAGAGTTTTTACTTGGGATTGAAACAGTAGTTTCCAGTAGTGAAAAAATGGGATAGAAACATCATATTTTCCATCCAATTAGAAGCACTGCTGAAGAGCTCATCTAGAACTCTTTCTTGAGCCTCTTCTAACTCACACAAAGTTAAACCAGCAATAAAAATGATCCCTGAGGCTAAGAGCTTTCCTCCCTCCATGCACATTCTTCACTAATTGTACAAAAAAGTGAAACAATTCAAAATATTCAATACATCATGAATCTTCAGCACAACACAATAAACCACACAACATGAACATATGGCAATTTTAATATTCTAAAGTATTCTGGATTTCTTCACTACTGTACTCTTCTTCATTTCCATATACTGTACAGAAAGTAATCATATTTTTCTTATTGTTACTACATAGTTTGTATACTTATTTTTTACCAGTTCTATAGCATTAAATTATTTCAGATTCCTTCACCCTTTATCTGCAACCAATTCCTATACTTAATCTGGTATTAAATTATCAAAAGTCAACAACTCAGTGTCTATAAGCAGACATTCACAGCAGTATGTTATAAGCCAACTATAATACAATCATCTGATAACCTGACCATACTCCAACAATATGGTGACTTCAAACCAGCCTCAATTAATATGGCTGAATTCAGTTTGATCTCTGATAAAATAGTGAAGGAGATCTTACTACCATCACTTTCATAAAGAGTAAATTCCAACCAAACAACACCTTCATGTGTTCATAAATTATTATAAATAAATTGGCAATATATAAACTTGATGATTTTTATTAAAGTATAACATTTTATTTTTCTCATAATCTTCTTGACTTTCATCCTAAATAAACATAGGATTATAGAAAATATTAATAATTTTAATGCTGGTTAACTTAGTTTAATTTTACATAATTTCAATCTTCAAAACATTCTCTCACTGGGAAAATATATATAATTTGTATATAATACAAGATATAGAATGCACTTATATTAAAATACCAAATAGTAAGCACTTAAAATTTTAAGTTAAATGAAGTATAAAGTCATCTTGTAATAATTAGAATGTAGATATTTTGATTTGTAATATATAATGTGGTTATAAAAATGGTAATACTGGCCTGGTTGTTTTGTTGTTGTTACAGCTGAGAAAAATAAAAATATAAAAATAAATTCAAATCATTATCCTCTAATACAACAGAGCTTATTTAGTTTTTATTTTTCTACTCAAGGCATTTATTTAACACAAAGTAAAATTTGGAAAGAGGCTACTCAAGTGAATGAGGAAGAATAAAAAGAAAAATCTTTTTTAATAATAAAATTCAAAGGACATACACCTGTCATTATTAACTGCGGAAATTTATGCATTTTCTAAAAAATATTTAATGTTCAGTCAATAGAAAATCCAAGATAGTTTTCAATCAAAATCTGATTTCAAATAAATAAAATCAAATTCATAAAAAACATATCTTTTTAAAGTAAAATTGTTCTCGTATATATTTTTAGATACCAAAATTATATAACATATACAAATAATACTTTATTTTTATAACCAATTTCATAACATGATCAATAAATCTAAAAGAGGATATAATTTTATCATAATTATGCATAAATTACAAGACAAATCACAGAGGACTCACCAGTAACAGGGGTTGTGGCTGAAACAATAAGTATATATTCTCATGAATATTTGATATAACATAGCAACAATTACATTTCAATTTTATTATAAAATATTTATATCATCTTACACAATTATTTGCTTCTTTTATGAAGTCATTTAAAAAAGTATAAAAATTACTCAAGTTATATATGATGCACAATATGTGTTTATTTTCTTTCATACTATCAATGGAAGATTTTACATTCTTTATTAAACATTAATTCATGTTTACTTTCAAAATTTTAAAAAATAAGTTAAATTATTTAAGTTCTATAAATAATTTACCTCAATATTGTTTTTGTTAAAAACGAAATTAAACGTTACAGATATTTAATAAATTTATTTGGGATGAAATCAAATTGCATATAAGTTTGAAACAAAGTAAAATTAAGTAAAATTACTAGCATTTATTTCTGCTTTCATTACAACCAAAGAAGCAAAATATACAGTTGAAAGTTGAATTTTTCTATCATATTGTTATTGACTCACTTGTTTTGGCAGGGCAAATAGTTACATCAAAATCTTCAACAATTGGAATGTTGCGAGTAGGTAGTATCTTCAGAACCACTATACTTGCTTTAATGTCTTTTGAAAATTGTAATATAACAGACGTTTTTAGTCCTTGACTTGGATTTATCACCTGTGATAAATAAATTATCTTCTTGAAGATTATACAAAAATCACTTATAAGCAATCTGCTTGTACATGTATAAATGTAAATAAAGACTTCATCCTAAATTAGATTATTTTAACTAAAATAAACAACAAAAAAGAAATGTTCATTCTAAGAAGTTGGGCATAATTCTTAGGTGAGGAAAATTATTAATCATCTATCATCATGTTTAATATTTATTCATTTTAATGCTTTGTTGCTCCTAAATCTCACTATAATTTTAATATGATCTTGCTTAAGTCATTTAGGTTTTTCACTTCATGAAAAATGGCTACATAACATAGCATGAATTCTATGAGTTGCTAGAGTTTGCATAGATATATACCTCCAGATACATTCCAGGGCTGTCCATAAATATTTATTGGGAATTTAATAAGGTTTACAACATCCTCTATAAACTTACTGGGATTGGTGAATATGAAGGGCCAATAGAATTCCTGGAAGTTAACCAGATGTTACAAGAACTATTTTCATGTCACTGGCACATGATGAGGGGGAAGGGAGACATTATTTTGCTTGAACAAACCATCACCACAGAGCATAAGCAGGTGAAAATAGTCTGCAGCAAGATCTGTGTATGTTACACCTGCCAGACTCCAATTTTACTAGGTGCCCATGTGAATTTGAACAGAACATACCCTACACTATTACCCCACCAGCTTGCACAACAGTCTACAAAAAGCCTCTACACACAAGCTTGTTGGTTTGTCTAAAAGAACCAGAAATGTGATTCTTCTAACTAGGTTCAATGGTAATGTTTTATGATCCAGGTGAGGAACAGTACCAATGCTATATTGTCAATAATTATATTCTTGTTGATTGATGACTACAAAACCCTATGGAATGTTTGTATGCTATTCAGTGTGTTAACGGATAGCCAGAACAGTACCAGTGTGGAGTTGGAATGGGATTTCATGCAATTTTGCCCATAGCTGTTTGCCATCCTTGCCAGTTTTCAGCAATCCCATTTTTGCATCACTTGTGGATGTCTACTGTTTTTCCAGTATATTATTGCCTGAGAAAAAAGTAGAGCAGTTGCCACCTTGAAGATAGAGTGTCTCATCTTTTTTACCCCAACAATCATTCCATAGTCAAATGGTGTAAAACCTTGTTCATATACCATAGTTTCTACATTATATAATGTCTATTAAATTCTACATATGTCATATGGTTGAATCTATTTCTACACATCAGGAAGATAGACATTGTTCAGGTTTATACTTGAGTTTACAAGTATCTACCCAGAAAGTGGCTCATACTTGAATTATTTAGAGAATAAAAAAAGTTAATGAATAAAACTAGCATAACACTTACCTTGCTATATTCATTACATCCTTCTAATGTCAAAAGTTGAATTAGTACTTTCTGAACATTTGTAATATTAAAAGAAACTTTCTGGATAATTGAATCAATACCATCACTGGCCACAAATGCAGATAACATAGATGCATTTTGCTGACTTGGAGACCATGAACTCTTAGAATGTAAAAGTGCATCTCTTGGTTTCTTATCAGCTAAAGTTGAACTTGCAGACATTGAGATTTGGCTACTGTTATAGTCCAGTTTAATGCAAGGAGCTTGGATAAAAGAAAAGTTATTAACAGTTTTAATATATGCATAATTTTCAAAATTTACAATTAAAAATACATTTTTATTATAAATATTTAAATTGATAAATCTAAAAAATTGCACATAAAATACACATTATTTAATTACATACTTATTTTTTATCATAAGACAGTCTATTTTGGTTGCCATTGCTTTTATTTGAGCTGTGTTACAACAAGCACTTGGTTTTAAAGGTAAGGAACAAACAAAGATTAAGAAGAGTTCAACAATGTATATTGGTCAAAATTCAAAATATGTGTATAGTTGTGTGAAAGGTGGCAAAACTTGTTTATATGTGTTTCCTTAGTTGCCATTGATAAGGAAAGTGATTAGGTGTAAGGTTGTTGTCAGTAGGACGGGAAGTTGACCAATTTCTTGGGTTGGTTGGCTGAAGTCACAATTGGTGTCAGAAGGGAGGCCTGGTGCAGATTAATGAAGACAAGTGGATGTCGTTGGTGGGGTTTGACATGCATCTTTCTTCAGGGTTGAAATCAACACTAGTGATGTGTTTGATGGTGGTGGTCGTCTGACAAGGCTGAAGTGTTGAAGCCAAATTGCCTGACGTTGATGAGTAGTGCCATGTTTATATCTTTGGTTCAACAGGTACAGGCTTCTAAGGACATCCTGTTTTTTTGCAGGAATATTTGTGATTGGCTATTGCATTTGGGGTTTTTGTGGGATTTTGTTGACTGGGTGTGATGCTCAGAGCCCCTACACTTTTTTACTTTGTGTTTTGCTTTCTTAGCACTCACATGAAGCTGACATGTCTGGTGAAATGGAACTCCAAATCAACAAACTTTCAGCTAATTCAATATGCAGAAAGAAATTACAGATTGCTGCTACTTAACCCTTTTGGCTCAGTTAACAGGTGAGTGACATTCCTTTTACCTTCTTCTACATCTACAACAACTTTTATCAACAATGACAATGGACCATTTCTTTTAATTCTACTGCCAGTAGACATATCAAAATTCAACTATGATTACTACTCTCCTCTCACTGGCAAACTTAAATGCAAGCTGAAGAAAATTCATGAATCCAGGAGACTGGAACTTGAAGAAACATTTTAGTAATTCAAAATTTTACCTGTTGACAAAAATATTAAAAACAGGTTAAAATAAAAGTTTTCTACATGAAATGAGTTTCTGTATTATTTTTTAACAATGAAAACACAACTGACATGTAGAAATTTTCATCATACACATTTCAATAGAGGAAAAAACAACTTGACTGACCACTTAGGACTTTTCATCAAACAAAAAATATACCAAATTTCTTCTGACAAAGCTTGAAGCAACAATGACTAAAAAAGTTACTACTTTCACAAATGCAGAGAACACAGCTTATTTTCTTCAAAATCCCACCAAAAGTCACAAAGAAATGTTTTCTAGACCACACAAGAAAATATGAGATACAACTCAAACTCAAAAGAAGTTTGTTTTCAACTCTTCCCAGCACATGGCAAACTTAAACCACTGCACACTATGCAGTCTCTCACAGTCTTAACAAAAACAGTCTGATGTGATGTAATCCAATGAATATTGATATACTGATGGTTCAAAAATTTACAAAAACAGCTAAGATATCTGTAAATTTGATTAATAATACCAGAGAGAACAAAACCTTATAAAATCCAATAATTATACCAGATCACTTTGAAAGTCCCAAGGAAATATGCTTCAATTTCACTGGCACCAGTTCAACAAATTTCAGATGGAATCTTTAGATGCAATATAGAATCCATTTTTAATCAAGTAAAAGCTGTTTTTGAACACATGGTGGACCAGTATTTATATGTTTTGGATCATCAATGTATCATGAGATTATATAAGCATAACAAATTATACGTTAGGGATACCAAAAAATGTTAACCAAGTTAATTACTGTAGTGATAAAATCTCTCTCAATTAAGATTTATAATCACATCATAAACAGTCATTAAAAAAAGTAAAAAAACAAAATGGAAAAAGTTCCAAAGAATTAAAGATAATTATATCATGGCATTTCACATATATTTACTGTTTGAAGAAATGACCAAACAATAATGTTTAAATATAAAATTAACATGAATTCATAAATAAAGGAAAATGTAAAATATAATAAAAATATTCATAAAAATCAAATAACTTCATCATGGAAAGTTATCAAAAAGCATATAAATTGAAGAAATATTGACTCATTCATAAACTATTTTATATTTGCCATAAACATGAACATACATATCAGGGAAAATGGTCAGTTAGTAAATAAAAGGGAAATTTGTGTATTTTTAAAGATATTAGACTTGGTTTGTTTGTTTGTTTATATTTTTATTTACTAAAACTTTACTAAACCAAGGCTCAAGAGCCACTTAAAGCAGAGGGTTAGTAAATGTGGTTGTTGTATAGACATAAGAGGAGGAAATAAACAAATTATGTGGTTATGTAGGATAAGTAATGGTTGACCTTAAACTTGAAGAGGTTATGGTTATAGTGATTGAGGAAGCATACTCTTAGGAGTCTGTTCCATACAATAGTGGCTTTTGGGAAGAAACTATCAAAATAGAGATGGCCTCTTATCAAGGGAATACAAACGGAATGAAGATGGTTCATCCCTATGTACATGGACAGTAGACCTAAGCTGTAAAGGTCTGAACTGGTGGAACTGGGGAAAGAACATTTTCCATGGAAATATTGATGTGACTTTTCATCTGTGGAAAAGGGGTTGTAGGGTGGAAAACAAACTCCCATGAGAGTTTGGGAGCATGTCAAGGTTGGAAAAAACAGCTCCAGCTCAGATATGGCAGTAATACACTATTTTTGGTCTGATCTGCCTCTTGTAAAGAGGGAGCATGACAGGTGGAGTTAGGTACTTTCTGGAGAGGTATAAGGAGCCTAATAAAATGTGTTATTAATAAACTTCACTGTATATAATTTCATGGTATTTTACAGTAAGCAAATGTACCAGTTATATTCCCTTGGAAGTGATAAAAGGTTTTAGAAAATATTAATATCACTAAGTGATTAAACAGACATAATTATGCCATTTTCAAATGGCATAATTTTGTCTGTTTAATCACTGACAATTTACATTCAAATTTTTTTCTCATTATATATTAAGGTAAATAAATTACCATTAAACTAAATTGCGTATATTGAAAATATACCATAAAATGTTTAATATTATCTATGGGCCTTTAATATATACCATTTTAAATATAACAATGGTTCTATGCAAAATTCATTTAAGAAATTGTACCTACAACAGTGGTAATAAACCAGAAGATCTCAGCAGATCTATTTTTATAGCATTGCTTAAGAAACCAGACACAAATGAATGTGAACTCTGCCAAACAATCAGCCTAATGAGCCACATAACAAAACTCATCATCCATATTCTGATGAATAGAACACACAGCAGAATCAGGCCAGAGATAGGACAAGAACAGTGTGTGTTCATTAAAGAAACCAGAACAAGGAACGTGATATTCATGCTCAGAATGTTATCAGGAAGAGCAATACAAGTGCAGAAGGATGTGCACCTATGTTTTATAGATTATGCAAAGGTGCTCAACAAAGTACGCCATAAAGATCTGTTGGAACTGTTCAGTAACCTTGATATATTTGGAAAGATATTAGAATAATCAAGAACCTATACTGGCAGCAAATGGTCTGCATGCAGATAATTAATGAGTTCAGCAGATATACAAAAATAGAAAGGTGTGTAAGGCAAGGATGAGTCTTCTCACTGGATTTATTCAACCTATACAGCAAGGCAATTCTGAAAGAACTGGAAATTCTACCAGGATTCATCATTGGTGGCCACAATCTTAACAACATAAGATATGCAGATGACACAGTGCTGATAAAAAGAACATTACAAAACCTCCTACAGAAGGTAGCAAAGGAGAGTGAGAAGAAGGGACTAAGCATAAACTACAATAAGACAGAATGCATGGTCATCAGTATAAAGATGAGCCCGAAATGTGATTTACAGATCAGGGATACTAAAATCAAGCATGTGCAGAAATTTAAATATCTGGGAAGTATTCTGACAGTAAAGGTGACGCTGAGATCCAAAGACATATTCGGATGGCCAATAAAACATTCCAAAAGCTAGGCAGAGTATTATGAGACAGGAGGATTTTGTTGGTAACAAAAAAAGAGAACTCCATTATGGCAGCAAATGTTGGATGGTCTTCTCAAAGATGAAGAAGAGACTTGAAGCAACAAAATTATAGTTCTACAGAAGGATGCTAAGGATACCATGGACCAAACATGTGAGCAACAATGAGGTTTTGGAGAGGATGCAAATAAGGAGGAAGCTTATACTTAACATCAGGAAGAGGCAGCTGGAATTTCTGGGACATGTAATGAGAAAGGAGGGCTTGGAGAATCTGATACTCACAGGGCGGATAGAGGAAAAGAGAGACAAAGGAAAGCAACATGTGACATACCTAGCAGGCTTAAGCAAGTGGATGACGGAACAGGGTTTGGGAGAAGTAGCAAAAGGTTAAAACATATTGAGAGCTACAAGGGATGGGGAAAGCGGAGAGCCAAAATCACCTATGTCCTGAAAGGACATGGAGCATAAAAGGAGAAAGAAGTAATTCATTTAAAAAAATTTTTTTTTCTTAAGTAAAACCATTTAATCAAACAACTTGTGAACTTTTAGCAATAACATTACAAGTAATAACATTTTCAATATCATTTTAGCATCATTTATATATAATTATCTACTAAAATTTTCATTGAGTTTTCTTAAACAAAAATAATAGCAATTAAATGTTGATCTTTCATTTTTTTCAAAAGGCTCAAATCTATCAACACTTCATAGACAAATAGGGTGGTATCTACTTAGTAAAGAATAAAACATAAAAGGTCAGTACTAATTATAAACTATTTTGTTGTGCTGTGAAGAAAGTGAGAAATAGAAGAAAGAGAAAAATGCAATGTAAACTTTCCTTCTTTACTGTCAAAAGATCATTGTAGAAGGAGAAAATGAAAGAAACTGAAGACAGTGTAAGGGGGAATTGATTAGGTGAAAGGGGGAACTGGGTTGCATTACAGGAACATGGATGAATGTTGATAACCTTTTTCCTTTTCATTCTTTTCTTTTTTATTCAATCAAATCACAAGCTATTTCAGCGTTAGGTGGCATACATTATACAAGGAAAAGCAAATTATGACTTTCCAATGAAAATGGTCAAACCATTCAATGGACAAGGGGATATAGTGGCATGGATTACAAAACATGTTGGTTGGTAGGTAGCAGCAGATTCATGACCTTGCAAGTTTCATACAATTATTTTTGGAAGAAGATAGGAAATGAGCAAAGAGGATCAGATGGATCATAAAATGATTGAAGTGATGCTGAAAAAGTGTTTACAGATGGGCTTTGTGTAGTATACACAAAATGGACAGGTGAGTCAATGTATACAACAATAACATCAGGGTTATTGGGTTTTGTAGGACAAGGGTTGAAAAATTAAGTAGCCTATATGACTGGATTCCCAATTTGGATGTCATTCTCTTTTCAGCAATTGCCTAGCATAGAAAATATGGAATTAAGGGAGATGATAACAACTGTAAGGGTGTTAACTATTGAGAGGATGAGCAGTTAGAGTTGCAGCAATTATAGCTCAAAAGCCACACACCAGTGGGGAGGAACTAGTGACAAGTGACAAACATTGAAGTTTAGTGGATGATAACAATGGTAATATTAACCATTTCCCTATAAAGAAACATTTGACATCCACTGACCAACAGCCAGTACTACTTTCAGTTGAAATTTATAAAATCTTTCTCTCAAAACAATTTTTCAGGAAAACAGATTCCTCAAGTCCAGTAGCTGTTATTGCTCTTTTCTGTATTGTTAAATGTTTCCTTCCTAACCCTTTATTTGAAGTAGTATGGAATGTCAACATTTTGATTATGTCATTATTTTCTCTTTGAGTTACATGTGCAATCCATTTTGGTTGTTGCCGCTGTTGGTAGTCCTCAAGTGATGTGGCTTCTGTTATTTGGTACTGTTCTTTTTTTTGTACAATATTCAAAGAAGGATGATCTTTGTCAAGACTCTCAGGCTTCACTCACTCAGTGGATAATTTAGATATTTCTCAATGGTTTTAGCACCATGCATGACATCTATTTAAAAGTCTTGATCTGATGAGGTTATTTAAGTACATGACTCAAGTTTTCATGTTTTGCTTTTTTAGCAATTGACATTGTTGGGCAAAATTTGGGCAGCCTATTCTATCTTCAATTTTCTTTTCTCTTATACTTAATTTGTTATAAAGGGTCCATGCATAAAGGTATCTGAAGAGTTTAATATTTACTAATTCCACATTATGAATTTTTATGATGTATTCAAGGTAGGTGCTATCACTGCTTTCATTCCAATTCCAGATCATAGTTTTTTTGGCAACAGCTGAAGAAGTTTCTTTCTTTCTCATTCAAATGACATTTTGGTAAGCGTATATATGGTTTGATAGTGCTTTTGGAAATATCTTGTCTCTGTAAATTTAATAAATCATAGTTTTCAATAACTTTCCTCATAAAAGTAAAAAATAATTAATACATATCTAAAAATTATTGGATACAAATGCAAAAACATATGGCTGCATCTACTTGGATCTTAACTAAGTTAGGCTATAAAATATTTTTAATTACAGAAAAAGCTTTACCTAATTTTTCATATTGATATACATTTAGAATTAAATAAATATACTCACTTTTTATACAAGCAGTTACGGCTATTTCTACTTCTACTGGGTCATTTATATAGGCAAATCTAAAATGTAGGGCATCAACAGAGACAGGAGGATGGATTTTGACTTCATCTGAAGGCGAAATATTCTAAAAAATACAACAAGGCTATTTCACACAAGTGAAGTAATAGCAGTTATAAATATATAACATTTGAATGTAATTTTCCTAAATTTTTTAGATTTTTAGTAAGCAAAAATCAATAAAGGAGTAAATAATAATTTGATAATTCCTTGAAGCTTATGATTAAGACAAGTTTAGAATGAAATAAGAGAATATCTTACAGATTAATTGAAATGGAGTTTAATATTAAGGAAAATGAATTTAAAATTTTGTCCCTTTGAAACAACACAGTGTTTACATTTAGTAATAAATTGTATTAAGATGATTTATAATACAGCAAAATTTAAGGCAGGGTATGTTTTTAAAATACTTGTAAAATAGACACATGGAATTTATAGAAATTCATGTAATATCCAGAAATGAGTATTAAATGATCCAACTTACAACAGAACTAAATTTTTGTACAGCTCCTTCCATCATTGTTAAGTTATAATTAATAAATCCTTTATGATGGGTTATTCTCACTGAAACAATTTGCCGTGTATCATTTAGCTTCATCATGATGAAATGATTCTGATCTCCTGGCAGAAAAGAAAAGTCCTCACCACCAGTTTCCAAAAGATCAATGTTTTCATTATTACTTGAGGCATCTATCTGCATGTTGTCGAAATATGTTTCCAGTAGATTTTCAGTAACACCTAAAATATTTTTTTTTAAATTTAAGATTCAGGCAAAAACTTAATAGAATTCATCTGACAATCAATTTAATTATGTTAAATTTTGATTCTTTTTATATATGAATACAAACTCACATAGATTATATATCAGAATTAATTATACTATTTTTATTGTGATGTAAATATGCAAGTTCTGAAAACAGTATTTTCATTCTAGTTTTTAAAAAAGTTCTGTAAGTAAAATGAATTTGAACAGGAAAGATCATTTTCACCTCAAAAACCTCTTAAGTTATTCATTTTTTATTAAAATTACTTTTGAATAGGAAAAAATTTCTATACTCTCCAAATGAACAGTAGTTTCATCAGTAATAAATGGATAACAATTTTTAATTCCAAGGTATTAAGTTCATAGCTTAATGATAAAAAGTTTTTATTTTATCCAACAAATATTTATTTTTCACCATAATCTTCTATCTTGTCATTTAATGCAACCCTTTCCAGTTAATCACAGAGATTGAACATTATATAATGAAAATTTAAGAGCACAATTCTGTTAATAACTGTGTCAAGTTACTGATTTTTTTAATCTATCCTCATGCTAAAATGACATTATAAAATTAAGTAGAGTAATACTTATGTCAAAAGGCTTTTAAACTATACACAAATCAATTAAGATAAAACCACTGTTAAATCAGGGCTACTTAAACACTATCACTACAAAAATATGAAAAATTAACCTTGTATGTAAAGAATTTTAAATAAGAGTTATATATGTATAAAAGATAAGAAAAGTAGAAAATATACTCACAAGGTACAGGAATAACTACATAAATAAAAGAAAAGCAAAAATAGAAAGTTATTATTTTCAAATGAAAAAGACATTTTATATTATCTTTTTTTTCATTCAATATTAAAAATTAATTGGTATAGTTACAATTGTTTTATACTATAATTTTATTATTATTATAAGTGGTTTTTGAAAAGTTCTTGACTTGAAACACTTCCCAAAATATATATAACCAAATGACTAAATATGAATTTTTTTAAATCACTTAGTTCGGTTGAAAACTTTCTAACACTCCCTCATACAAGTAATCTTGTATTAACAATGTCAAATGAAATACAAGTTTCAATAAAAATTCAATCTAATCAATATAGTTAAATTTATGTATGTTCAAACACAAAAAATTATTGGATTTGTTTTCATACCTTGAAAACACAAAGTATTATCAACTGTTATATAGTCATTCCAAATGAAATGAATATCAATTAGAAAAATCATTTATGCAGTATATTTTAAAAGTTTCACTTAATTTTCAAAATTTTCTATCCTTTTTGAAAATCTTATTATTAAGGTTCTTCTATTCATAGAATAAATAGTTTATGAGTATTCAAATTAATTGTTAAAAGGATTATATTGGTTCTATATGAAATTAGAACAAGAAAATATTTGTAGTTTATAATATAATTAACATAACTTGGCAGTTTTTATTATAACACTGATGACAAGTTATCTTGTTTTGTGGTCTTGCCATTAAAACTACAACCACAAGTTTTTTCATTGTTTTTAACACAGATAACTGGTACCTGGTGTGATGTATTTAGTAAATACAAACTACATTATCTTCCTTAGCATATTCCTTTATTAGCCAATTAGAATCATAATAAAGATTTACTTTGGGTCAGTCATCTCACTGTTTGTAATAGTGCCTGGCAGATTCAAATGTTAATTGTGTTCAACTTATTTTTTTAGACATGTAAACATCATATCATAACATGATGTCAGAATAATGCAACCTACCCAGAAGAACAAACAAAATATACAAAAGGGCTGAAACAGGCCAATATTGGAAATAACAACAAAAACAAATGAAGTATTCCTTGGGCTGAAACAAAGTTGCATTGCTAATACAAGCAATATGAATGCAACAAACACTCACATGTATACATTGAAAAAAACTTCAAAGAAAAAGAAAAATGAGTTTGAAACCACCAAAAAATCTTAAACTTTGAAGGAAACTTGGACAAACATTACAAAGAATGGGATCAACAAAAGATTTTTTATTCATTTGCTGCTGGTAGCAAAGGCAAACTGATTACATGTTGCACACATAGTTGAATCACAAGCTCAAAATATTTTCAATTCATTTAAGTTTTAAAAAAATAAAATACAATGTGTAAAAAATAAATTCTGGGGATACTGCCAATCAAGAAAAAAATATAACATATGTCAAATATTTATTTTACAGCAGAAACCAGTTACTGTCAGAAAAATTTGGCTCATTCCTGACTGATATAAAATTAAAAGCTAAAGATTGTGAATTTGGCAATCTCCAAGACAACTTAGTAAAAGACAGGATTGTATGTAAAATCCAAAACAAAATTAAATGAGAGTTACTACTTCCAGAACCTGAATTAATGCTAAAAACAACAATAGACAAATACCAAACAATTGAAATCAGTATGTCCCAAGTAAAAAACATAAACAGGGAAATGTATATTTCAGCAGTAACACAGAACAAGAGACCAAAAACCAAAAAAGGCAATTACAATATCAGAACACCAGTCCAAAATATCACATTTTGTGTGGTAAATGGGGAAAACAGTACCACATGAAACAATGCCCTGCTTACAGTAGGACATGTGCAAAATGCCACAGACCCAACCATCTAGCATGTGCCATTCTAAATGTCAAGATGTGTTGGATGTAAACGCTAATGAAAGTGCTGAATCATTTTCTTATCGATGTTTATTTCTCAGTGGCATCACATTAGAAACAAACGCAATGAATTCTGACTGGACACAAGAGATCAAGGTAAACAACACTACAACTATTAAACTCAAACTGGACATTGCAGCACAGGTCAATATAATACCCAGAAACATACTGTGTACATTTTACACCAATCCATTACAGATGACAAACATCCAACTAAAAAGTTACAGCCAATACATCATCCAACCCAAAGCGCAGGTAAAACTGAAATGCCATCTCAGGAAAAAGATTTGAAATTGCTGAAAAGACTGGAGCTAAATTCTGTGAACCTATCACTAGACTATCCACAGATGCCAAGGCCTTGGGAAGCTACCAGGTCAATATTCTATTAAACTAAAATCAGATGCTACACTCATAACACAATCCCCATGAAGGATTGCTTATGCAATCAGAGACAAGGTGAAAGCAGAGCTTGACTGCATGAAGCAGTTTGGTATCATAATCAAACAGTGGGGACCAACTGTATCAATCAACTTTATGGTCACTGTACAAAAGGCGACAAACTACAAATTTGTATCAATCTGAAAGACCTTATGTGTGAGCATCAGCCAACAACCACAGTTGAGAATGCAACTTCAAGAAGTGCTCCACTGAGTTTCTCAAGCAGGTCTTAAATTAAATCCTGACAAAGTAGAGATTGGTAAGGATGAAGTCAGTTATGTTGGTCACTTACTCACTCATCATGATATTAAAACAAACCCAGAATGTGTACATGCAGTGATCAATGTTCCACAACCCAGAAACAAGCAAGAAATAGTGAGATTTTTGGAAGTGGTCACTTATGCCAACAAATTCATCCTAAATTTATCAGATATTTATGCATCATTACATGAACTGAGTAAAGATGATGTTCCATTTTCATGGAATCCAAAAGCTTCAACAAACTGAAAGAGCTAATAACAAGTGCTCCAGTTCTAAAATATTACACTGTAAAAGAACTGATCACATTATCAATTGACAGCTCAAAAGATGGACTTGGAGCATGCATTCAGCAAAATTAGCATCCTTTTGCATATGCATCACAGGCATTGACTCTAAAACAAAAAATGGTTACTCCCAACTAGAGAAAGAACTATTAACTGTGGTGTTTGAATGCAGACTTTTTGATGATGATATATATGGTAAAACTGTACTAGCAGAAACTGATCACAAGCTAATAGTTTCAGTTTTTGCAAAACATTGTCACTCCTCACTAAAAAAATGATCCTGCACCTCCATAGATATGATTTAAAGGTTACATACAAACCTGCAAAAGATCTACTTATAGCATATACACTTTCCTTGAAGGAGCATGAAAATCAACTATATTGCTAGATGTGAACATCATCAGCTTACTACCAATGATGCCAGAAAAGCTAAGACAATTTCAAATAGCAAAGTGTTACTCTGTTAACATTATGCAATGTTGTATTGAATGGCTGGCCAAGTACAAGAAAGTACTGTCCAGCATCTCTAAATCAATATTGGGAATTTCAAGATGAAATCGCATATTTTCACCAATTACATTTTTGCTGATTCTTCATCAAGGAGCTCAAGATAAATAGCAGGGCCACCGGACCATATGTGGCAGCAATATTCTAAATATGGATGAATGGTAGACTTATAAATATGTAAGATAGATTCTGGAAACAAAAAACTGAACTTACTGGCAGCTGACCTAGTAATGGATTCAATAGTCTTTCCACTTCATGTCAGCTGATAATGTTAGCCCAAGAAGGCATAACAAGTCACTTTCCTGGAGGTTAACATCAACCATGCTGATGGAAGGCAGAAAGGGGTCTTGCAGATGATTAATGGAGAGAAGTTTAGTCTTAGAGGCATTAAAACTGACAAGCCATGTTTTGCCTCAGTTAATGATGGACTTGAAGTCATTTTGAATATTGGCTGCAATTTTGACCTTGTTGGACTGATCAGCCTTACTATCAAAGCAGGAGTAATTTATTGTGTCATCAGCATAGATGCTAAGTTAGGAGCTGATATCATTGGGAAGGTCATTAATAAAAATTAAAAACAGCAAAAGACCAAGGATAAAGCCCTGGGGGTGTACCTGCATTAGTACAAAAGGATCTAGATGAGTGGCTGTTCAGGATAACTTTCATTTACAATCTGATAGGAAAGACTGGATCTGCTCAAAAATGTGTCTGGAGTCACTGTAACTTTTCATATTTTGAATGTTTAATAACTTTTATGGAAAGTACAATCACTAGACTGAACATGCATGAAATATAATGGGAAACACTTGATAAGTTTTTTTCTTGTCTCCAACTTTATGATTTTGCTGCTCAGCCCAGGGTAGACATTGTATACAAGAGTGGAATGTATTATTTCAATGTCTTCTTTCAAATTCAAATTGTGTATGAATGTGCTTTTGTATACATTAAATGGAACAATCACATCTAAATCACGTAATGGATGCAGAATCAAACCTTTATAATATAGGTTAGTTTTTAGTTTAATAATTATCATATATAACTTTATTTGTACTGAGAAATATAAAAATTCAAAATAATAGGTTAACAAGTGAAGTTATGTATAGGAAATAACAGAATAACATTTTTTACAGTATGAGTAGCACTCATACCAGTGAATGTTTGAGCTTTAGACAATGACACATGTTGCAATAAGGTTCAGTTTATTGAAGAAGTCCAGTGCAAGCAGGTATCATGCTGCAGACACACATACTCTTTTTGGTTAATCAGAGCTGTTTAAGATGTGTCAGATAATGGGTCAGTCGACCCAGTATTTTCTGAGCGACTGTTTGGTTGTACTCTCTTCCTACGAACGGGAGGAACCTGAAGGAGGCTACGCCAAAGGGCGGAGTCTCCTTCGGGGAGGTAAAACCAGCTCTGAACCCGTTTATACGGGTTAAATGGGCATATTTTTGGGTGGGCCCACGGGCTTGGAATGCCCACGTTAAAAAGGCCTTGTGCCACATGACACTCTCGTGGGGGCGGGGGTGACTGAATATCATCAGATAATTGGTCTGCAAAAGCCTAGATAGCCATTTTGGAGAATTTCTGTGTATGTTAGATGTGATGTGTTGGTGTTGATACTGTGGACTCGTCCAATTTTCCTTACCTTCTAACCCTAACAAAAGCAGAGTCCACATCGTACGCCTACGTACCTAGAAAACTTCGACCAATAAAAACGGCAAGAAATGAAGCAAACAACCCCATTGGTCAATCACTTGAAGTTCACGTGCAAAACTGAAATTGTGCCAAAACCAAGTGAGCCACCCGGTGGAGATATAAACAGAGAACGTTTGAACCTTCAGAGAGAATAGCAGCAGTAATTACCAAGTTTCAAGATGTAACATTCACCGACTCCCGTCTTAGTCATTGCTGACCAGACGTTAAAGACAATTACCAACTCTACGCCAGCCAGTCTCACGAATTCGCAGAGTAACTTCCAATATACTCCATGACACTGCAAACCACAATTTTGCCACGCACGAAGACATTTAACTGACTCACATTCGAACATTCATCAATCAACTCTGTGAACACTTTTCTTAACTTGCTTATGTACAGTGAATTGAATTCACTACAAAAAAGATAAGTAAACATCAAATACGTTTAAGGGTAGACCACTCTAAAAAAACTCTTTCCAAAAACTCTTATCATTCATAATTATGATATTCGACACAAACAAAAAACAGCGAACTAACGAACAATATCAACAAAGAGACATTCACGAATCTAACAATTACACACACATTTTGTCCACACGACACACACTGATTGTCCAATCTGTATATTGATAAATTGTATAAATGTTGCATTGTTTTCTAAATTGCATATGTCTCATTTTTTATTGCATTTGAAAGTTCGTTTAAATATATGTTTGGGGATGCAGTGAGACACACAGCCACTAAAATTTCCTTCTGATTCTTTCTTAAATAATTAACAATCCTGCACGTCCCCAACAATACAATGTTGACAACAATGGTTAAATGAGTATTCTTACATCCATAGAGTAGATTCTTGATGGCTACATTGTACAGACATTTGCCAAGACCAATACATTATAAGGATTATAGTCGCAGGCTGCACAGTACCCACAGCACAGATCAGGACAAATGTGGCTTCAGAACTATCAACATTAAATATTGTGAATCATTTACTTGCATAAGCACACATACCTTTAACTAGGCTTTCACTTACTCCACAAAATCCCCAGTGCTATCACGAAATGGTCACCTTAGAGATTAAATGATACATTGTTTTCAGTAATGATAGTAAGTTCAGACTTAATTTAAGTAATGATTGTATGCATTACTTCTTGAATTTATTCATCAACAGCACACAGGCCTGACCATTAAAATAATAGTGCAGCTGTGCCATAAGTTACAACCCTCACTCACATTTGCATTATGTACAGTCAGAACATTGTTTAACTTGTTCTGCTATTATTTGTTTAATAGGAAGTTAATGTTCTGCTACAGCAGGATAATGCCTGCCTACTTGCTGTCCATGATCACAGTGGTTGTTAGCCCTGAGTTATCTCCAACCTTAGCGAAATTGTTCAACTGCTGTCTAAAGGAGAAAAACCTTCACAAGGTTTTATGGAAGGTGTCAAATGTATGCCCAGTTTTCAATGGCTGAAATGGGAAAATAATAGCAAAAATGAGGGAAATCATCTTACTGTAAGTAATACATATCTCTTCCTTGATCCTCTTCCAAAAATGTATAATATTCAGTAATGGCCTGTTCATTCTACTGCTTCAGAAATTATTTGACTCCTCCTACCATACTCTACCTTTACAAGAGCCAGATCATGCCAAAATTGGAATACTGCTGCCATATCTGGTCTGGTGTTGCCCAGTTTTTACTTTGCAGTTTTGATAGAATCCAAAAGTGTCTATGTAGTCTTGTGGGTGATGAATTCTTTTCCATGTTACAACTGCTTTTCCCATAAACAGAATGTTTCAAGCCTCTTACTATTCTACTGCTATTGCCATGGAAAATATTCAGACAAGTTGCAGTTTCCCTAACTCTAACCCTCTCAGCTAAGACTTGCCATGCCACATACATTGAGGAGAACCATCCTCGTTCCCTTCATATTCTTTTAGTAAGGAGTAAGTTCCACTCAGATAACTTCTTCCCAGTTTTGTGGAACAGAATCTCAGGAGGATTCTTACAATCTTAACCTTTTCCTATTTAGGGTTAGCCATTATCTTTAACACATATCCTCATAAACTGTGTACCTTACCCTTACTGTTCATGCAACACCACCTTCAGTAATCCTCTACTTTGAGTGTCCCTTGGGTCTTGTCTATGGTGAACGTTAGTAAAAAGAAATGCTATTCAACAAGATGTTTGACAAATGATACAATCACCAGATCTGTTCCCCATTGAATATGTATGGTAGATGACAGGAAACACTTGATTCATTCAATTAGCTTACAATTGCTTTATTGCATTGTCAGGTGCAAGATATTCAGTTATATTATCTGTACCTTTAATTTTGAGTAAATTGAAATATACACTCAGAGTGTTGCAATATTATTTTCCATCGATATATTACAAATTTTAACTGTTGGGAGACTTAAACATTGATACAATGAATTATTCATTCACACATGACTGGATAAAAAAATGGTCCATTGAACATTGTGCAAAAGACTAGGATTTGACCATAAAACCAATGGAATATGCACAATCCTAGAGAATAGAATAAATAAAAAATTTATAGGACTGAAGTAGAACTGGATTTCTTAAATGAAACCAGGAGACCAGATGTAGTTTTTATAAACAAAGAATATAGAATTTGTCAGATGGTTCATATTACTGCTCCAGCAAACAAATTTGAAATTGAAAATGCAATTGAAAGAAAATGTAAAGCTGCCAGAGAACAGATACTACTAAGGAATAGAACATGAAGGTAACATTTGTACTTGGCATACTGAAAACAGTGATGATCTTTACAAAAATATTCTTCTTCTTAATCTTCTATATGTCAAATCCCTCCAGGATGCTGGCAATCATAACTCTCCACAACTTATTGCCCTTTGTAGTTCTTAGTAAATTTTGTCTTTTTGCTATCCCTCCTAATCCTTATTCTTCCAAGGTAGATCATTTGCTGCCTTCTTCTGTCCTTCTTGGCATCAATATGTCCTGTGAGTGCCAAATTATCTAAGCCCTTTAGAAATTTCAACTATCACTCATTCTAAGCAGAAGTATCATTTTTGTTTCCATTTAGAAAATTTTAAATATTTAGAAGATTGTTAACCGTAAATTTTTTTAAAATATATGATTTTAGTTTCTCTAATTTAAAATCAAAGTTGGAATTATAAATGGTAAAAATATACATTCTCACAAAACTCTGATAATGTCAGTAATTGCTATAAGATTAAAAATCCCAATAACCCCAATAAATTAAAATATATTTATTAAATACTTATTAATTTAATTTTTAGAGCATAATAATCAAAACTTAAAAAAAAAAATTTCACTTTAACATAAAATTTTATTCTTAATTTTTTTAACAAGCAATCTTAATAATGCTCTTAGTTCAAATCAATGTGCACTGTATAACAATTTACTCTAGCAAACTAAGTAGTCACTGCTTGTATATAAATTAAGAAAATATTAATGCAACTGATAGCAAACCTTTTTTGAAAAATTATCATTAGACATTACAATGAATAAAACAAATGAAAACCTAAAATTTGAGTTTTATGAAAATATGCTGCTTAGTGTTAATTTAATGAAAATGTTTGTGTGTGTGTATATATATATATATATATATTGATATTACGTGATAGGCAGATATTACCAATAAACACACACACACACACATATATATATATATATATATATATATATATATATATATATATAGAGAGAGAGAGAGAGAGAGATGTTTATTGGCAATATCTGCATATCACATAATACCAAACAAAATGTTTTTAATTCTTTACAATATATTTTAAAATATTTCCTTTTCACACAATTTTTTACATATCTTACAAACTAAAAATCTTTTAAAAACAAAGATTATTTTTAAAATCTGATATTACTGGAACATAAACATATTCAAAAAAAGCAACTATTAAATTCAAATTTAGAAGCAGTTTTCATTGATCAAGTTTCCTAATCATTTCATGTTAATGCCATTTTTATCCATTTTTGTAAATATAGATGTGAAATTCTAATCATCTACATATTATGCTACCTGAATACCATATAAACAATGAAAACAACAAGGAACATTAATTTGAAGGAAGTATACGTTCACAGAAAACTTACATTTTTCACAAACTCTGATTGCTGTATGTATTTCTGCAGGTAATTCCGAAGTAAAGAACTTAAATTCAATATATGCCATTGATTTTGCTGAACTGAAAATGATTGTTTCATTTGGTAACCTGGTCTAAATGTTATAAACAAAAAGAAAAATATTAAATTTAATGTTTATTATTGAATAAAATGCAAATCCAATATCAAATATTAAATTTCACACAGAAATAATATTACCATTCTCCAATTGAGATTTAAATCATTGATACTATTTTATCTTTCACAGTAAAGTTATCTCTTTTATGGCAAGTTAAGCTCTTAGATTTAAATCTTATTAGCATCACACTTTTCATTTTTTGATATATTTTATAAGTTTTCAAATATTTTTATTTATATATTTTTAAAACAATGAATTTTGAATATGAATATCAGGAGAGGTACTGAAAAGTAATAGTTACAATGAAATACACTTAAATAAGGAAATCCTTATTTAAGTATGGACACAAAATCTATCCACTTAAAAAAAAAACAAATTACACTAAATATAAAAAAATTAATGACCATAGTAAAATTAAAATTGTCTTAAAAAAGAAAGATTGAAGAAACAATTTTTTTAAAAATAATAAGTTAAATTAATAATGCAAAAATCTTTGCAAGCTTTTAATTTCAGTTTTAACATTCAATATAAAGTTTCCAATTTAAACATGTGGAAAAATAAATATTTTATTCATCAATATGGATATTAAAAAAATAAAATATTTTGTCAATAAAATGGTTTATAAATTTTTTCTCAATTATACAAATGATAATTTAAAGACTTTATTTTTTTTACATGACTAATGTATGTTGAAAAATCAGTAAGTTGAAAGAGAAAGCAAATGATTCACTGCACACCTGCAATCACCTTCATTCAGAGGGAATTCAACAGAGGAAATTTGTATGGATGTTCTCAGAACAATACATTCCTTATGGAATGCTGCTTTCAATCAATACTCCTTCCACAACTTTTGAAGAGGATTAGAGGTTTATTCCTTTTTTCCAGAATATGCAGTTTTTGGTTCCTTCTTCTAAGGGTTGCTACCATGACCTTTTGGTGATATGACTTGCTAATGGCTATAACACTTCATACTGATGGTAGTGAGTTGGCAATTTTCTGGTTGCTGCATTCTGACTTTTAGTAAGGAGTTCAAACTCTTAGGCAGTTCTAATCAACAGTCACATTATATCGGGGTTCTTGCAATGTTATGTTGAATTTTCCTTTGATGACTGGCAGCTATTATTCTTGGTCTTTTTCACCTTAAAACTATATCATGACAAAATAAAACTAAACCAGTTTGCAAAAGCACTTAAAACTTTCAACCTTTTTTCTCCAACATTCATAGTATTTGTATCAATTTCTGCAGTGCAGAATAATTTCTCTTGGGACATTCTCCAGACATCCTAGATCTGTGTGAAATTAATTGAAACTCTTCAATCTCTACTACTGAATTCTTTGTTCCTAGTTATCTTCCTCTCTTTTGAAAGGACTCTAGTATCCACATGCATGGCCTTGGTGTCTATGTTCATAAACATTTCCCAGTGGAAAAAAACACTCTATTGAGTCATGTGGTAGAATACATGAGTACAATGACTAAAATAAATGTTTAGCTTTTGGATCACAGTGTAGAGCTTGATGTAAAGAAAATCATTAGGAGAAAATATGCAGAAACAAAAGAAAATTGCAGAAATCCAAGAAAAAACATTATTCTAAACAAACAAATCCACTGTATGAGAGTGAAGAAAATAACAGACTATACATAGAGACAATACAAATACATCAAATATCAAAGGATAAAACTATAGATAGGAGAGAGCTGCAAATAATGATACAGATAAGGAACTGACTGAATAACAAACTCACAACCATCAACCTGAAGGTTAAACTGGACACCAAAGCACAAAGTATTCCCACTAAGGAGATACCAACAGATATTTGCAGAAAACATTGAAAACAGCTAGCCTAGAGTAGGTGTACTGGAAGCTACAAACACCACATTAAAGGCATATGGTGGAATGGAAATTAAAGTGCTTGGATCAGACAAGTGAAAGGTAATCAGATGCATATTCTATATAACTGACTCAAAGGAACCTGCAGTTATTGAGTTGAACAGCTGTGAGAAAAAAAAGCTGATATAAGGGAACTATGAAATAAACTAATCTAAGAGAATCAATGGTAACACTCCACTTAAACATAGGCCCATATCAATAACAAAGCAAAGCCAATAGAAGTGTATATAGATTGCTTTAATGACACAGTTTGATGTGTCAAAAACTTTGAGTATCATTTAGTCATAGATCCAACAATCAGACCTGTGGTCAAAGCTCCAAGAAAAATTCCAATAGAACTCAAGAAAAAGCTGGAAAGAGAACTTAGAGGAGGTAATGGAGACAAAGAAAATAATTGAAAAAGTGAGGACGAAGGGACAGGGTAAAATCTTTTGTTTTGAAAAATCTAATGGATGGCTAAGGATTTGGCTGGACCCAAGGGACTTAAACCAAGCCAGCAAAAAGAGAAATTACCCAACACCAACACTAAAGGATATCACACCAGAGCTAACAGGATCTAAAATGTTTTGCAAGCTTGAGGCTAAGAATGGATATTGGAATGGTAAGGAATCTACTCTCCTCGCCAAATTTAACACCCCATTCATCCGATACAAATTCTTGCGATTGCCTTTTGGCCTTAAAAATAGTCAAGACATCATCCAAAAAAAGATAGATGAAACCTATAGAAAATGTTGAGGTGCTATGGGAATTACAGATGATATACAAATCTATCACAAAGACAAAGCAGACCATGACCTCCACCTTAATGAGGCAATGTAAAATATGAGAAGAGCAGAAATCAAACTGAATGTTGAGAAAGATGACATCAAAGTGGAAGATTGCCAGTTCTTTGGTATTATATACAAGCCCACTTAAATAGAGCCAAACCCAGAAAAAGTCACAACCATAACCAAAATTAAATAACTAAAAGTCAAGAAAGATCTGCATAGTTTTTTGACATGAGCTCATTCAATTCAGAATACTTGACAAGCTTATCTGACAATGGTACACAATTCATAACATGCATAATCAGTGAACTACCACAAAACTATAGATTCACAGTTATGAAATCATCCTCACATTACCCCAAAGGCTATGGACTAATTGAAAGATATGTACAAACAATAAAGAAAACTCTCATCAAATTACAAGAAACAAGGGAAGACATATCTCACATTGTTCCCATTAAGAGCAACATCAGTCAAAGCAGACATGAAGTTACCAGTGGAGTTGCTAAATGCAAGGAAATATAAAACAATTATGCTAAGGTAAATCAATCCTCTATCTGATCAGGAGTAAACCAGAAATAAACTATCTGATGCCCAGAAAGAAGGAAAGGAAAGAAGGAAAATGAGAGAAATACAAACCCTACCAGAACTATTCAGAAGTAAAATGTGCACATCAAAGATCTGGAAATGAAATGAGTCCAGCAAAAATTACTGACAAGGCCAAGACACCCAAATCTTTTGCCATCATGATGGAGGCAGGAAAACAACTGAGGTAAAACAGAATCTACATTCATCCAACTCTGGAACACACTAGACAAAGAACCATACCCACACCTACATCTGTGGATGAGCCAACATTAATAAACAAAGTAGCTATGACCAAAGAGACCACAAAATCTAGTTAATCAACAATAAATAACAGCCAACCACCACAGCACACACAACAAATATCATCACAAGTTGCATCACCAGAAACATCTTCAGTGAAATTTACAAGATAGAGAAGTTACATTTTATCGCTTGTGCAATTTCAATTAAAAAGCAATTTTTTTTAGCAGAGAAAGAGGGATATTATATTGTTAGATTAAACAACCACCCATACTAACTACATAAAGTAAGTTTGAACTAGGGCCACAGGAACATGTGTGGGGACTGGAAACAACACATGATAAACAATGACTATGTAATTTGTAAATAAAAAATAGCACATGTAAATAAAATTATAAATGAAGATAGAAATGAAAAAGAAATTAAGTATCTGTATATGTATAGCATAAAAAGTAACCAACATACCAGGAGTTAAAATAATTATAAACAGAATTTTCTTCTAAATTTTCAAATATATAGTTAGTATTCTAATAAATAAAAAGTAAACTTACCAAATTCAAATTTAACACTTCATATTTTGCGATATTCTTATAATTATCTATTCCCACAGAATGGATGTAGATAGGATTAACAAAGTAGTATTTCAGAAAGACTTCTGAATCCTTTACAATTTTCATTGATTTTCTTGGTAACAAACTGTTTGCAGGATCCTGATCAACACTTGTAGCCATATGCAAAATATCTTTGATTGTCAGATTTCTTATTGAGATACATGGTGCTGTATATAATAAATAATTATTATAAGTAATAAATAAAATATGTTTATAAAGGAAAGCAGAATACTGATATTGCATTCACAAATAATCTTTTCATTTTCTGTTTTGAGAACATTTTAATTTTGGTAAGATTTTCCTTTTTTTTAGCCATAATTCAAACTGATTTCCACAAAGTAATGCAAAAAAAGTTAACATGAGATACTGAATGTAAATAGACATTTTTCCTATTGCTTTTTGTGTACAAAATTAATTTTATACTGTAAGTTATAAAAGTTGTATTCCTATAAAAATACAAGAACATCTTAATGCCACTAACTCTATATTTTAATTTTGAAATATTATTTTTATTTAAATACTTTTAAAAATTAATTCTTTAAAAAATGTAGTTTTCACATGTAAATTATTATTGTTTGCTTAACTAATTATTTTAAGTAGAGTTTAAGAATTACTATATATATATATATATTTCTGAGATGAGGTATTATGTACATTATTTACATTATTCGGACTATTGTCCTCATCTTTGTCACCATATTTATTCCAACGATTGGCCTCTGGTTGGAATGTCGAACTGAATCTTTTATTTCACTCACTGGAGAAACTGACATCCATATTTAATGGATGTCAATTATGAGTTATCTCCTGTTAATTCCCCTCTCTAAGTTCTCCACTGCCTTAACCAGGTATTGAAGTCACACTCTTTGGGTCCTGTCACTAGATCTAACTAATGCCTTTATCCACTGTGCCATGTGTCCTTGAGGACATCTGGGTATGAATTTCTGGATATTATAAACTTAATGTCTTCAGCATTCAATTTTTACCAGTGGTCATATTGCAATTTTTGCTGTTATGATTCCATGTTTTTACTAGAGCTCATATTGCAATTTTTGTTGTTATTATCGCTTTTCTCTGGCAATCCTTATTACTGGTTCCCATATTGTATTCATTTCTATTTCTATGATTGGTTGGCTCAGGAGATTTTTGTAGCCTAGCATATGTGCTGATTCCTTAAGTTTATGAATTTTCCAATGGTGTTCTTTGCCTTTGATCTCAACCTGATCCCACAAAGGGTGGTGATCTCCCTTTTCAATCCATATGTGGTTAGCCATGCCTGATTTTTCCACTTCCCCTCATGTTACAGCTTTCTGGTGTTCTTGAAGCCTTACCTTAAGTGGGCAGCCTGTCTCCCTTTCATATTTTTTTCCACAGCTGCACGGGATAGCATACACACAGTTTTTAGTCATATTCACCTCTATGGGGGGGTCTGACTCAGAAGAGATATCTGTGAAGTGTCGTCCAGCTTTTTTGCAAGGTTGTCCTGATGTTATATGGACCGCAGATACTGTCTGGTGAATGTCGGTTTATGGTATACAGATGTTTTGAACCCATGCTCTATTTGAGATATTAGAACATCCAGGAATGGGAGTGTGTTGTTACTCTCTTTCTCCATCGTGAACTGTATTGAAGATCTTATTGAGTTTACATGGTCCAGTAAATCCTGAACAACTTCCTGGTGTGGCCAGAGAATGAAGGTGTCATCTACATACCTTAACCATAGAGTTGGCTTTAGAGATATAGATTCTAATGCCATTTCCTCAAAGTATTCCATGTATATATTCGCCATTACTGGTGATAATGGTGAGTAAGCCCTCATCCTGTCGATATATGTGTGATCTCATTCTGAAGTGTGTTGTTTGTGTACAGAAAGTCAACATCTCCATCAGATTATCTATTGGAATACTGGTCTGTTCTTCTAGGAATGAGTCAGAGGCCAATCTGTCTCTGACTACTGAGAGTGCCTCCTCCATGGGTACCTTGGTGAACAAACTTACGATGTCCAAGCTCACTATCTGGTTGAATAGGACGGGAGCATCTTGGATCATTTCCATGGCACAGTGGATAAAGACATTAGTTAGATCCAGTGACAGAGTGTGAGTTCAATACCCAATTAAGGCAGTGGAGAACTTCAAGAGGGGAATTAACAGGAGATAACTGATAACTGACATCCATTAAACATGGCACATGGAACTAGAACAGTCTACCCCAGTGAGCAAAATAAAGGGTTGAGTTCAACATTCCAACCACCTGAAGAAGGCTGGAGCATACAACATCCAAAATGTTGTAATAAATATGGTGACAAAGATGAGGACAATAGTCTGAATAATGTAAATAATATATATATATATATATATATATATATATTGAAATTCAAAGTTATTAATTTTAATGAAGCCTGAAATTACAGAATCTGAATTACATAAATGAATATATTTAATATTGAAGTAAACTTCTCATGTTTAAAAAACTACCATACCTCCATTTACTGATATGGTTAATCTCAGACATTTTTATTTTTAAGTTTACAGAAACCATTTAACAATCAATACAATATTACTATAGTGGATAGATTCAAATAAAGGATTCTTTATTAAAAAAACTTATTTGTATACAATTATCATAAAATATTTTATAACATTTTTCATCTTGCATAAAAATAATTTCCAGTTCACTTGATGTATTAAAGATAATTTGATATCCAAAATATAATTTTTACAAATATGCATATATATATCCATAATTATATACAAATATATACAGAGACTTAAATGCCAAAATGAACTCATCATTTGCTTTAAGTATCATTTATATATAAGAACTTATAATTATTAATAAAACTAGCTGATAATGTTTGTTAAATGCACATATGTTACACAATAAGAAAATAATGAACTATATATAGCAGAAGAATATTCTCTATATCCAACATAATTGGTAAGACAATGTGATACAACAATTATCCATCTGTCTCTCTTTCCATTACAGAATATTGGTAACATAAACAGGCTCAAAGTTGGTGGGAGAGACAGGTAAACAGCAAGAATGTTAGTATTATAAGAGTTGTTACCTAAATTAATTCTTACTCTTTGTCTTCTCTCTAGATATTATTTAAGAAAGTTCTTGTCACATACCCTAGGATCAATAATGAATTAGAGTGATATACTATTTTATAGGGAAATTTGAACAATATAGCATCAGTATTACAACCAAATTTAATATTACTTACACATCAATATGGAATTTTATATTTTATTTTTTTAATTATTTATATTTTTGATATTTTTCAAATGCACAAGAAAGTTATTAAAACAATGAAATCAGATATAACAATCTGTGGCAGAATTGGCTTATGTTTAATGTTATCATGGTTCCTGATTATTATTTTGTTGAATTGGGAACTGACAATATGCCTCAGTTCTAAAAAAGAAAGTCAAACAATATCTTAACTTCTCTTTTCTTTGCAATTGTATTGAGATAATCAGTTAATTATATTTTACAAAGATGTAAGCAAAATTATTTCAAGTCATTTTATGAAAAATATAGGAAATAAGACAAACTTTACCTTCTGTTGTTGGAACAGAAACAGTTGTTGTTTCAGGTGGAGCTGTCAACATAAGAATAGAATAATGAATAATAGGAACACATTTGGTATGACATGATATCAATAATAATAATAATAATACTTCAAACTTCTATTCCAAATTTCCAGTCTAGTTCAATCATTGGAATTTTTTCTGCATATATCAAATGTATGTGTCTTTGTACAACATGCCTAACAATAATTTAGTAATGACTAATTAACTCATTTGTTTTGGAACTCTAAACAAAACATCAGTAATTGATATATTTGTCAGATAAATTGGGTATAAAATAACAGTACTGTCATACATGTTTCTTCAGGTGCCATTTTGAATTCATAATTCAGATCATCAAGATTTTATTGATTTTAAATAACCTAATGTTGTACACACTAAACAGGATTTATTATTGGTCGCCACAATCTTAAAAACATTAGATATGCAGATGACACAATGTTGAAGGCAGACACAGAAAGAAAAGTACAAAAGACTCTTACAGATGGTAGAACATGAAAGCAAGAAAAAAGGATTAGACATCAATTACATGTTTGTAAGCAAAAGGAACAGCCCAACATGCAAATTACAAATTGGAGATACCCAAATCAAACAAGTACAACAATTTAAATATGTAGGAAATGTTTTAACAGAGGATATAAAGTGCAACACTGAAATCTAAAGGCACATTCACATATCAAATGATGCCTTTTAAAAGCTAAGAAAAGTTGTAAGAAACAGGGAAATTTTGTTACAAACAATGAAAAGAGTACTGAACTCTTACGTAATATCAATCTTCCTATATGGCAGTGAATGCTGGACAATCTCCTCACAGATGATGAAGGGACTTGAAGCAACAGAAACGTGGTTCTACAGAAAGATGCTGAGAATACCATGGATCGAATATCAGAGCAACAATAAAGTTTTAGAGAAAATGGAAACAAAAAAGACACTTACACTTAATATTAAAAAGATATAGTAAAAATTTCTAGGGCAGATAATAAAGAAAGAGGGCTTGAAAAATTTGATACCCACATGACTAATTGAAAACAAGAGAGACAGAGGAAAACCATGCATAACCTACCTAGTGAGCATGAGTAAATGGATGGCAGAGCAGAGTTTAGGATAAAAAAAGACAAAATTTATTAGAGCTACAAAGGACATGAAATTGTGGAGAGTCATGATTACCGATGTCCTGTAGGGACATGGCACATTGTAGAAGAAGTAGGTGGTAGAGTATCAAAAAATCAGAGAAAAGTGTGAGAAAAGAAAATATTAGAATAGAAGTTATGGTTACATCTAGCTAGTTCAGCATTAACATGATGAAACCTAGTAGCTATTCAATTCATACACTCGATGTACCATGGACAAGAGATCATTAGAAAAAATCTACTGTGAAAATATGTACAGAAAAGACAGAGGGAGGCCATGTCACTGTGCTGGGAAAATGACTGAAGTCAAGATTCCAGGTCAGGACCAATAATATTTTGGACACTCCTTTGAACTTTTTTGAGAATTTTGAAATATATAGCTGGAGCACTGGACCAGATATGGCATAAACATTCAATGCATAGACAAATGGTACATTTATAAATGTGCAAGATGAATTCTAATGAGAAAAATTGGCACAACCAACCTTTAATTGATTCAATATAATCATTCCACTTCATGTCAATAGAAAATGTGAAACCAAGAAGGTGCAATGAGTTGCTCTCCTAGAGGTTAGCATCAGCCATGCTGATAGATGGTAAAAATGGTTCTCTATAATGATTAAAGGATATCAGTTTCATTTTGTAGGCATTCAAATTTACATGTCATGTCTTGCTCCATTTAACAAATGATTGGAGGTAATTTTCAAGAGCAGCTGCCAGTTTTACTCTGTTGGACCTATCAGGCTTACTATTAAGACAGGAGTAAATAGTTGTGTTATCAGCATAAATACTTAGTTGGGAACAGATTACATTGGGAAGGTCATTGATGAAGATAAGTAAAATGTAGGTCCAAGAATAAAGCCCTAAAGGACCCCTGTATTAATTTGAAATGATCTAGAAGCATGTCCATTCAACACAAACTTCATAAAGCAATTTAATAAGAACAATTAGATTAAGTTAAATATTCAGTGAAAGACACTATAGCCCTTGAGCCTGTGGAGAAGGCAGCATGTCAAACCTTGTCAAATGACTTTGAGATATCTAAATCCACAACTCAAGCCTTGCCATTCTTATCTAAAGCCTGATAGACAAATTCAGTAATGAGTAAATTCATGAGTAAAATACAAATAATGAGTAAATATAATTGGCCTAATATTATACCTGTCTTATATTTTTCCTTCTGTGTGTTTCTTGGTAATTTCAGAAAGACAAAAATGAACTAAGAAGACTCATACTACAAAGAATACAAAAATTGCTAACATCCATTATATCTTCAAACTCTTTCAGTTTCACAATACAACTTAGCCTGAGACCTATATTCCTTTCATCAAACTCTTGCCTTAATAATATTTGGGAATAAAATATTCCAGCAGAATATACTTAATGCATCTTCAACATTACAGCTTAGTTATAATTCACATTATGTATGTGGGAAATGTTATAATATTCTATTCTTGGTATGGATTGGACATGACATGTTCCATTAAATGTATATGTATCTGATTGATATCCTAGCAAAATCTTCTGGTTATTTGGACCTTAACATTTGTCTTTCACAACTGGTCTCTCACAATGACTTTTACCTGACTCACTGAGCATCTGAACATTCATCTTTTTTTTCTTTTTTTAGTTATTTCACCCCAAGAAAGGCGATAATGCCACTAGAGTGCAAGGGATTGCAGGGGGGGGGTGAAAGAGAATGAGAAAACTGATACTGGAGATGATTGAGGAAAGGGCAAAAATGTAACAGGGTTCAAGAAGATAGAAGATGGCAATTGGCGTTGCATTTAAACTATTGAAGATTGAAGTGGCAGTTGCATCTAGCAAGTTCAACATTAAAATCTTGAGTGCTAGTTGTCAATATAGTAGCATGCCTATTTTCATGTATTTAGGGCACCAGGGAAAAAACTCATCAGAGCATTTGCTATAAAAATGTTTGTAGAAAAGACAGAGAGAAGCCACATCATGTCAGTGAGAAAGTGACTGAAGTCAAGATGCCAGGTCAGGATCAATTACATTACAGACTCTTCTTTGGATTTTGTTAAGAATCTTGATATGTATAGCAGGAGCACCAGACCAGATATGGCAGCAGTATTCAATGCATAAATGAATGGTAGATCTATAAATGGGCAAGATGGATTTTGATGGGAAAAATTTTCTGGCATGGCATATTGAAACAACTTTCCTTGCAGTAAATGTAGCAATTGATTTGATATAGTCGGTCCACTTTATGTCAGTGGAAAATGTGAGGCCAAGAAGGCATAGAGTGTTGCTCTCCTGGAGATTAACATCAGTCATGCTGATAGCAGGCAAGAATAGGTAAATGCTAAAGATAATGAAGCAAATTTTAAAAAATTCTATATGAGAATTCAACTGCTTTTGAAATTGGCAATACAAATTTCTTAAATATAGTGAATGTTCTGAAAACTGATTGCTAGCACAGAGGAAAAAGATCTACTTAGTACTAAGTAACTTCCAGTAAAACCCTTCTATTATATTACTAACAGACATCTTTGTGTAAATGATTGAACTCAATTATAACTTCATTTTAATATTAAACAATAAAGAAATGTTTACTTAACTAGTTATATAAGTATTGGATTACATAAGTAATTTATGTAAAAAATAAGCAGAAAAATTCAGGAACTTACCAGGATCAGCTAGATATATACAGTATATCTAATTCTTTTAACAATAAAACAATGACACTACTGATATAAACCAAATCATACAATGTATTTTATATGTGTCAGAAATTTTAAATGAAGAATTATCAGTATTATTTGCTTTTACATATGGACTGATATTCTTGTCTTGTTATACTCACAATATTTGTACTTTTATAAAGAAAGAAGGTACAATGGCAAAAATCATTGCAAAAAAAAAACACATAAAAAAAACAATGTACAAAACATTAACAATTTAAAGAAAGGAAAACTTATTTAAACAGTATCTTATTTTAAAGTGAAAGCCATAACTGCTCAGAAGACATTTGACAATTTCAGTTCAAATTCTCCCTGAAAGCCAAAAAAAGAGTTTGAACTTTATAGAAATGAAATATAAAATCTTAAGCAAAGAATTTCATTAGTCTTCAACAAAATCTGAATATAATATTTGAAGCATATGAATATGAGATATGATAATAAGTTCAATAGATTTATCAAACACCTGGCTCTGATTAGTGTTTTGATGTGAAATTCTTCTATCAGTTTGAATTTTTATTAATTTATTAATATATATATATATATATATATATATATATATATATATATATATTCAATGAATTAATATTTTATTTTATCAGGGCATATTTTATTATTATTGATAACACTACTCTTAGTTAATTTAGTAATAATAATAGTAATAATATTAATTACTCTATTGATTTTCGAAAAAATAGAGTTACCTCCTTGATTTTCTAACATCCCTTGTTTACTTACATTTTTAACATCAGCGTCTCTCTAAAAATTTATATTTCTTATTTTCAACCTTATTTTCAATCTTAAATGTTAATCTAGACCTAAATTCAAATTCAAAATTAAACTAAAATTCATTTAAATCTTTTAACAACAATAATATTCCACCGCAAGAATAAAGTATCTTACAAGAAACAGAAATTTTTAAAAAAATTCTGTCAAGCCAAAATAAAAATAAAAATAATAATTCCAGCACTTGACAATTGCTTTGGCATGAAACTTGGAGTTATGATATCATATAATAAAGTAATATGTATATTTCTTAATATAAATAAGAAAAAAGGAAAACTTATTGTTGCTGGTGCATTTCATTCCTTGATGGATTTTAACAAATGTAAGGAATTTATCTTGCAAGTATTTATAAACAGAAGTTAAAATGGTATCTTTTCAAATTTGTTAAATTTAAGAACACTCATGAATATACTTCAGGCTACCTGAAAGTCAAGGTAAACTAAGAAGGATGCTAAGTAATGTAATTTAATCTCTAATAATAATAAAAGAAAGTTAGTAAATGTTGTTAAATCTATTACACACAGACACACATATATATAATGGATGTTGGGTGCATATAGTTAGCAAATGTTCATTCAAACAAGTTTTTTTTTTTCATTTAACAGACAAGATATATCTATTATATTTTTAGGAAGTTTTCTTTTTGACAGATTAATTTTTGTGCCTTGGTATTAAAGATGGAAAACAAATTATAAACAAAGATTGCAAATTTATAAGCTACTTATATTAAGTTAGGATAACCAATAAATAAAATCACTTATAATTCTGGAATAAGCATTCTAAAATGCATCTAAACATTATGTTCAAATGATATCCCAAACATTCAAAACTAAAAATTCAAAATCATCCCAAAGATTCAAAACAAACAGAATTACATTTCTTTCAGGCTTGATAATTTCTGAAGAAAATCCAAAGTTCAGAGCTTTAGCATGAACTAATTGATTAGTTGTAGAGTTAAATACATCTCTTATAGTCACTGGCATCAAATATAACACACCAAGGTGTTATCAATTGAGGTATAATGTTTTGCAGTCATGGGGTTTGCAGTCATGTCAGTTCACTATTTTCACCTGTCCAGGTTGCCAGTCATCTAGTAATTTAATGTTTTTAGAATATGATTATTAAAAAATCCTTCTGTTCATTCTAGCAGACCGTGGGTTTTCCTGATCTGAAGCCTTTCTAGAAAGGCAGAAAAATTATAGATAGAAGGAATAAATGCTATTGTAAAAATTATCAACAGTTTAATACCATAGATTATCAAAGATTACTATCACTCTGGTTAGTTTGTACTAAGATTCTTGAAGTAATAAGACTAGTTAATAGCTAATAGATGTCTGTGTGTTGAAGATTCCTTCAGCGTGAAAAAAGAAAAGAAGCAAATGTGGGCACACTCTTACATAGACATTTGTCCAGGGGAATTACATTGGTTGATGTTATCTTCCAACAAAAACTTTCTTCTTAGAAAAGCAGATGGCCCATTTAAAAGTACCTTCAGCCAGCTTCTAAATAGTCCCCAGACCCACCCAGCAGGATTTTGCAGAACTTCTGTAAACACATTAATCTTGTCACCACATCTTCATTATGGTTGTGAAGCAGGGTAAAAAAAATTCAATCAATATGAATTTAATAAATCTTACTAAGTTTATTTTGGGTTCTAATACTACTGATAACTTCCTCATAAGCATTTTATAGGTTCTGGTTAATATTTTTAAACTAAACCTTCTTCCATCAGGTTCCAGTCTAGTCAACTAATCTTCTATACTTCATTCCAGTTTGGAGATTTACTCCTTCACTTAGAATTCTTAACTCACTCAATACCTCAATTCACTAAACAACATTTCATGCATTATTATGATTCAATCAGAACCACTGCCCTGTTACACTAACAAATATCTATCTATCTATCTATGTGTGTGTGTGTATATATATATATATATATGTATGTATGTACACACACACACACACACACACACATATATATATATATATATATATATATATATATATATATATATATATATATATATATATATATATGCACATACACATATATATATATCACTATTTTTTTTATTCTGGTTAAAGTATTTATTTAAAATTTTATTATATTAAAATAGTGATCCAGAAATAAGAATAAATAATAGTAAAGAAAAATTATGTAACTGTAGGAATCCTATAAATTTTCCATTGAATAATAAATGTCACAGAATCTATAGTTTACCAATGTACTATCTTATTGATTGAGAATCTTAATATTAAAAAAATTTATATTGGTAGCACAAAAAAAAATAAATTTAAATTAAGGTTGAGCCAACATCTGTCTTCCTTAAAAAATAATGTATATCATAACCAAACATCCCTATCCAAATATTTTTGGCATTTAAAGGAAACAAATAAAACACTCACAGTAAAATGAAAATTAATAAAAAACGAGAACTTGTAGGTCTTTAAATGACCCATGCCCTTTGTGCCTACATGAAAAGTTATATCTTATTAAGTTTCTAAAAATAAAGATTTATTAAATCAACGAAAAGTAATAACCGTTTTTTGTAGACACTGCATTATGTTTACTTTAAAACAATCTATTATTTGATCACAAATAAGAAAGAAAGTGCATAATTAAATTCCAAAATTTGAAATCTTAATTTTAACAATACCATATTTAGTATACTAATAAATATAATAATTTAGATCTTTATAAATAAAAGTATAACTATAAAAAATATGACTTAATCATATTTGGAGCCCTTTTAAGACAATCCCAATGTATTTTATAAAAAAATAAATAAAAATGCCAATGTATTATAATGTATGTTATGCATGCCCCTAAATAAAAAAAAAATACAGATAGGATGAATCATTTTCATACAAGGAAGCCAGTATTTACAAACTCACACCTAACCCTTAACCTATATTTACACTTTGCCATCTTAAATTAGACTTGTATCCTGATTTGTCAAAAAAAAGGCAACACCCTTTTAAAATTTTGTAATCACTGTCCCCCTCCAACTTAAATACTATTTAGCTTAAAAAAGGTAAACCATTTTTTTTTAAGTTATTCAACATCGCTTGAGAATGGAACAAAAGAAAGAACAATTCTAATTTAAAAAGTTTAGTTCCAAAACATGGTAATTTCTGTGTCACGATGAATACATATTTTTAAATAATAATAATATTATATATATATATATATATATATATATATATATATATATTCACAGGAAATAAATTGGCAATACCATAAATATAAGCATTTGTTTTTGAGTCAAGATCAAATATAAAGGTAATTTAGCTGGATTGCAGTAAAGGATCACATATACAAATCAATATATTCACAGGTTCAAAAACAAGTATCTATCAACATTACTCAAATGCCTGTATATAATATAATACCCATTATATCCTCCTTGGGTACTAACATAGGTCTGTATTCTAACATGTATATGACATACAGATGGCAAAAAACTTTATGCAATACATTATTCCATGCCAAAAGTTATAGGTAGGCTAACTGAACAATTCAGGCATCTTCTATCATGTTCTACACATATTCAATAAGAGAACATGTCTGGTGATTGTGCTGACCAGAGAAGTTGTTAAACATCTTGTAATGCAATGTAATGTAATGATTAGAAGAGAAAAGGTTAATAATTGTTGATGTATATGTGTATGTGTGTGCCTATATATGTATGTGTGTGTGTGTATATGTATGTATATGTGTGTGTATGTGTGTATATTATTCAGTTGCAATTGATCTAGCAAACCATGCTTGCCAACCATTATACCGCCGTGATGTTATCATACATACACATATACATATTTATATATATACACATACACACACATACATACATATACACACATATATATATATATACATACATATATATATTTACACATATACATACATATACACACATACATATATAGGCACACACATACATATATACATCAACAATTATTAACCTTTCTCTTCTAATCTACCATACCTTCCCACATTATATATATATATATATATATATATATATATATATATATATATATACACACACACACATGCATATATATACACCCCCCACACACATATATATATATAAAAATGTATAATGTATGTGTCCTATTTTATTGTGTATGTATATTTATATTTAAGTATATTTCTGTTTGTATGAATGTGTTTATATATTTGTATGTTAGGCTATATGTATATTGCTGTGTGTTGGTATTTGAATGTATATTTATGTATCTATATGTTAGTACGTTTATATATGTATTTGGTTGAGTGTTGTTGTATTTTTATGTATGCATGTATATATTGGTAGTTGTTATTGTAGATAGATATATTTATATATATGTTTATTTGTAGATATGTATGTATGTGTATATATATTTATGTATGTTTGTGTATGTATATATATGTGTGTGTGTTGGCACCTATTATGTATGAGTTTGTTTGTGTGTATGTGTGGGTATGGAAACTTTGGTATATCATGATTGTTTTTATATATGTAAGTATGTGTGCATAAAAAATGTGTATATATGTGTATTTAGGTTTATATGTATATGTGTGTGCATGTGTACTTGTTATCATAGATATGTATATGTGCGTATATGTTTATGTTTATATATTTATTTGTATGTATTTCTGTATGTATATGTATGTACAAGTGTATGTTTATGTGTGTTAATTTGTGTTTGCTGCCGTGTATATATATATATATATGTATCTGTGGGTTTCTTTATCCTGTTTTTCTTTGCTTAATATATAATGAAACTATTAACAACTTATATTTTTATTGATATTTATGGTTTTGGAATTTTCGTTTTAATATATTAAATATTATTTTTAACCATTTTTATCTTTGTATATTTGCTCCCTTAAGTTATAATTTAATAAGTGGTTAGCATTTATTTAATGATACTTTAAGTCTGAAATATTTATTGGTTGTGGTATCGAATTGTCTATGTCATTGTCTGTGGATGTATGTATGTATGTGTATCTATTGGTGTCTATGTGTATGTAGAGTGTATTCACATTTAACTGTGTGTGTGTATAAGTGTTGGTTTCCACGTCTCCTTTTTTCATAAAGGGCTGTAGAGATGTTCATGTCTCGCCCCCCTTTTTTTGTGTGTATGTGCGTGTGTGTGTGTCTAATTATGTCTGGGTGCTTATGTATTATAATCTGATTGTGTTTTTGTTGTTTTGAGCATGAGTTTAAGACCACATTCACACACTTTAAAATAAAAAACTAAAATAGGAAAAGAAAGGGAAAAGAAAAAAATATATATATTGTCAAATGACCGGATATATTGTAGTGTCTTTTGTTGAATGTAATTTCAATGAAGAAATGAATTGAATAAACATATATATTTTTTCTTTTCTCAATAATTTTGTAGTTTTTAAACTTAATAGTGATTAAATTTGGATTTTAAAATTGCCAGTTTTTAATTTTAATATTAAATTTTATCATATAATTTTATAATTATTGGTTAGTATAAATTATTTTTAATATTACACGTATTTTAAAGATCTGAATAGCTATTATAACATGATTTCATTGTCAAGCTTTTGAATCTTTCTATACTTTGTTTTTGATTGATTATTCTAGCTTTTGTAACAATGTTTCCCTCTAGTGTAGGATCGTTAATTAATCTGAAACTTACTTTTAAAACCATTTATTTTATTTTCAACATCATCACTTGATAAGACACAGAGTGTTGAAACAAAATGGCTATTTTTGTAGTGATTTTATAACATACTTATGTTATAATTTTTTTTTATAAAAAATAATTATATATATATATATATATATATATATATATATATATATATATATATATATTAAAACATTTTTATGTTTATACATTCTTTTCATAGATAAACATAAAAATGTCTTAAAATAATTGTCAGACTTTGTCCATTTCATAATGTGTGATGTCATATATATGTATGTATATATATATATATATATATATAATTATTTATTCGAAAATTATAACATAAATATGTTATAAAATCACTACAAAAATAGCCATTTTCTTTCAACACTTCTGGTGTCTTATCAAGTGATGGTGTTGAATGTAGAATAAAGTGTTTTAAAAAGTTTGAATCAATCAAACACCTCTTGCTAAGGGAAAATGCTGTTAAGCTTGAATGACCAATCAAAATACAAGTATACGAGAATTCAAAAAAATTGGCAATAAACTAAGGTTACAATAATTATTTAATGCTTTAATGTTGGGGTTAGACTAAAATAGAATTTATTCTAACTAATAAATATTAAATTATATGATAAAATTTGAAATTATAAATTAAAAATTACCCATTTTAAAATTTAAATTTGATCTATATTAAGTTTAAAATTACTGAGGAAAAAAGTAAAAAACATGTTATTCTATTTATTTTGTTTTTATTGAAATTAAGTTGGAATAAATGTTAAGATCAAATGTTGCTCCGAAATTCATGACAACATAGATACATTTGAATAGTAAACAGAGGCAGGGGAGGGTGACATCTTGCAAATACATACTCAATCAGATTATAATACATAAACACGCAGACGTATTTATACACATGCAAAATGGCAACGAGTCAGGAAATACCCCCACAACCCTTAAAACACACACACACACACACATACAAGGGACCATACACACAAACACCGATAAAGATGGGTACATACACACACATACATACATTGATAAAGACACTCCAATACACCAACCAAGAAATATTCAAGTTTGAAACTCCAAACACACAAATATATATAAAAATATATTTCATATATACACACATATAAATATATATATCTATATATATACACATACATGCATATATGCATACGTATATGCATATATACACATACAGAAGCAAGCATAAATATATCAACCCACACAGCAACATAAAAAAGTAAACAAACCAAATATATATATATATATATATATACACACACACACACACATATATATATATATATATATATATATATATACAAAATATATGCATACATATATAAACAGAAACACACAAACATAACATACATATATACTGTGGAGGTTGTGTTAATGGATTAAATTATATGGATCAAAAATTGTTGAGTAAATTAGGCTGTGTGATGAAATTAGCAATTTCCTCTCACATTAAATTTTAGTATTCAACAAATATAGAATAAGGACAACATGAGAAACAACAGTTTTTGTACAACAATGAATAAAATATTTATATAACAATTAGAGTAAAAAGGTAGTTTTAAAAAGTTCAAACATCTTTTTATGTTTAGATGAAATGTTATCAAAGTTCTGGTTTGATAGATTATAATTTGTTGAATGGCCTGTACAAAAATGAGAAAGTGTGTTTGGGTATTATTGTAATTTAAGAAAAAAATAAACAGTTCAAGTTTTTATTTGAAGTAGAGAAATATTGTTTATGACTTACTTTAAGGTTTATGGAATTGTCACTTTTTGATTTGTTTTTACTTGTTCAAAGAGAATATTCTAGTTGGGGTAAATGATTCTTAACAAGCTGTGTTTATGTTAATTGCAATAATTAACGTGGAAGTTGAAAGCATATGAAAAAGATTCATGCATTAAGTTGAATGTTGAAAACTTGAGTTGATTGTTTGTCATAAAATATTGCTGTGTGAATGAGTGTTCTCTCAGGCTGGACTCATGTTAAGGAACTTTAACGTAAAGCCTGGAACAGTGTGACAAGTTCAAAGGATTCCGCTCAGTGCACTGTCAAAGATGAAAGACGTTTCATATTTTATTGCTAACTTTGGTCATGTGATAGGCTCACAGAAGCTTGATAGATTTTGGCTGAATTATCTTTTTGGTCAGGTCAAGAAATAGGTCAATGTTTATTATTTGAGATTTTTTGAAAATATTTACTAAGCTGAATAAGCTATATGATCCACTTTTGTATGAAAAATTGATATTGATAAATAAAGGTGGTAGCAGGATGCTAAATACACATATACAAACACACGCATATATATATAAAAAAACATACAAATGCAAACTTAAACATGCACACACACACACACACACACACACACACACACATATATATATATATATATATATATATAAAGACTCCATGTCAACTACTTCAAAAACAGTAAAAATAATTAATTGCTACACTTTTACAAATATCTATAGGCAATTATCATGCTTACTTAAATTTGTTTTGTATCATAAGCTGATCAAAATGCTTGTTTTTCATACTTATAGAAATAAAATAAAATTTATGAAAAAAGGCTATTTCTAAAATACCTAAAATCCAAATATTACAGTATTTAAAAAGTACATTTACATGAGAAATTTAAGTAAATGATTTCTGAAAACTTTACTCTGTTGAATCAAACTTGGACAAACTGGAAAATACAAAAAATATAACTGTATCATTTCATTTTATGAAAAATATCTGCTTTAAAAATATAAGGAATAACAGTAAAAATCATAATTCTAAATAGATGGGAATACTAGGTATTTAGAGTAAAAACAAAATCATACTTTTTTAATTGAAGCTCGGAAATCACAACATAAACATTGACAAAAAACAGTCATTTATGATGGATGATATTTATACATGATTACAGATGTATTTAAAACACACTTTGGAATGATTACAGAGCTTAGTTCTTCAGGCCTCTAATCAAATTGATCAACTTCTTACATAGTAAAAGTAAGATGTTGAACCTAGTAAGGTTAACATTTGATATAAATACTTACTTAATGCACCACAAAATTTAATGCTTAGGTCGGTTTTAGCAGGATCTTTTGCCACAATCTTTTGAATATTTACTTCAACTTTTGTCACTGATGAATTTTGTGTAAATATTATTGGCTGATCAGGTTGAACATTCTATTATCAAATAAAAAGAATCAGTGAACATAGGCAAAAATACTTTCCTTATTCCCAAGTTCTCAAAGTTAAAATTATTAATGTCACAAAAGAAATGTGAAGCACAAAAGTATTTTAGTCATGTTGCACATTCATAAATACTCACACATATTCACATGCAAATGTACAAATTAAGAAAGTGAGAGATAGAAAACAAAAAATTACAATTCAACATGAAAGAAAGCATTTAAAGTCATTATATAGCAGCATCAAATATCAACAGTAACTATTTGAAATTAAATAATTTCAAACAGATCTTTCTTGTTAATCAATAAGCATGTTTTATTTCAGCAAAATTGCTTAAGTTTTTAAATAATATTAATTATAAATGCACAACTCTTTTATTATTCAATCAAGTGAGAAATTAACAGATTTCAGGATTTTTAATTTGAGTTAAATCTTTTACTGCAAAACTTAATCACTGATCTTTTACAAGATAACATTTTGGAATTAGTAGGAAAAATATATAAGCACGAAACTCACCTGCAAAAATTTGACTGTCTTATTTATAAAAAAAACACTGACATTAAAATTCTTTATATTAGTAGAATTTAGAAGATCCAAGCTAAATAAAATTTTAGGTTGAAGTATCTCAATATTTATGGATGGTTTAACATCTTCAGGCAAGAAACTAAATGCAGCATCACCAGGAATAATGTCTGTAATATTCCCTGCATTACTTGATGAATTAATGAAGACAGTAACATTATTGATATTTTCAGGCGTGATCCCTTCCTTATTGTTACATGGAGCTATAGGTCAAATAAAATAAAATAAAGTTAAAAAAGTAGCTTTATCATAAAAGTGAACATCTTTTCACGGACACACACACACACACTAGCACATACATACATACATACATACATACATACATACATACATATTCAAAGATTGAAAAATATTTTTTAAAAGAATCTGAAAAATTATAAAATATAAATTATTCAGCATTAGGTTTTACAAAATAATCCATGGTAGCAAAAATAAATTGACATGCAATTTAAGTTCAAAGATATAAAACTTAGTTGTACTTATGTCAATTCAGAAATAAAAATAAAGAATAAATATTATTTAACATTATTTTTGTTCCATTTCACTTTATTTCAATACATTTTAACTTAGTTGTTATTGTATACCTTAGGCTTGAGCTGAAAGTAATCTGCTTGTGAGAATGACATGAATAATTGCTAAAATTGTAATCTATTAAATTTTTTATAATATAAATTAAAATGAGAGAAGTTGTCAGAAAATAATATATTTCAGAGAATTTTATGGCACTGAGGTTGTATTTCTCTTCAGCCACATGAAATTTAATCAAGTCATTCTTGAAATGAAATAACTTATTCAATTAGAGAATCTATCAATTAATTTACTTATATATTGGCAATGGACATTAAGGATGTAAGAATAATATTCCTTTAGATGTCCTGTAGATGGTAAGAGGAATTTGGATTATCTTTCCCTGACCATCAAGGGTAGTTTTTCTTGTTTTTGTTTGACAGCAGTCAATAAAGTGTAACCATATTGAGAAGTTAAATCCATGTTGATGCTGATCTCTGTTGTCCAGTCTGTTGTTATTTTCTGCATTAGGATTGTCTACATAGTGATTTGACAATGAGTGAAGTGAATTATGATTGACAAATAATAGTTCTACTCAGCAGTTAAATTATAGCTTGTTGGTGAACATTATTGAATGACAAGGGATAGTAAAATTTTTATAGGTTGTTGTCGGCATGGCATTCTCAGAAGTGAAGAAGAAATGGGCCAGTGAAGAGGAGAAATAGATGCACTATTTTGAAAGTGTAAATTTTTTCTTCACAACTAATGATATGTCAGATGAAAAGAAGCAATTATTTTTTTTTGTCTGCAATTGGCTCCAAACATTATGTAATACTTAGATGTCTTATTGATAACAGGCAAGAGGAAAAAACTTTTGAACAATCATGTATGTTAATGGAAAGACATAATAACCCAGCACTTAATGCAATTAATGAATATTTTTTGATCAACACAAAGGACAAAAAGGATGGGCAGTCTATCACTGAATATGGCACCACAGTAAAGAAAAAGTTTGAATACAGTAGTGACTGAGCACATACAAGATCAGATTGTTGTAAGGGTAAAGCATGGGAAGATTTATGAGCAGCTACTAAGTGAAAGAAAGTTAACATTGGAAAAAATCTTGAAATAGCAGTATTCATGGAATCTTATAAAGTTTTCAAAAGGATTCAGGATATTCAAGGAATATCCATAAATGAATCTGAAACACTCATTCACAGGTTATCAGAGTGGCATGAATGCAATTATTGTGGGAGCATTATCCACCTAGCTTATAAATGATGTTTTAAATACAAGTAGATAGGGCATACTCGTTAGAAATGCAGACAAGATGATGGCAGGCCCTTATGTGCAACAGTGCTTAATGGAAAGAGGACAGTGAACAACATGGAGGAGAATGATTTAAGCATGGAACTCCTTGGATCTTAATACTATTCATGTTTGCAATTCACTGCCAATAAAGTAGAATTGTTAGTAAATAGGAAGTTACTGATGCAATTTTACATTGATGTATCATCCTCTGTAATAAGTTTTAAAAAGTACAAAGAAGTGTTTCAAGATTTGAAAGAGAGTTTGGTAAAGTTGAGAACATACACCTGATTAACATAAGTTATCACACAAAGGAACATAGAATTGTTTACCACTGTTAGTGGTGGTAGGCAATGTGCCATTACTACTAGAAAAAAAATGGTTGCAAATATTGGACAACCATGTTGCCATTGGTGGAAGACGAGCCCCACTCTTTTGAAATTAAAAGAATTACTTATTGAATTCAAATTGAAATTTACTTGAATGATTTACTTACTTAATTGTTCTATGAAGAGATGGATTGTCTGAAAATCTTTAATGTGAAAATAATAAGATTTTGCAAGGCTAGTCCAGTATCCTATTCTATAAAAGAAACAGAAAAAGAACTGGACAGGAATTTTTAAAAGGGTTGAGTATTCTCTGTGGGCAGCACACATTGTGTCTGTGACCAAGAATAACAATGGAAGTATCAGAATATATGGTAATTACATGATTACAAACAGACTATAAATTCAGCTGCACCTTGTGGCAATTACTCAATACAGCAAACAGAAGAATTATTTGCCACATTAAAAGTTGGTAAAACATTGAGCAAGCTAGACATAAGCTCTGCTTACAAGCAACTGGAATTGGATAAGAGAACACAACAGTTATTGTGGATTTTACTGCCCCACAAGATTGCAGTTTGGAATGAATAGTACAGCCAGAATTTTTTAATAAGAGATAATAAAAATACTGAAGTATATTCTTTTCTACAAAGTATGGGTAGATGATATACTAGTTTTGGATTATGATTATGTCAGTCATCTTAAAACCTATGGAAGATGATTGCTGCATTAGTTAAGACAACACTGAAGCTGTAAAGAACAAAAAGCACTTTTCTCAATCCAGTGGTAACATATCTTGGTTTCAAAATCAACAAGAAAGGCATACTTCCCCACTCCCATGAAAGAGGTTTCTATACCTAAGTATGTTACAGAGTTGAGAGTATATCTCAGGGCTTTGAACTATTATATGTCATTGCCAATCATTTACCAAATCTATCCAGCATACTGGAGATACTTTATTGTTTACTGAGGAAAGGTAGAGTTTGGGTGTGGGGAGAGGATCAAAGGAAATCTTTCAAAGAGACAAAACAATATTGTATTTTTCATCAATTCTAATTCATTTTGAACTTTACAAATCAATTTGAGTGTATGTGGATGCTTCTCCATATGGACTGCAAGCAATGTTAGCTCACACATTTCTCTTTTTGCTTCTGACAGGGTACAATGCTGAGATCTTTTCCTAGCATCTTATAGAATACCAAGCTAGGTCTTTCAGTGGGAATGCAGACTGTTTTAGTCATCTTCCACTAAACACGAGAGCAAGATTTTTCCATTTTCTTGAACAGGATACACATAATAGATCTGTTTGACACTTCACTGACTGTGGCAATGCCAAGATCAGAAACAAAAAAGATCTAAATGAATACACTATAAGAGGCTGGAGGAATTATACTTTGGTTGAAAATTCGAAACCCTATTTCAAAAAGTGGGAGGAATAAAGTTGAGAGGATGGTGCAATACTTTGGTGCCTAAGTTAAAACTGAAGGTGTTTTAACAACTTCACCAGACACACATTGATATTGTTTGCAGGAACTTGCTAAGAGTTATATGTAGTGGCCAAAGGTGGATATCAATATTGAGAGGATTTGCATGCATGATCATGTCCATTCAAGTAAAGCTCTTATTTATTGTTGAGAGTATTCTTGTCAAACTTGGGACAGAGTCCTAATAAATTTAGCTGGTTCATTTTTGGGACACATGTTTTCAGGAAGCATCAGCCACAATTGAGAAGCTCAAAGGAAATTTTGCACCACATGGGCCACCTGCATTGTTGAGTCCATACTTTACTACCCAGAAGTTTCAAACATTCATGAAAGTCAATGGAATTCAACACACTGAGATTGAAGATTATATCTGTAACATTAAGAAAAGCTGGTAGGAGTGTTATATATCAGCAATGAACATTAAGGATATTTGAATGGCATCCTTTTTCTGCAGTAGCAGGAGAAATCTAGATTACATTCCCTTGACCACCAACGGTAATTTTTCTTGTTTTTGTTTGATAGAGTTAATAAAATATAGCCATATTGAAAAGATATGTCCATGTTGATGATGAGGCAAGTCCAGTTTCCATTTTCCACATTAGGATTGTCTAATATATGATATGTTTGTCCATAGATAAAATTAAAATCATTTACCTGAAATAAAATTACTAGAAATGGTGAATTATTAAAAGAAAAAAAAAAAAAAAAACATGCACTGAGAGCAAAGAAAAAAAATATAAAAATAATTGAATTTTGCTATAGTAGCAGGTAAAGTGGTTGAAATAGTTTCAGATGTAAGGCATAAAGCAGTCCTTAAAACTGTCATTAGTAGAGATGTTGAAACTTTAGAGGCACACCTATTGGGACAAAAGTTGGATATTGTAGAAGAGATAGTTGTAACTATTTAGAGCTGGTTGCTTAATAGAAATGCAATAAATTATGAAAAGTTGCTACTGACAAAACAGGCACATATTTGACATTCAAAAGTTGACTTCAAGAACACAGAGTAAAAATCACAAATTCCTGGATTTAAAAAACAATTTAAGACTTTAGTTCATAAAAGAAAAATATCTTAATAAATGAAACAAAATAAAAAAAAGTCTGTCAAATATTGATGCAGTTGGTGAAACAGAAATGAAAATGTTGTACAAACTAGCAGAATTTTGACAAGGTAAAATCATAAAATTATTAAAAACACAAACTCAGAAAAAATAGATAACAGAAAAGAAAGCTGCGTCTCAAAAAAAGACCCCCAAAAAGGAAAACAAGCAATCAGCAACACAAGTTAAGAAAATTATTTGTCACTTGACATGCTGAATTCACCTTCAAGCAAGAATAGTAATATATAAATGCCATAGAAAAGTAGGAAAAAAAAACTTATATTACACTAAGCAATGTCTGTAGACATTTAGAAAATGTATAAACTAATCATTACAAATGAGATATTCAAAAGAAACAATATCAGAGGGGTTATTATGAGTTTTTAGCAACAATTCATTGTAAAAATAATTTCTACAAATAAAAATATTACTACTTCACATAGAAAATATTTTATAAGTAAAACATAAAGATCAAGAGAATCAGAATTAATTTGCAAGTGTTTGATGTATAACAAATGCATAACATAGGCAATATAAAGGAGTACTGGAATGATTTTGGTCAGACTAAGAAGCCATTCCAAAAACTTTGATTTTTGGTCAGATTTTGAGAAATGAATCTGGTTGCAAAATATTCACCACTCACTTGTATTTGGGATGATGATTTTTACTGTGTTCTATTTATCTTCTCCCCAAGACTATTAATGTTCATAAATTTTCTCTTAATTCTCTTAACATTGGATGCTAGATATTCAAGAAAATAATCTTATAACTCTCTGTATAAAAAATCACAAGCATCTATTCTAATACTAAATTACATTAGCACTGATAATATCAAGGAATATGAAGTCAAATGTTTCATAAAATTTCCCCAATTCTACAGAAAAATATTCAAGTGGTGAAACAAAAGAGCAAAAGTGTGACAAGGAACATTTTACAGAGATTTAATCAAAATATTCAAAGTGGATGGTAGGATTCGAGAAATTGGACAAAATACTTTAACAATATAGTTAATTTAATTTCAATTGTAAATTTAAAACCTTGCTAATATATGATTAATAATTTCAAAATATATTTTCTAATGCAGTTGAAAAAATATCCCTGACAAAATTATTTATTAAAGCATTTGAAAATATTTGGTTTAGGGGAAATGAAATGAGTTACTATTAACACTTCAAAAGGCAATTTGTATCCAAAGATGGTGATGCTATCTATCTGGTGGAATTGAAAGAGCACTGTGAATTATGCACTCTTTCTATAAAATCATATGTTGAATTTAGACAATTGCTGTTCCCATTTAAAGTAATTAAAAGAAGCAAACAATGAAAAGCATCCAGAATTGGCCAAGTAGTATGTGCTACTACACCTGTAGTCACTTGAACTTTCAGCTTTAGATTACCACTTATTTTGATTACTACAAATTCTTGTAATAATTGCTTTATTCATATTGACACTTACTGAAAAAAAGAGAAGTGGTTTAGAATTATATTAGAGAGTTCAAACTGAAATAGGATTATATAATAAAATAGGATTATATAAGATTTGAAGTGTAATATTAAAACGAAAAATAGTTTTTTCATTTTGTAAATACTTTATAACAGGGTACTGACCTATTTAAACTTTTAAATGCATGAAATTAAAGGATGGTGATTTATAGAGACTACTAATTGAATGATAATTGTTGAAATTCTCAAGACAGTGGACTGAATAGTTGAGAAGAAAATTAAAAATGAAATAAGAACAGTTCCCAGGAGAATTGAACCCAAATTTAACTAGATAGGAATCAGCAAGTTTGGGCAAAACCACTTCCCACCAATAAAAAAGAGATGATTAATGTATCGTTCAAATTGCTTGGGTCCTGAGAAACAAGAAAAACAGACATTGTTTGCCATACCTTATCAGTAGAGAAAATGTATGGGTCATAGAAAATAGTATCTAAATAATTCTGGAAAAAAACCCAGTGAACATCTAGTCTATGAGAATGGTCATGTTGACCACCCAGAAAAAATATATTTACAAAAAGATTATCAAGACTTCGGATATACAAGGGAAATACCATAACACCTAAGATTAGGGATGGGCCTGTTTATTTTTCTTTCTGCGACATATATCTAAAGTTTTTATGGTTGACATTATTTTGGATTTTTGGCATGAGTGAGACAAACCAGCTTGTAAGTTGAATATGGATATCATGAAATTTGGGCATTTTGAATTGTCATTTTTGCCGGCTATGTAGAAAAAGGAAGTCATCAATCATTATTGGGGAATATTTCTCTATACAGAGATTTCATATGAGAGTAACATTTTTCCCAAGCATGGAGCAGGAATCAGACTTGAGGAATACACCTGCATTTTGGTGGCTCAGTATGGCCAGGAATTTCTTGTAAGATAGTCATTGCTAAAAAACACACCTGCAAATTTTGGGCCAGTGTAAAAACACAGGCACACACAAAATGGAAGAATTGACTGGCTATCATTTTGACTGTTGCAACTAAAATTTCCAAATCACTATTCTTGCAGTAGAGTATTTTGAATTATAGTAGCTAATAGAGACATTTATTCAGTGTTGTGCATTTCATTGAAGGAGCTCTTTTCCCAGCCTGAGTTCTTACGAGTGCCCAGACAAAAGAGACAAAAGTTTACCATGGCTGTGGATGGGGGGGGGTAATCTTTGACAGCAATTATACAGTCTTGTCTATGGTACACAATATGTATAAGGGGTTCACACTATAACTTACCATCAATTCCAAGCACATAAGATTTTGGGAAACCTGAATCAACCCTATCCAGATAACACACCAACTCCAACTGAGGAGGGGAAAGAAAGCCAACTGACTGTAAGGTTGGTATTACACAACCAAACTAGTGAAGCTAGTGACTTGTGGCTGAGAAAAAAAAAAGAGTGAACTCAAAGCTAGGAGAGTACGGTGTGTAAGTGTGTAAGTTGAGAAGTGATAGGTGTTTTGATACATTTGTCAATAATTAAAGTGGTTGTGTAACTTGGTAGGTTGGTTACAACTTGATTAAATCAAATGACTAATGATTTTATTAAACAATTTTATAAAAATTATTCAAAATTTATTTATATCATAAAAACAGATAAACCATACTAAAAAGAGATAAAATAAATGTATTTTATGTAATTAAATTTATATTATTCAATTCTATGGGAAATAATACAGACTTTAATAAATCCTGTATTTCTTCAGATATAGTAAACCAAGAAAAGTTTAATTATATAAAAATTTTTATCAGTCAGTAGTGTAAAATAATTGAAATTAGTAATTAATTAAAAGTGTAAACAAATAAATGTCATAATCACCTAAGTTTGTCTATTACACATACTTTTTAGAGAAATTTATTTTAAAGAAAGAAATGCTTTATAAAAAATGTTACATTGTGTTTATAAAAATCCTTAGTTTTTGAATTGGCAGTTAAAGCATTGCCAAAATTATTTCTGTCTAGGGTGATTGTTTTGAATTAAAAAAATATACTATTTTATTTATTGTCCAATCAAAAGTGTGGGCGTATACTCTCATAAATTTTGAAGCTAAGGCCTATCTGGTGCCTCTTATTTTCCTACATAAATACATTGGCTAGCAAGTAGGTACCATATGTAATCAGATTTCAAGGCAGAAGGGAATGACAAATCAAAAGAAAATTTCAGATTTCAAAGTAGGTTAAATCTTCAAACAAGTATTTCAAATATTTCAAAACCAAATATTTCAGCCACAATGAACTGACACAAAAATTTCACCCAAAAGGCAGAATAAGGATCCAGAATAGTAATCAATTATTAATATAATATTTCACAAGATGGGCTTGCACAAAAAATTTCCTTAGAATTTCTTGTGCAAACCCATCTTGTAAAATATTATATTTGTTTTATTGTTTTAATATGGTTTGCAATTGTTATGATGGGCTTTGTTTGACACCTGTTTTTGGTTGGTAAAATATACATATATGCATCATAACAAAGTGAGATATTTATACCTATATAGCAGGATTTATTATCAGGATGATTTGGTTGTACTAGTTTAGTGAATAAATGAAAGTTCTTGTAATGTGGTTGTTAGTAAATGTTTCTGATTTTCGTGTTTGTCATGGTGAATGAATAAATTATTTACAAGTGATAAGTCTATCATTAAAAGGTTATATTAAACATGAGAAACTGATATTTGTGTAAACTTATCTGTGGTCTTCATTCTTGGAGCAGCTCAAAACTACACCCTGACTTTGTGAGAGGCCAATGAAAAGAAAAAGTCTCTAAATTTTCCACCAGTAGGGTGGTTACCTTTTTTTCTATGGAATCATGAGAATTTTTTTTTTTTTAATTTTGTGATCACAAGATTAATACATAATAAGTGTTTGCTCTTTTAAATTTAAAGTAGAAATTGAGTTTTGTTTGTTTGCATCTTTTTACCATTCAGGATAAGAGAGGTGATGTCCTCTCTTTCCTATTCCATCCAACCAAAAATGATGCCTTTTTATTATGAAATATTGTACTGTATCTCATTGTAATCTCTTTTAGATGTAGTTTGAATAATACTAATAAAAAATGACAATTAGATTTTATTTCAAACTTTCAAAATATTTCACATGCTACTTCTTTATTACATGGTAGTAATAAGCAACATTTTTCTATTAATAGTACATTGGGTACAAACAAAAATAAGAGATTTGATGTGATGATTGCAATTAAAGATTTACCCTTTGACAAATGTAGCACAGGTATGATTAACAAGTATTATCAAAATGAAAGTATGATTTCATATGAAATCATGAAATTTTGATATGTTTAAAAAAGAAAGATTTTTAAGCAGTATTGTAACTATATGTAACACAGAGAATATTCAAGCATGAATGAAATATACTAGTCATCAGTACAGAAAATTTTCCAAAATTCATCATCAACTTTGATAAACTTTCTTTATAAATACTGTAATTACAATAAGTAAATCATGGATGGAAATGTCATTAATATATAAAATCGACAGTTAAATTATAATGAGGATCATTCAAGAATATATATTAAGATACAAAACATCTAGCAATAATTTTATCACATATCAGAAATTGAAAAAATATAAAAATTCCTCATTGATTTTACTTAACTAATTATCTCTAATTGTATCTATGATCACATACCTTAATAATTTAACTCCATGTAAACTACTTCAAAAACAGTAAAAATAATTAATTACTACACTTTTACAAATATCTATAGGCAATTATCATGCTTACTTAAATTTGTATGTTTTGTATCATAAGCTGATCAATATCTTGTTTCTCATACTTATAGAAATAAAATAAAATTTATCAAAAAAGGCTATTTCTAAAATATGAAAAATATCTGCTTTAAAAATATAAGGAATAACAGTAAAAATCATAATTCTAAATAGATGGGAATACTAGGTACTTGGAGTAAAAAAAAAAATCATAGTTTTTTAATTGAAGTTGAATGTTGAAAACTTGAGTTGATTGTTTGTCATAAAATATTGCTGTGTGAATGAGTGTTCTCTCAGGCTGGACTCATGTTAAGGAACTTTAACGTAAAGCCTGGAACAGTGTGACAAGTTCAAAGGATTCCGCTCAGTGCACTGTCAAAGATGAAAGACGTTTCATATTTTATTGCTAACTTTGGTCATGTGATAGGCTCACAGAAGCTTGATAGATTTTGGCTGAATTATCTTTTTGGTCAGGTCAAGAAATAGGTCAATGTTTATTATTTGAGATTTTTTGAAAATATTTACTAAGCTGAATAAGCTATGTGATCCACTTTTTGTATGAAAATTGATATTGATAAATAAAGGTGGTAGCAGGATGCTAAATACACATATACAAACACACGCATATATATATATAAAAACATACAAATGCAAACTTAAACATGCACACACACACACACACACACACACACACACACACATATATATATATATATATATATATATAAAGACTCCATGTCAACTACTTCAAAAACAGTAAAAATAATTAATTGCTACACTTTTACAAATATCTATAGGCAATTATCATGCTTACTTAAATTTGTTTTTTTGTATCATAAGCTGATCAAAATGCTTGTTTTTTCATACTTATAGAAATAAAATAAAATTTATGAAAAAAGGCTATTTCTAAAATACCTAAAATCCAAATATTACAGTATTTAAAAAGTACATTTACATGAGAAATTTAAGTAAATGATTTCTGAAAACTTTACTCTGTTGAATCAAACTTGGACAAACTGGAAAATACAAAAAATATAACTGTATCATTTCATTTTATGAAAAAATATCTGCTTTAAAAAATATAAGAATAACAGTAAAAATCATAATTCTAAATAGATGGGAATACTAGGTATTTAGAGTAAAAAAAAAATCATACTTTTTAATTGAAGCTCGGAAATCACAACATAAACATTGACAAAAAACAGTCATTTATGATGGATGATATTTATACATGATTACAGATGTATTTAAAACACACTTTGGAATGATTACAGAGCTTAGTTCTTCAGGCCTCTAATCAAATTGATCAACTTCTTACATAGTAAAAGTAAGACGTTGAACCTAGTAAGGTTAACATTTGAGATAAATACTTACTTAATGCACCACAAAATTTAATGCTTAGTTCGGTTTTAGCAGGATCTTTTGCCTCACTCTTTTGAATATTTACTTCAACTTTTGTCACTGATGAATTTTGTGTAAATATTATTGGCTGATCAGGTTGAACATTCTATTATCAAATAAAAAGAATCAGTGAACATAGGCAAAAATACTTTCCTTATTCCCAAGTTCTCAAAGTTAAAATTATTAATGTCACAAAAGAAATGTGAAGCACAAAAGTATTTTAGTCATGTTGCACATTCATAAATACTCACACATATTCACATGCAAATGTACAAATTAAGAAAGTGAGAGATAGAAAACAAAAATTACAATTCAACATGAAAAAAGCATTTAAAGTCATTATATAGCAGCATCAAATATCAACAGTAACTATTTGAAATTAAATAATTTCAAACAGATCTTTCTTGTTAATCAATAAGCATGTTTTATTTCAGCAAAATTGCTTAAGTTTTTAAATAATATTAATTATAAATGCACAACTCTTTTATTATTCAATCAAGTGGGAAATCAGATTTCTAATTTGAGCTAACTCCTTTAGTGCAAAAAGTAATCATTGATCTTTTATCATATAACATTTTGAAATCAGTAGGAAAAATATAAGCAAGAAACTCACCTCCAAAATTTCTGTCTTATTTATAAAAGTTACACTGACATTAACACTCCTTATATTAATAGAATTTAGAAGATCCAAGCTAAACAAAATTTTAGGTTGTAGTATCTCAATATTTATGGATGGGTTAAGGTCTTCTGGCAAGAAACTAAACTCAACATCACCAGGAACAATGTCTGTAATATTCCCTGCATTACTTGATGTATTAATGTAGACAGTAACATTATTGATAATTTCAGTTGTGATCCCTTCCTTATTGTTACATGGAGCTATAGGTAAAATAAAATAAAATAAAGTTAAAAAAGTAGCTTTCTTGCATAAGAGAACATTTTCATTTCACATACATGCACACATACATGCATGCAATAAACATATCTGTACAGAAAATATAAATAAAAGATTAGGCAAACAGAAAACATTTTATGCCACCACGTTTTGTTCTTGGCAGAAATTTATTAGGGAAAGTTTATAAATTTTATTTAGTAACTTTTATTTATACACAGAAGTAACATGGAGATAAAATATTTATTTACTTTTTTTCAATGTTGCTTCTGTTTACAAATACAGGTAATTCAACAGAATATCTACAAAAATCTTGATAAAGTTCTCCATAGAATGAAATGTGTTTGCATAAAAGGTTTTTCCTCATATTTTTCTGTTGCATGTGTGTGTGTGTATATATATATATATATATATATATACATATATATATATATATATATATATATATATATATATATACATACATACACATGCACATATATGTATATATTCACAGATTTAAGGATATTAAAACTTTAAAAATGCACCTTTTCTTATAGAAGGGAACATCTCTTACCATGTACATATATCGATACATACATATATCCCTATATATATATATATATATATATATATATACTTTTTAAATGCTATGTTTAGTGGGTAGACATATTTGAGTAGACAGTCCATTTATTCATTAAATAGTATATTTATTTATTTTCGTCTACCAGCCTTAATATTCAAGAAAATATGCACTTTCTGGTAGAACTCAATCATCCATCCCTCTGGGGAGAGAGAAACCATCATTAGATCTGATGTGCTATTACCAGCTAGACCATAGAACAGCCCTGCCAATCAAAGTCTGAAACATTCCCTGAAGCAAAACCCTCCTTGCATTAAATTCCTTAAAATTTTCATATCTGCTCAGTTTAATATCCAAATGTAAACAAAGTAATTTTCTAAGGTAATAGATTTTTACTTATCAATCCGACAGATTTATTTTTAGTGAATACTCATATTTGAGTAGACACTTTATTTACTTATTAAACAGTATATTTATTTATTTTCATCTACTGGCCTGAATATTCAAGAAATCTCATAAAAGGAGATATATATATAGTCATATATAGTCCCTGACTCGACCATACAGCAGACTTGATAAATAAAAATCCATATACATATATATTAGGTAAATGGAAAAAGTTTTTGTGTGATGCATTTCATCTTTTAGGACTTCATCAAACAAAGTTTTTTTCTGTAGATGTGTTTTGGATATATAATTAATCCTCAATTTTGACATAAAAATGTTATTTTAAATAGAAGAGAAACCAATTCACTAAAACAGAAATGTTTACACAGTGCTTTAATTGCCACATCATCCACATCAAATTTGCATTCAGGTTCTTACATTTCATTATTTTATTATCACAGTGTGGAATGTTTATTAATAAAAGTGATGGAAACAAAAAGAAAAAGAATCTAAATAAAATCAGCTAGATTATATACCCAAAACATATAAAAAAATTATTTTTAAATTTAAAATTTCCAGCATCTCTCATTCATGCACATGTGTAGTCGATCAACTGAAACAAACTTAGTCTAATGAAATCGTAAAGGATGAAATGCATCACACAAAAACTTTTTCCACTTTGTTATACATCTTCCCTTCAAAACTGCTCTATATGTTATATATGATATATGAAAATTTATATATGGTTATCCCATATATATATATATATATATATATATATATATATATTTGTATTTTTTAAAGAAAAAGATTAAATTTCAGTAACTGCAGAATTTTTTTCTTATTTTGACAAAAATAAGCACTTAACCATAAAAATTGTCATACAGCATAATCAAAATTTTTTTTTATTAATAAAATCACCACCTGTCTTAATTACTGCTTTACAAATTCTTGGCATTCTTTCCAACAGTTTCCAAGCATTCTTCAAGCACTGAAAAAGCTCACTCACATTCTTTGGGCATTCTGTTCAAACTCTGTTCAATTCATCCCATAATAATTCAATGGGAGAGAGGTCAGGAGACTGAGGCAGCCAAGTCATAATTTTCAAAATTATGTTGCATTTTTTGTTTTGATTTGAGATAATTTTGATATATTTTGTTTTTGACCATTGTCATATTGAAAAGTTAATTTTTACCAATTATGTGTAAACCAGATGGTATAGCATGTCATTGCAAAATCAAAATGATATTGTTCTTCTTTCATGATTCTATTAACCTGAATCAAATCTGCAACTCTCTCTCACCCAAACATCACACACAATAACAAACTCACCATCCTGCTTTAGTCATTCTGCTGGCTTTCTTCTCACATGCATTCTCCTCTTACTGCCAAAAAGTTCAAATTGGACTCATCTGCCCACAATACATTTTGACACCTTGTCATTGTCTTTTGCAATTTTACCCAAACAGTCTTTTTTGCTTATTCATCTTCCCATTTTTTGATGGCAATATACCCACCGAGTCCTGTAGATCGAAGTTGAGAGTGACACTGGTTGCTTTCAAGAGGAATCAAGTCCAGTTGTCAACTCTTGAACATGTTTTCTTCGGTTTCTTTTGCTCTCAATAATCAAGTGTTTATCTTCAGCAGTAGTTGTCACTTTTTGTGCTCCAACTCTTTTCTATCAACTTTTGCACCAGTTTTTAACTGCCTTTGTAATAAATATTCCCATATTTAGGAATCTTTAACTTCTTGACAATTTGTCTTTGAGAGTATCTTTCTTTGAATACAATTTCAATTTATATCCTCACCTCCATGCTTTGCTGCTTTAATTTTGGTATTATGTGCAAATCACTTCAAAATTACAAAACAAATTTAAAAATACTACGAAAATACTATTATAATGGTACAATCTTTTTCGTCTTCAAACAGAGGCAGCTACATAATTTTTGTATACATCAGTCAGTCCTGAGAAAACATTTAGAACCTTTATTAATATTTAACTTAAATGAAAATTTTGGTAACATCAAAAAGTCTAATGGTGATAACAAAATAAAATGCTTCTCATACAAAATATTCATAATTTAACAAAATGAGTTGTGGAGAGACAAATCCCAAAAGGAGAAAGACTGAGAGTAAAAGCAAATACACTGTATATACTGAAATTTTATCATTTACACTATTTAATTTTAAGGTATTTGTTAAAGAAATGCAGGGTGGACCCAAACGTTTTGACTACAGTATATATATATATATATATATATATATATATATATATATATATATATATATATATATATATATATATATATCATGATATCAAATCTATAAGTGGTAAGAATAATCCAAATAGTTTTTTTTTAATATAAAATATGAAAAAAGATAGATCTATGAAGTGAGCTCAATGTATCAAAATACAGAGCAATATGATTTAGGGTCAATAATCCTACTAAAGGTGATTAAAATGTAGATGCCTACTAAGTCAGCAATTTGAGTGGTGTCAAAGGCACCCATAGAGATGTTGAAATTATCATTGTGACTTTTAATTCCTGTTATTATTATTATTATTATTATTATTATTATTATATGTGTGTATATATGTGTATGCTTGTATGTATGTATGTGTATATGTGTGTGTTTATATGTATATGTGTGTGTGTATGTATGTGTGTATGCACATGTCTATAGATATGAGTGTATGTGCAATGCATATTTTACTTTTTTCACTTTATATATATATATATATATATATATATATATATATATATTTTTTTTACATTAGATGATGAAGATGATATAAATTTGATTTAATTTCAATGTCTTTCACTAGCAGTAAATTTGTATTCTTTCTACCAGCCTTGCTCATTGTGTTGGCACTTTGTTTTTTCTTCCCCCGCTACCTGCTTCCTCTTGTCTCTTCAAGGCTTTTTCTAGGTCAAATATTTTATTCATTGCCTCTTGTAATTTTTCATAATTTGTCTGGATGATTTAAACCATTTTATAACTCCCGGTCTGATGAGGCAGTTGTCTGTCTGAAATAAATTGTTACTGAACTCTTTAATGATGTATTGAGTTTTCCTTTGATATATATATATATATATATATATATATATATATATATATATTCAGAGATATTTTTGATACAAATCTGAAAAATTATGAAATACAAATTATTCAGCATTAGGTTTTATGAAATGATCCATGGTAGCAGAATAATAATTGCCACTCAATTTAAGTTCAAAGATATAAAACTTAGTTGTACTTATGTTAATTCGGAAATAAAAATGAAGAATAAATATTATATAACATTATGAAATAAACAAAGAAATTCAAACTCACTTGTGAAATTTGTCTAATTTTAAATGCATTATAAATTGTGGGTTACAGTATTCAAATCATTTTCATTTCATGATTATAATTATTATTAATCACATAATAATCATTGTAAAATCATATAAGTATCATTATATTTACTAATATCATTATCATAATATTAATCTAACTACAATGTATGCAATTATTAAAAGCATTATTTTTATTTATTATTTATTTATTTATATGTGCCAACCTATATGATATAATATATATATATAAAAGAAAAAGATAATAGGAAAACTGTATTAGCCAACACGTTTTGTCCAATGTGAACTTTTTCAAGGCAAAAATGAAATCAAAAGAAAATGGTTGAATCCATCGGCAATAAAAACAATATTTCCACATGTGATAATACTTGAAGTAATTTTCAGTTGACAATATGAATACAATAGCATTTTCTAAATTCTTCTAGTTGATAAGGACATTTTGTTTTTTTGTTAATAGTTACTTTGTTGTAATAAATTCATTTCATTTTTGCCTTGAAAAAGTCCACATTGGATGAAATACGTCGGCTAATATTACAGTTTATAATATATATAAATGCACTATGTTTTTACTGTAGCATTATTTAGAAAAATGAATTTAGTATATTTCTTTTTACATTTATTTTTTCATCTGGGTTTCTATGTATAGTCTCCCTTCTATCACATTGACATATTAGCCAATAAAATACTTTGACATATTTTTTGTGGAGGAAAACTGTTTTATAGCTGAGCAAATACAGAATGAATTTTGTTTGTAATATTATTACTATGTCAAACACCATCAACAAACTAATTGTTGTGGACCTGGAAGAGGTCCGAAAGAAAACTTGAACTCAGCAATTTAGTAAAAACGTATTATTAACTAAAAGAACGAATACAGAAGTGTTGCACATCCATCTGACAGTACAGTAGTCAACTCATCACCTGTCTACAGTCCTCTTGCAAAGCATAATATAGTCATAAGATGAGTCTATTTTGTCCATGAAGATAGGTCCCCATAACACCCCTACCTTCCCAAGACTTTATCTCCGCAGGAGTCTCAATATCTTCTTTTTAGATTGATGACGAGAGGGTTCGTGAACTTCCGCTTTCTTTTAGATCTTCATGCTTCCAGAGCTTTCTTGGGGTATTTGAATGTTGAAGGTGTTGTAGATGATATCCATAACCTCTTCTTCCTGGGGAGTACTGCTGCAGTCATTCAACAGTCGTTTCCTGATTTGATTCAGGTGTCTCTTATGAGAGAAACGAGGGCCTTGGATTATATAGACCATATTTCCAATCCTCTTTTCTATCGTACCAGGTTCCCAGAAATTATTATTATTAAGTATTATTTTTAAACATCTTAAAGAATACTTTTTCTCCTGAGCTGTACTTTTTTCTTTGGTACAATAGAGGTCGGACCTTGTTTTGTTTGTTTGGGTAGCAATTTATCGAAAACAGATCTTACTTTATGTGCAAACATTATTTCTGCCGGAGATAGTGAAGCTGGCACGTTAACATTTGGCGTGATCCTGTAAACTTGTAAAAACTGCTGCAGGGCCTTTTTCTTTGGGGTGCCACAAGCTTTTTTTAGGGCTCTTTTTAGGGTGTCAACAAAACGTTCTGCTTGACCATTCGACCTTGGGTGATATGGGGGTATCTTAATGTGTCTTATCTGAAAAATCTCACAGAACTCTTTAAAGTCAGTAAGTAAATTGAGTTCTGTTGTCACTGACCAAGCAATCTACTACCCCAAAATGAGCGAATAGTTTGTGAAGGTAGCTTATTGTTAATTTTTGCATCGGAACACTTCTGGCCATTTTGTATAACTATCTACTACAATTAGATAGTAGAATCCCTCTAGTGGTCCCGTAAAGTCCATGTGGATACTTTACCAAGGTCGGTCCATCTTTGGCCACGGTTTATGTGGTGCTTTTGCCTCCAATGCACAGCCCTTGCATGTGTTGACCATATTTTCGATGTCTTGGTCCATTTTAGGCCAGTATATGTAGCTGCGCATTAGACTTTTCATCCTATTTTTCCCCAGATGCCCAATATGAAAATCTTTCAGGATTCTTTACTGTAGATTTTTTTGAATGACAACTCTCTCGCTGTATAGGAGTACCTCGTCACATAGGGAAAAACTGTCTGAAATGTGTTGGTTCTTTTTTTTCTTTGTTGTGCTAAAGAATTCATCATTGCAGGCTTCATTCTTGAAGCATCACAGGAAGTTCTCTTATAGTGCTACACAATAAAGTTTTTATTTTCCCTTTGGTTCGTAGTGAAGTGATCACAGAATTTTCTAGAGGTTCCCTATATCTTGGAACCAGTCTGGAAAGTCCGTCAGCATGACAGATTTTTTTCGAGGGGAGGTATTCCAACTTGAAGTTGTAATTTAGGAGAATTGCCCCCCACCTCAGCAGCCTATTTGCCATATAACCGGGTAATCCTTTTTTTGACCCGAAAATACTAAGTAGCAGTTTATGGTCTATTTGTAGTGTTACAAATCTTCCGTGTGTGTAACGGTGATATTTCGTGACTGCGCAAATGATTGCTAATGCCTCTTTCTCTATTTGGGAATAGTGTTTTTCTGCTGGGAGTAGGGTCCTTGATGTGTGAGCGATGGGCTTTTGTGTTCCATCTGGCATTTTATGAAGGATACACGCTCCTATTCCATGCAAGCTTGTGTCACTAGCAACTATGATCTCAAGGTTCAGGTCGTAGTGCATCAGGAATAAATCCGATGTTAGGATTTTGATAGTTTTCTCGAATGCTTCCTGGCATTCGGGGGTCCATTCCCAAACCTTATCTTTCCTTAAAAACTCGTTCAGTGGGGCACGAAGGTTATGCATGTTTGGGATAAACACTTGATAGTAGTTCACTAACCCCAAAAAGTTCTGTAGCTCTGTGTCCACCCAGCATGGTGTCCATAACCTGCTAAAAAATGGCTGGTGCGACTTTGACTCCAAATGCAAGCCTTTCAAACTTGTATAAACCTCTATGTGTATTTATACATAGTAATTTTGAGCTTTCTTCCTCAATGGGTATCTGGAGATAAGCTTCATTGAGATTGATTTTTGAAAAGAACTTGCCTCCATTAAGTTTCGTAAAAACTTCTTCTGGGCTTGGAAGTGGGTAGTGATAATCTTCTAGTGCTGCGTTTACTCCAGTAGAAAAATCTACGCACACAGGGATTTCCTTAGACTTCTTCTTCACATACACTACTGGTACTGCCCACTAGCTATGTTTCACTTTAGATAAAATGCCAGTCTCTACAAGTCTGTCTAATTCCTTGTCTATTTCCTCTAACGAGGCAAAAGGCACATTCCTTTTTTTCGTAAATATTGATTGAATGTTCTCTTTTACTCAAATTTTGCTGACATCTTTTTGCATCTATCAAGGCCAGCTGAAAAGACATCAGGGAAGGTTTCTTTTAATTCCTTTTTTAGTTTATCTGACTTGGTCATCAGATTTTCTATTTTCTGACAAAAATATTAATTGGCAAATCCCACAGATTGAACTCCTGCATCCAATCTGTGCCAAATAGATTGTCTGTGTTTTTTAACACAAACATTTTTAATTTTTTGGTTGTTCTGTTCAAAGTAATGTTCGCGATAATTTCACCTCCAAACTTAATTTTTTTACCGGTCACCAACCTAGCTATTTTGTCGGTTTTTAGCATGGTTGGTTTATTTAATCTTTTCCAAGTATGTAGGTTGATTATTGATAAATCAGACTCGGAGTATAACTGTAAACTGACTTTTTTATTCAGCATTTCTACCTGCACATACTTTCTTATATTTTTGACGTCAAGTTCGTCTGTTTTTGTGGTTCTAATCCGGCTTTTTCCTTCTTTATTGGTTCTGCAATGTGAACTCTTGTGCCCAACTTTATTACAAGTTAGACAGGTTTTAAACCGATATTGGCAATCTTTAAACCAATGAAGTGCTCCACATCGGTAACATGGACTAGGTGGTAAATTTTTCCATTTTTGATTGAGTTGACTTTTTTTCTTAAGAGAGTGAAAATAATCTTTTTTGGTTTGACTTGTTTTTGAAGGGGAGGAAAAATGTGGTTTTCAATGTATTTTTCTTATGTGTGCAACACCTGACTCTTCAATATCTCTAGAATCATTTTTCACACATATATTTTTGGCAGTCTTCGGCTATATTTTGTAAGGTTAAATTTGGTTCTCCCTCTAACCTGGTTAGGACTCTCCTTCTAATTTCTGCATCTTTCAATGATACAAGTCCTTGTACGAATATTCGACATTTTAAATTGTAAGTTCGGCTAATTTGAAATCGTCACAATGTTTGTTAACTACCAATGCGAACATCAAGTAGTCTTCGCTGTCTTTCTTGGTTAGGTTTAAGCATTTCCACCTTTTGTGAAATAACGACATTTTGGGGCTGAATAATTCTGTAAGAAGATTTACAGCTTCGATGAAAGTTAAATCACTAGTTTTTTGAGGTAATATGTAGTCCATGAATTTGCTATGTTCAGTAGTCCCTAATTTCCGGAGCAGTAGGCGTAGCTTTTTAGTGTCAGCTCATTTCCCACAATCTATTTCGAATAGATCCTCATACTTTCTGAAATATAAAGCGAAGGTTTTATCTTCGTCTGGTGAATAAGTGAAATTGTCAATTGTACTCCAAATCGTGTTTTATGAAAAATAGTTTTGCTCTCGGTATTTTGACCTTTATTCGACCTTGTTTGTAGAAGCAATTCTTCAAACCTTTTCTGTTGTTCTATCATTTGTAATTTTAATTGCTCTTCATGTTTTCGCTGTTGTTCTTTGTATTTTTGCTGTAATTCTAATTGTTTTTCATCATTTCTTCGTTTGTAATTCTTCGTTTCTTCGCTGTTGTTCAAACTGTAGTCTAACCAGTTCTAACATAGTAGCTTTAAGCTCTTCCATGTTTTACTTTTCAATATTACGCTTCTACATGTTTACTTGTACCAAGCCTTTGTATTGCTCAGAGGAGAGAAGAAGAAGAAAAAAACTAATCACTTTTTTCTCACTTTAAATGTGTTATTCACGTACACAGTAGATTTTTGGACAACTGTGAAATGTAAAGTTTATACTTCGGTGCTGGAAACAAAAAAACTTCCTTTCTTGGAAACAAAAAAACTTCCTTTCTTGGAAACAAAAAAACTTCCTTTCTTGCCAGAACAATGAACATTAACTTTTTCTCTGTGAGAAAAAAAGAAATCACTTTTGGTTAGTAAGAAGAATAATTCAACTGACCAATTTTTTCTTTTTTTTTTCTATGATTTCACGTGAAGTTCATTAAATTCTAGTCACCAGTGTTGTAGACACTGGTAAGCAAATTTTGTTTCTTTTATGGTTATCTGGTGGAGTTCTTTGAATCCTTGTCGCCAGTGTTGTGAACACTGGTAAACCAAAAAAAAATTTTTTTTTTTTATAGTTCTCCCATGGAGTTCATTAAATCCTCGTTGCCAGTGTTGTGGACCCGGAAGAGGTCCAAAAGATAACTCAAACTCAGCAATTCAGTGAAAACGTATTATTAACAAAAAGAACGAATACAGAAGTGTTGCACGTCCGTCTGACAGCTAATTACAGTAGTCAACTCGTCACCTGTTTATTGATGATTTGGTCAATTAACAAGAAAACAAGGATCAGAACTCCAAACACCATTCACAATTTTGAGTACTTCCAGATATTTGAATGCTTACCTTACCAAAATTTCTCTTTAAGTAACAAGGTTAATTAAAATTCATTAAACAATTATGTCTCATTAGCATTTAAGTTTATTTCTTCTCATATTCTTTCATTATTTTTGTTCCATTTTACTTTATTTCAATACATTTTAACTCAGTTGTTATTAAATACCTTAGGCTTGAGCTGAAATTAATTTGCTTGTGAGAATGACATGAATAAATGCTAAAATAGTGACAAAATCAAATTTAATTTATCTATTAGTTACAGGTTATATACAGATTTTTACATCATATATTTACTTTTGTTTTTTTTTAAATATGTCTAATCAATAAAATTCTGGAGATAAAATTATAAACATATTTCATAATTTATTTAAATGAATAAATAAATGCTATTGTTTTTTTTTTGTACTAATATATAACTTTTCTTGAGGGAATAACTAATATTTTTAATTAGATACAAGTTTTGTATTTAATGAGAAACCAAACGAGAATGCAATATTGTTCAGTATGGTGACACTTACATAATCTCCAAGAAAATTATTTTATATGCACTTTGTTTATTTTTTAAGTTTGAGCAGAAATAGGCTTATCTGAAATCAAAATAGTTAAAGATGTAGATACATGTATTTTTATGTAGATACATGTATTTATAAAATGTAACATCCAAGAAAATTAATAGCATCATATGCATGTTTGAAATTAATATTGTCTAAAACAAGAGTGAGCAAATTATGGCCCATGAGCCACATCCAACCTGCTAAGGCTTTTAATGTGGCTCTCTATTACTTTTATAATATTTACAAATTTAATAAAAAAATTTTCAGGTATATAAAAATTGCATAAAAACTTTTTGGAAGAAACATTTGTAATAATTCAGCTTTGATTTGAATTTCAGTTTAAGTATCATTTTGCAAGATATTTGTAAACGAGATTTAGTGAGAGTCGCCATTTTGTAATGGTAGGAGGAAGGAGTGGGGATAAGAACTCAAGTTGGCATGAGTAGCCATAAAGAACCTGCATTGGACTGAAAGGGGCCATGACCAGAATAAATTTGAGAAACATTGGTCTAGAAAATACATATAGATATGAGTAAGGATCTCAATATGCATAAGAATATCATTATTTAAAACAATTTAAACAGGGGAAGATATTTTATTCTTTTAACACCTTCTATACTGACAATATTGTTCTACTTTTAATGATTCCTTGGAAATATATATCACTGAGATATTTAGAATTATATATATCACTGAGACATTTAGGATTAGAAAGAAATTTTAGTAAAATATTCTGGTGTTATCACTAATAGGTTACATCTTAAAAAGAAACAAAGTATTTTATTCTGTAACTGAAGTTATGTCTACAGCTGAAAACACAAGAAAAATGAGTCAGCACAATTCAATATTATAATATATAATACCTACAAAGTTCATCTGGAAGAACAAAAGGATTGCTTACAGAACAACAAAACTACCAACTCCTTTCAATTCACTCACTCACTAATATGTATTTCTCACAGTTTGAAATGTTCTTCAATCACTTGTTATAAAGCAATATTCTTTTAAAATGAGAGAAATGGCTTCTACCAGCTGTAGGAAAAAATGAATTTTATAACCTAAATTTCAGAGAATTTTATAGAAGGGATATTTTTTCTTCATCCACATGTGATTCACTTAAATCAATCACAAAACCAAATTCTAATTCATTTTGAACTTTACAAATCAATTTGAGTGTATGTGGATGCTTCTCCATATGGACTGCAAGCAATGTTAGCTCACACATTTCTCTTTTTGCTTCTGACAGGGTACAATGCTGAGATCTTTTCCTAGCATCTTATAGAATACCAAGCTAGGTCTTTCAGTGGGAATGCAGACTGTTTTAGTCATCTTCCACTAAACACATGAGAGCAAGATTTTTCCACTTTCTTGAACAGGATACACATAATAGATCTGTTTGACACTTCACTGACTGTGGCAATGCCAAGATCAGAAACAAAAAAGATCTAAATGAATACACTATAAGAGGCTGGAGGAATTATACTTTGGTTGAAAATTTGAAACCCTATTTCAAAAAGTGGGAGGAATAAAGTTGAGAGGATGGTGCAATACTTTGGTGCCTAAGTTAAAACTGAAGGTGTTTTAACAACTTCACCAGACACACATTGATATTGTTTGCAGGAAGGCACTTGCTAAGAGTTATATGTAGTGGCCAAAGGTGGATATCAATATTGAGAGGATCTGCATGCATGATCATGTCCATTCAAGTAAAGCTCTTATTTATTGTTGAGAGTATTCTTGTCAAACTTGGGACAGAGTCCTAATAAATTTAGCTGGTTCATTTTTGGGACACATGTTTTCAGGAAGCATCAGCCACAATTGAGAAGCTCAAAAGAAATTTTGCACCACATGGGCCACCTGCATTGTTGAGTCCATACTTTACTACCCAAGAGTTTCAAACATTCATGAAAGTCAATGGAATTCAACACACTGAGATTGAAGATTATATCTGTAACATTAAGAAAAGCTGGTAGGAGTGTTATATATCAGCAATGAACATTAAGGATATTTGAATGGCATCCTTTTCCTGCAGTAGCAGGAGAAATCTAGATTACATTCCCTTGACCACCAACGGTAATTTTTCTTGTTTTTGTTTGATAGGAGTTAATAAAATATAGCCATATTGAAAAAGATATGTCCATGTTGATGATGAGGCAAGTCCAGTTTCCATTTCCCACATTAGGATTGTCTAATATATGATATGTTTGTCCATAGATAAAATTAAAATCATTTACCTGAAATAAAATTACTAGAAATGTTGAATTATTAAAAGAAAAAGAAAAAAAAAAGAAACATGCACTGAGAGCAAAGAAAAAAATATAAAAATAATTGAATTTTGCTATAGTAGCAGGTAAAGTGGTTGAAATAGTTTCAGATGTAAGGCATAAAGCAGTCCTTAAAACTGTCATTAGTAGAGATGTTGAAACTTTAGAGGCACACCTATTGGGATAAAAGTTGCTACAAAAGTTGGATATTGTAGAAGAGATAGTTGTAACTATTTAGAGCTGGTTGCTTAATAGAAATGCAATAAATTATGAAAAGTTGCTACTGACAAAACAGGCACATATTTGACATTCAAAAGTTGACTTCAAGAACACAGAGTAAAAAACACAAATTCCTGGATTTAAAAAACAATTTAAAACTTTAGTTCATAAAAGAAAAATATCTTAATAAATGAAACAAAATAAAAAAAAGTCTGTCAAATATTGATGCAGATGGTGGAAACAGAAATGAAAATGTTGTACAAACTAGCAGAATTCTTGACAAGGTAAAATCATAAAATTATTAAAAACACAAACTCAGAAAAAATAGATAACAGAAAAGAAAGCTGCGTCTCAAAAAGGACCCCAAAAAAGGGAAAACAAGCAATCAGCAACACAAGTTAAGAAAATTATTTGTCACTTGACATGCTGAATTCACCTTCAAGCAAGAATAGTAATATATAAATGCCATAGAAAAGTAGGAAAAAAAACTTATATTACACTAAGCAATGTCTGTAGACATTTAGAAAATGTATAAACTAATCATTACAAATGAGATATTCAAAAGAAACAATATCAGAGGGGTTATTATGAGTTTTTAGCAACAATTCATTGTAAAAATAATTTCTACAAATAAAAATATTACTACTTCACATAGAAAATATTTTATAAGTAAAACATAAAGATCAAGAGAATCAGAATTAATTTGCAAGTGTTTGATGTATAACAAATGCATAAATATAGGCAATATAAAGGAGTACTGGAATGATTTTGGTCAGACTAAGAAGCCATTCCAAAAACTTTGATTTTTGGTCAGATTTTGAGAAATGAATCTGGTTGCAAAATATTCACCACTCACTTGTATTTGGGATGATGATTTTTACTGTGTTCTATTTATCTTCTCCCCAAGACTATTAATGTTCATAAATTTTCTCTTAATTCTCTTAACATTGGATGCTAGATATTCAAGAAAATAATCTTATAACTCTCTGTATAAAAAATCACAAGCATCTATTCTAATACTAAATTACATTAGCACTGATAATATCAAGGAATATGAAGTCAAATGTTTCATAAAATTTCCCCAATTCTACAGAAAAAAATATTCAAGTGGTGAAACAAAAGAGCAAAGTGTGACAAGGAACATTTTACAGAGATTTAATCAAAATATTCAAAGTGGATGGTAGTGGATTCGAGAAATTGGACAAAATACTTTAACAATATAGTTAATTTAATTTCAATTGTAAATTTAAAACCTTGCTAATATATGATTAATAATTTCAAAATATATTTTCTAATGCAGTTGAAAAAATATCCCTGACAAAATTATTTATTAAAGCATTTGAAAATATTTGGTTTAGGGGAAATGAAATGAGTTACTATTAACACTTCAAAAGGCAATTTGTATCCAAAGATGGTGATGCTATCTATCTGGTGGAATTGAAAGAGCACTGTGAATTATGCACTCTTTCTACAAAATCATATGTTGAATTTAGACAATTGCTGTTCCCATTTAGAGTAATTAAAAGAAGCAAACAATGAAAAGCATCCAGAATTGGCCAGTCAAAATGCTGTTGTCATTGGTCAGAACAATGTGAAATGTCACATTGTTTTGCAGCCCTGGCGAAAATTGGTACAACTTAGCTAGTATGTGCTACTACACCTGTAGTCACTTGAACTGAAGACAGTTTAAAAACATCCTTTACAAAATTATTTTTCCCACAGAAAATATGTTCATGCCGATTAACTATCTACAAATATAAATATGTAAATGAAATATGCACAACAAAATCAAACATTTTCAATATGAAACATGAGCATCTACTTTACACCAATTATGTTCTATAAAGCTAATTGTAAAGTCTTTCAATTTTATCAATGATGAAGGTTTTCTGTTAACTTATAACATTACTATTATAAGACCTAATATATTGAATCTTGTCATGAGCCTTTTCAAGTTATCTTATCAGACACACTTGATAATGCAAATAGATTGATTTCTATTATTACCATATTATTATGGATGAAACTGAGCTTAATAAAATATATGTTATAAATGTGTGTGGATTGATAATTTGTTTTTGATGGCTTACCAACTTTTTGCAAGTTATTTAAAGCCAGAAAATATTTTTAGACTACAAGAATTTTTTTTGAAATAATAATGATTTACTGATACAAGTCCTACTAATTAACCCATACCTGGAGGAGAGAGAAGAGGTATATTTGTACCTTTTCAAATTTGCACATAAGCAAATATAACAACCTTTGTGGAAATGGAACTCAGCTCTTTGATTTCCAATTCTGAGCCATTATCCATTACACCACCCACACAGCCAAATTTGCAATACCTGGTATTCCCTAGTGGTGACTCATCTAAGTACAGACCAAGCTCGGTGTCACTTAATTTTAATGATCATACAAGAACCGTTATTTCAATGTGATATTGTCATTAGCTAAATATGTGTGGAAGGGAATGTATAGATATTTCAAAGTAGATGATACATCACAATTTTATCTATTCATATAATCTAGAAAACACATGACAGTGTTAGAAACATAAATATATCTAAGCAACAAAGGTTCAGAGCCAAATCAAAAACATTCCAATTCAAAGCATTAAAATAAATAAATAAAATTTCAAAATTAAAAGTAACAAATAAATTTAAAATAAGAACTAAGTTATTATCTCAGAAACATAACAAAAACAATCAAGTTTAATCGACAATCATTTTTTAGAATGAAATTAAAGACTCTTCACTGAAGTACATAAAAACATAATCACCAGTCAAGTTAAAAGATCAACTCAAGAGATGATATCAAGAAGCATGAGGTTGAAGTCAAGAAATATATAAAAAATAATTTTCACATGTTCTAAGGAAATCTTTGTCTCTCACAATTACAGATATTTCTTTCAAATAAATTTTACATTGAAGTTAAATGTTAAATATACACAAAGATTTCACTGCTTTGAAAAGTAATAATTAAAATTGAAATAAAATACAAGAAAATTAACCTGTTGTTGGTATTGTTGTTGGTACTGTTGTTGAAACAGTTGTAGGTACTGTGGTCTGTACACTTGTAGGAATACTTGTGCCTAGAAAAATTATACACACAGACATATATATATATATATATATAGACACTTATTTTTATGAATACTTACACCTTCTTGCTCAGGCCAGACACTTTTAAGCACCATCTATGTGTGTGTGTGTGTGTGTGTGGAAAGAAGTACTGAAAGTTAGTTATCAACCTTATGATAAAGCCTTTCCAAAAAGAAAATATGATATTTGGTCAGATATTGAGAAACCTCAGGTTGGGCTGAGTACTTTATTTTCTCAATATAGTAATTCAGTTCAGTTGCATGAAGCATGATTTTGCTGAATCAAAATGGGCAGAAGCTTCTCAGAAACATCACAAAACTTTGGTTCCCACATTATTATCATTATTTTTAAGCATGATGCTGAAAAAGATTTAATAGATGAATTATAAAGAAAAACAATGTACATCTGTGCACTTTCAAGTGGCCACCTGTTCCATCTGAAGCAACACCGAGTGAACATTAGGACTCCAAAAAGGCTGGTGAGGGAACTCCTATTCACAGATGATGATGTTTGAGCCAGCCCTACAATAAGCTACATCCTGTTCTGTAATTGAATCAAAACGTTTTGGTATGGAAATCAGTTTGAAGAAATTCATTTGTAGTAACCTGCACTTCAACAAGAGTACTACCAACTCAGCTGGATATGCTCCATGAGTTTACTTTCCAATGATGTGTCATATGGGCAGATGTCAAGCAAAATAAAGAAATTGGCAACAGCAAAATTCAGCTAAGATTTCAGTTGACTATCAAAGCACATCTGTATCAATAAGAACATGAGGAAAGATACCAAATTAAAGGTCAACAAAGCTGTCAAATTGTACATTCACAGCAATGGAGCTAAATCTTAGGTCATCTACTGATACCACATAGCTTTCTTGATCGTTTTTGCCAGTAATGCCTTCATATCATTCTTGAAATGCAGTGAAGTGATTTCATTAAAAACACTAAAGTCTTCAGCATTGAGAAAATGCTATGAAAAAGCTACTGGTCAGGTCACATATTGGGGATAAAAGTCTAGTTAACTAGCCTCTGGTCAATAAACAAAGAAATTCTACAAAAGAGATTCCATAAAAAGAGCTCTTGTCTCTTACAAAATTGACTATAGTAAATGAGAAGCAGGGACTACTGATAGAGATATTTCATGTAAATCTGCCTTACTGAATCTAAATGCAGAATTAGAGCACAGAAGAGGTAGTGTCATGGACTTGGTGTTTCCTCTATTTTTTCTGCAAAATGTTTCATGTAGGCTTCACCAGTAATATGCAGCAGCTATGGAAGTGATACTAAAATCATAGATAATGCAGTTAAAACATGATAATTATGATACATATTAATATGTTAACATTTCTGCATTTCTGCACATTATAAAAATACAAATCTAAATACTAAATATTTCCTAAACATCAATTATATTTAAAGTGTGCATTATGAAATAAATATTGAACATCTAACTTTCAATGGTTGTTGGTACTGTTGTTGGAATACTTATACCTGATGAATAATATAGATAAATAAATTTATTTGAAATCAATTTTTACATATTAATATCAATTTCTAAATACTTGAAGGAAGCTAATTTTGAATATCACAATTAATATACTTACTGATTTTAATACAAAGCTCCACACTCAGTTCTGTTTCTACACTTTTACTTGGATCTTCTTTCTCAATGGTAATTATGAGGTTTTTCAATTCTTTTTCCTGTGGTAATGTTATTGGAGTATTTGGCATGGCATTCTATAATTAAATCAAATCAAAACACAAACTTATTTACAGTCATTTAATATAATTGGGGCAGAATCAATAATCATTAATGAGGTTCATTGCCTAAAAACAACATTAATGTCAGGTATATCATTAAAATAGACAACATACTTTATTCCAGATATTATTGGGCATGCTTTCCCACATTTAATAAAAACCTTCCATATTTTAAACCAGATAATCTCTATCTGATTGTATATTATGTAATATTCTCATTTATCTATTCTACTAATAAGATATATTTTCAATTTACTTGTGCTGCAAAACATCATTCAAATAAATGAACCATATAATCTCTCTGTAATTGTATATTAAGTAATATTCTCATTTAGCTATTCTAATAATGATAAGTGAAGATATATATTTTCACTTTCCTTAAGTTGCAAAATATCATTCATATATAATTAAGGATACAGTGTTAAAGAACAAATTATATTTCATGGGATAAGAAAATTTACTTACCATAATCATATCAAAAGTACCATCTACATAAGTAAGAGTTATATTATAATGAGCTACATTTGTGGCGTTCACAAGCTGCATGCGAAGTGGACGTTTCGGGTTCATGAAAGTCACATTTAGAGATGGAGTTTGATCCAGTTTGGAAAACTTGAAAAGTTTGTCGCCAACAACTATGTTTCTAATTCCATCATAATTTGTTGTTGGCTCAATCAGCACATCACCATTGTCAAGGTTCTCATAGGTAATTTCTTCTTCATGGATACATATTGCTGTAGATAAATAAAAGAACAAATAAATCACATCTTATATACAACTAAATGACAGTCTTCATAAATCATTTTAGAATGTAGGACCAATTTAGAAGGATATTTCATTTACAATAAAAAATATTTAATACATTGCAAATCATTGCTTTAATCCTTGTTGAAAATCTTTCTGAATATCTTGGGTTTTAAGATGCCAGCTTTTATAATGGAAAGAAAGTTCTTTGATTTATAAATAAATGCCAAATATATAGACAATTCTGGATCAGAATAAACTGTTCAAAGTTCATATTTATGTTCTGTTTTTGTTTACATACTTTCAACCTATTATCAGGACCTAAATGTTTTCAATATCAAAGACAATGATTTTGTTTGCTACTAATGGCATTTTTGAGACATTACATTTCTCATTTAAATATACATATATTGTATAAGTGATGTCATGTGTAGGAAAATTTGATATCCAAATGACATCCAAATCATTTAGAGTGGTTCATACCTTAGCTATGTGGATTTTTACATTTTTTTCTGTGAATTTGATTGCACTACTGATGTATTTGGAAATATTAACTTCCTTAAAATAGTTTCCATTTAAGATGTTTATTGAACTCTGTTGTTAAAAGATGATGAATTCAGTCTTTTAGCATTAATAAGAAGCTGCATTCTCAAGGAGTTTGTTGCATTGGTTATTATTGTGGGGCTCACCCCTTGTACAGAAGATGGACTTGTCCAAACTATACTTATACTATGTTGAGATAGCATGACAAAAACGTCGAGACAGGGTGTTCACCCAGAGTTATACGAGAGTCCGGTAAGAGAGATAATTACAGCTTCACTTACAGAGACTTGTACATATACTTTTCTACTAACCCGCATTCCTGGGCTACTAATCTTCATTTCAAGTTTGTATTCTTACGTTTAATACACATATTTTTCTATTTCAATTACTGGCGTTGTTTATTTATTTGTGCAGGACTCCATCCCTGGAATCCACAACAGTTATGGTGTCATGAAGCAGGGTCAGATCATTTGCATAATTTGCAGCATAATTTGCAGCAGTAATCTTTTTAGCTGAGTATTTACAAGATAGCTTATTCTGAAAAAAGTAAATCTTAAATCACTGAGTTTATCAAAAGATATTCTGAGTACATTCTTGGGTGATAAAAAGAATGGTGTATCACCCAGTAACACACTAGCATGATGTCAAAGAAATCAGTATCACCATCAGATCTGATTATATATTTGGTGTTATTATACAGCATCATTATGGCAGTAGTTGTTTCTTTAAGAATTCTTTAGGCTGTGAGAATCTCTGTATATAGAGTTATATGATTTGGAGAAATCTACAAAAGGTAGGACTGCTGGTTCTTTGTTATGACACCTTCAATTATGGGCTTATCAGCATTTGGAAAAATTGTTGATTTATTTTTTCTGGATGCATTTTGATTTCTTCACAATTTTTAATACTGATTGCATATGATTTAAAAGTAAGGAAGTGTATATTTCTGCTGCTGCTATAGCTGCCTGAATAATTTTTGACAATACCAACATCACTTTTTTGGGAAAAGATAAAATGCAATTCACTGTCCATTTCACCATTTGATTTTTGATTGTAGACTGCACTACAAAAATCTAAGAAAATGTCACTGAACCCCTGTATTTTTCCGACTTCAGGTGAAATATTGTCTAGGCCAGCTGCTTTTCTATTTTTGATGTTTTTCAAAGCATCAGCTAACTCATCTTTTGTAAAATTACCCATTTAAGATTGTGGTCTACAATTTATCAACTTCTTTAATTAGAGACAGCAAGAGCTTTTCCAAGAAGGTTTTATTAATTGCTTTTTCTCTATAATCTTTCACTTAACTGTTAATTTGTATTTATTTGAGTTTTTTCTTCATTGACAGTTTTCCAAGCTTAAGATGATTGTTTATTGGTTGTGGCATTGTTGATTTGTTGAATTTTATTTTGTATATTGGCTTTCTTTTGACAAACTTTTATAAAACTTCTTTAAATTTGTTTGTATTTTTCTTCATCAGCAATATTTGTAGGAGAGGAAAAAAGATAATAGTGGTTGCAGGATTTCCAATGAATATAGCAATTATCCTTGTGATAAAAATCAATGTTCTTGGATACAGATGACATGTATATTAAGGGAAATAACTGAAGGAACAAATTCAGGAATTTAATTTTTGGTATTTATAGTGCATGCATTAAAAGTGGAGATTAATATAGTTTGTTTGCACTTTATAAAACTTAGGCAGCTCTGTAGCAGATTTTTCAAACACTGAGTCAGAACCAAGCACACAACAAGCGATGTAAGATGAGGTTTATGAAATTTGTGTGTGTTAGGTTTATCTTTCATTAGTTAATACACATCTATGGTTGCTGATCCTATAGATGACTGATGGTTTCCCAATCAGAACAAAATTTCCCTAGTGAACACATCTGTAAACAAAGTATAGTGTGTATCTCACATGAATAACAAGTTATCAGCCTGCATTCCAATGATAATGGCCATTTAGTTTGATTTTGGAGTTTTTCATCTTCTAGATGAATTGCTTTCACCATGGCTTTATAGAATCCCATCTACTGTTAAATTCTTTTGAACTCTTGATAAAAAGGAGAGACAACAATGATATTTAAGTTTATCTCAATAGTGATAGTGAATTATACAAGGTATTCAGCTCCCTCAGATATTTTTGATATTCATATACTCAGGTATGGTCTAATGTATTCAAATAAAAACAGAATAGACATGAACTTTATACTGTGCAACAACTAATTTGAAAAATGAAGAATACAATAAGAATTAATCAAACAAATCTTGTTGAATTTAATGCAACTAAAATCGTATACACACACATGCATATAAGTTATTAAGAAACAAAATTTCATAAACAATTAAATGGTTTCCAGAAAATACTAAAAGGTTATATAACTAAAATAAACAATTCACCTAATGTATATATTGCAGTGGACAAAACTACAAATTTATATAAACTAAGTCCCCAAAACACAAGAAACTACACAAGGGCAACATAAGTGAAACATCCAGAACAGCATCAAAAAACTACAGAATGCAATATTAAAATGTAAGCTAAAAATTCACCCAAACATTAGACCTAGATGACCAAATAAATTGCATCATTAAATCACAAGCATTCATTACACTAAAAGACCACAAAGAAAGTTTTAAAAAACAACAAAATGCAGACTCAAAAAAAAAAATCAACTAAATGTGAACTAGGTAAAATAAGTAAAATAATACTAGAAAGAAGTACCTCAAAGCTGAGAAATCAGTAAATCAGTGGATAAACACAAAAGCAACTATAGACTAGTCCCACAACTTTAAAAATTCCAAATTTATACTAGAAGATTTCTACACCTTCCATAACTGAACACATGTTGGATAAAGATATCTCCTTCTCTCAAGAACAAATAAAATTAAATACAAAGAAAGTAAAATTCATAAAGCACTGTTGTAAAGTAGTTGTCATTGGATTTTCTATATGGTTGATATTTACCTTGTCTAAGGTTACTACCTGTCAAAAATAATCAAGCAGACCCCACAATCAATTAGCTGCAGGTTATCTGACAGCAATTCCAGTGAAACCATCTTCAACAAAGCCACAAAAGATTATGAAACAACCCTAAAAGACATTATGGTAAGAGTAACATACACACCACACAGTACAAAAAAAGCCAACAAGAAAAGAAACCCTGATATAGTTCAACCCACTGCAAAACAAAAACACAGGAAAAATATTCATTAAACTCATGCACAAAAAGTTCCACCATCAAGCACTCTCTATAAGATATTCAAAAGAAACACAATAAAAATCAGCTACAGCAAAAGAGATTTAATTAAAATTAGCAGTAACAAAAATGTATCATGAATAAAAATTTATCTTCATCATATTCCAGTATAGAATTAAATATACACTTCACTAAGGTTTATGCAAAATCATCATCACCAGACAATATAAAATGAATCCAATATTTGAAATCAAATATACTGAGCTATATTCCAAGCAAAAAAATGTGACAATTAATTTAAGAATTATCAATGAAAATGTTTTCCTGACAAGGAGAAATAAATTATATATTTAAAATGAATATTAGAAGAAAGTCAATGTTAAGGATACAAACAGTTTAAAACAGTGCTTAAAAGTAAAGAAGAAAATAATGACAATGTACTTGTTGTTGGAATTGTTGTTGGAATTGTTAGAATAGTGGTTGGAACAGTTGTAGGCACTGTTGTTGGAATTGTTGTTGGGATAGTGGTTGGAACAGTTGTTGCAATTGTTGTAGGTATTGTGGTTGGAACAGTTGTAGGCACAGTGGTAGGAATTGTTGTTGGTATGGTAGTTGGAACAGTTGTAGGCACCGTGGTAGGAATTGTTGTAGGCACTGTTGAGGCAATTGTGGTTGGTACTGTAGTTGGAATACTTGTGCCTGATAAATATTATAGATTGTTAAATTTATATAAAATCATTTATTGATTAAATTAATGAATGATGAAATCTAATTTTGAATATCACAAATAATGAAATCTAATTTTAAATATCACAAGAAAGATACTTACTGATTTTACTACAAAGCTCCACACTCAGTTCTGTTTCTACACTTTTACTTGGATCTTCTTTCTTAATAGTAATTATGAGGTTTCTCAATTCTTTATCTTGTGGTAACATCATTGGAGTATTAGGCATGATATTCTATATTAAAGTCAAAGAAAAAAACAAGTTTACTTACACTTATTTAATATAATCCAGACAGAATCAATAATCATTAATGAGATTCATTGCCTTAAAACAATATTAATGTCAAGTATATGTGTAAAATAGATAACACTCACTATTCCAGCAAGCTTATTGGGTATGCTATCGCGTATTTAATGAAAACCTTCTGCATTTAGTATCACGTAATATCTGTCCGTTATTGTATATTAAGTAATATTCTCACATACCATTATTCTTCTACTAATAATTCAGGATATATTTTAAATTTCCTTAAGTTGCAAGATATCATTTAAATCTAAATATGTATACAATGCCAAAGAACAAGTGAGATTTCATGTGAAAAGCAATTTACTTACCGTAAATACATCAAAATCACCATCTACATAAGTAAGAGTTATATTATAATGAGCTACATTTGTGGCATTCACAAGCTGCATGCGAAGTGGACGTTTCGGGTTCATGAAAGTCACATTTAGAGATGGAGCTTGATCCAATTTGGAAAACTTGAAAAGTTTGTCGCCAACAACTATGTTTCTTATTCCATCATAATTTGTTGTTGGCTCAATCAGCACATCACCATTGTCAAGGTTATCATAGGTAATTTCTTCTTCATGGATACATATTGCTGTAGAAATAAAAAAAGAACAAATAAATTCTTATCTTATATACAAAAAAACATGAATTGACACATATTCTTTCAAAACTACAATGACATCTGAAACTGATTTTCATAAGTTGCTTCTCTGATAGGTATAATCTTCAAATATTTGAATGTAATGTCAATCGACATCTTCTGATACCTTGGTTCCCATCAAACACATCTCTTTACTCTTACTCTCACTCTCTGTAAGCCCTTGCATTGTAGTGGTACTCCCACCTTGCTTGTGGTGAAATTCTTTTAAAAAAAGAAAAAAAAACATAACAATCGCCAGTCCTTTTCACAGCCTCACCTACCATATGCAAGCAATATTTTAGCAAATTATACTGATCCTCACTGAAAATATATTCTTTTATCCTTGGGAGCCTTCACATTACTAAAGATTTCAGCATGTTTGAGTATTCTATATATGAAAATAAACACATTACAATCACAGTATGTCAAACAAGAAATGAAGTTTTCGTGGGACTCAAAAGACTATAAATGAATATTTCCAGGCTGTAAATGAATTAAGCAAGGATTTCATCTTAAAGCAATAAGTGCATTTCTGTAATAGGAGGTGCTTTTATATGTAGTTTCTACTCAACTTTGCTTTGTCAATGATTATTGGAAAATAGAAGGGTAGACATGGCCACAATGTTCAATCAAGCAAGAATACAGAAAGTAATATTCTACCCTGCACAGGTTTAATCAGATACAATAGCCTATGAGTGCATCTAAAACAAGATATTACAGAATGTATCTGTGTATCTTCAAAATCATCATAATATGCATGCAATAGGCACAGATTTATGAAATATAGAAATAATACAAGGAGGACATTATAGAGTCCAGTAACTCACCTAAATGAGTACTACAGATTTCTATTGAACACAAATTTGCATCAAAAGACAAGAAAATACTTATTCAGCATTTGAAGCAACTATCAACATTTACAAATTTTTTCAAGTGCACTTACGAGAATCTTAACCAGTGGAATTGAAAATGAACAGGAAATGAACACAATAGATTTTCCTATATAAAAACTTATCATTCACTCAAACAATATATTGAAAATGCTATGGTAAAAGTCATCAATTAATATATACAACTTAAAGATGAATTTAAAGTTGAAACAAATGCTTCAAAAAATGCCATTTCAGTTGCCCTAATTCAGATCGCTAAACCAGTTGCATTCTACTTAACTTCACTACAAAATTCAGTAAAACATGTTGTGCTGTTATTGAAAAGGAAGTCCAAACAATTATAGCAGCTGTGAGACACTGGACACATTATGTAAGAGGAAGGCATTTTCCAATAAGGACAAATCCACAGTCAGTGTGCCTGCATAAAAACAAGATGAAAAGTTATAAAATAATATTACATTAGAATATGGAATTATCTTCCTATGATTTCAGTATGATTTGTAAGTGTGGTATAGATAATGTTTCTCTGGTCACGCTATTTCAGTTCAACTGTGGGATGATGTATCAAGATCAACAGATGCTTTCAGTCCTTCACATAAATCGATGTCCTACTGGTGTGGCATGTTTTAGGCCATCTTATGAAATGTAAAATCTTACCCAACTCAGTTGATGAGATTAGGAGTGTCATAGGTGCTGAGTGTAAAGCAAGATTTTGAGTTGCTGGTGTTGCTGAACTTATTAAAGCTACCCAACACTTTCAGAGGTTAAACACAGACATTAAAAAACAATTTCTACATTTCATAAAAAAAAATACAAAACAATATTACTCAGCACTGTGCAAAGAGTATACTAGGTTCCCATTTGTTTGTCCTTCTGCTAGCTTGACACTTACCCTCCATTCAGCAACGTTATTGTGTCTAATACAAAATGAACTGAGAAATTACTTTTGTTGTTTATGTTATTCGGACTGTTATCCTCATCTTCATTGCTATATTTACAACATTTCGGCTGTTGTAGCTCCAAGATTCTTCAGGTGACTCAATTATGGACTGAACCATTTACTTCAACCACCAAGTTAGATTCCACATACCATACCACTTCACAAATCTCAGTTACTTCCCTTTAACTCAACTCTCCAAGTTTTGGGTTGACTTTGCTGTAGCCTGGTATTGAATTCACAGCTCGTTGGGTTAGTCACTGGATCTAACCAAGCCTTTATCCATTGGACCATATGTCCATGCGGACATCTGTGTATGAAGTCCAAATCATACAACATCTAAAATGTTGTGAATATGGCAATGAAGATGAGGATAACAATACAAATAAAGTAAATAATGTAAGTAATCATAATACCTCATCTCAAAGATATAGACAGTGACCTGAAAGATAATTTAATAACTCCCATTTCTCTTCAGCTGCCACAATCCAAACTTGGTTAGGTTCTCTGGGTTCAGTTCTGTAAAGGTGACATGTATATATAAGCAATTCTGAATCTCTAGAAAATGAAGAGCAAGAAAATGATCATTAAACTACCATTGTTTTTTCAGATGAAGAGGAAACTGACTACAGTGTTGGGAAAACATCTGGCAACTACAAATTTATTTGTAAATAATGTGCAGGATAATCAACGACAGCAAATCTCATTTGATGGTCCTCGTTGCACCTACATATATATAGATATTCTCATCAGTACAGAACAAATCATTGCCATCCAAAAGAAGTTGGTGTTGCAATCGCACATCCTTGTCAACATGTAGAGAGATATAGAAATACTGTTCATCAATATATTCATTTATACAAATAAAAAGATTAATAATAAGAAAGCAAGAATGTATAAAACAAATTTAAAATTGTTCTTAAAAGTAAGGACAAAAGCAGGAAAATAATAACAACTTACTTGTTGTATATATTGTTGTTGGAATTGTTGTTGGTATAGTGGTTGGAATAGTTGTAGGCACAGTTGTTGCAATTGTTGTTGGAATTGTGGTTGGGACAGTTGTAGGCACTGTTGTTGCAATTGTTGTTGGTATTGTTGTTGGAACACTTGTAGGCACTGTTGTTGGAATTGTTGTAGGAACTGTGGTGGCAATTGTTGTTGGTATAGTGGTTGGAACTGTTGTAGCAATAGTTGTTGGAACAGTTGTAGGAACAGTAGTGGCAATTGTGGTTGGAACAGTTGTAGGCACTGTTGTTGCAATTGTTGTTGGTATTGTTGTTGGAATTGTTGTTGCAATAGTTGTTGGAACAGTTGTAGGAACAGTAGTGGCAATTGTTGTTGGAATAGTTGTGGGCATGGTTGTTGTAATTGTTGTTGGTATAGTCGTTGGAATAGTTGTAGGAACTGTGGTGGCAATGGTTGTTGGTACTGTTGTTGGAATACTTGTACCTGATGAATAATATAGATAGATCAATTTATTTTGAAATTAATTTTTACATATAAATATCAATTAGTAAATACTTGAAGGAAGATAATTTTAAATATCACAAGAAAAGATACTTACTGATTTTACTACAAAGCTCCACACTCAGTTCTGTTTCTACACTTTTATTTGGATCTTCTTTCTTAATAGTAATTATAGGAGGTTTCTCAATTCTTTATCTTGTGGTAACATCATTGGGGTATTTGCATGAGATTCTATAATTAAGTCAAAGCAAAGTAAAAATTTATTGAGACTTATTTAATATAATTCTGGCAGAATCAATAATAATTAATGAGGGTCATTGCCTAAAAAACTATATTAACGTCAGGTATACGTGTAAAATAGATAACACTCACTATCCTATCAATCTTATTAGCCTGCTTTCCCACATTTAATGAAAACATTTTACATTTAGTACCAGATAATCTGTCCTGTATTGTATATTAAGTAATATTCTCATTCTATTAATAATTCAGGATATATTTTCATTTTGCTTAAGTTGCAAGACATCATTCAAATATAATTAAGTATACAATGCCAAAAGAACAAGTGAGATTTCATGTGAAAAGCAATTTACTTACCGTAAATACATCAGAATCACCATCTACATAAAAGTAAGAGTTATATTATAATGAGCTACATTTGTGGTGTTCATAAGCTGCATACGAAGTGGACGTTTCGGGTTCATGAAAGTCACATTTAGAGATGGAGTTTGATCCAGTTTGGAAAAACTTGAAAAGTTTGTCGCCCACAACTATGTTTCTAATTCCATCATAATTTGTTGTTGGCTCAATCAGCACATCACCATTGTCAAGGTTCTCATAGGTAATTTCTTCTTCATGGATACATATTGCTGTAGAAAAAAAGACCAAATAAATTCTCATCTTATATGCAAGAAAACATGAATTGTCATACATCTTTTCAAAAGTATAATCATATCTGGAATTAATTTCATTAACTTGCTTCCCTGATATCTATAATCTTTAAATATTCAATCGACATCTTCTGATGCCTTGATCTTGATCCATGTCCTTCTCTTTATCCTTTCTTGAACACTTCTGTTTACTCTTACTCTCACTGCTTGGGGTAAAATTCTTAAAATAAAGGTTCTCATAGGTAATTTCTTCTTCATGAATACATATTGCTGTAGATAATAAAAGAATAAATAGATCAGATCTTATACAGAACAACAAATATAAATTACCATAATCATTGAAGAACTAACCTGAGTCCCAGATGCTACGAGACAGCAGATGAACCTACTCAAACTTTTTCTAACATAGTTCCCTGACAAATGCTCAGCAAAAGTTTTAGCACTCATTAGAGCATCAGATCATTCCCTAGTTAGTGTCCAGATTGACTCCAAACCAATAAAATTCCCTGGTTTACCGTTCCATAGAATGGTTTTTAACTATGCCCGGGTAGACTTGGACACCTTTCGGTTCTATATGACGGAAGCTCCTCTCCAAACCTAATCTTCGAAGGAATCGTTTTTGGGATGGAGAGTTTTATACCCACAAAAAATTCCAACAAAAACCAGTCAGCCGCCCCTGGTTAACCCCTGAATGCATTGCATCCATAGCTCATGAAGACCACTACTACAAAATCTATTACAACAAGTAGTATAGTATGGCCTTTACTTCTTTCAGAACTGCCCATAATCAGTGTAAGATATTCCTGGAAAACATAAAGTGCAGATACACATGAACTGACCAGGCCAAGAAAAAAATTGGATCTCACAATATTTGGATTATCACCAATGAAATTATGAACAGAGGCAATAGAGGTTGTGCTTACTATTATAAATGGTCTCAAAGTCATATCCTCCTCGACAGGCAAAGCTTTTCACCTCAATCTTTACCTTAAACTGAACATTAGATGATAAAGGCCATACTCTCCCCAACTTCCTAAGTCACACAGCACAATCTCAATAATATACTCATTTCAGTAAGAGAAGTCTGTAGACTTATCAAAAGCCTAACCCCCAAAAAGCCACTGACCTAGACAAAATTCCAGTGTTTGACCTGAAGAATATCAACCGATCATCCATGATTCTAGCAATATTATTCAACTGCTGCTTGAATGAGAAATCTTTCCCAATCCTCTGGAATATGGCAAGCATATTCCTGGTCTTCCTGAATGTAGGCAATTGATCGCCTCCCTAGTAAGCTTTTTGAAGCCTTAATCATGAAAAATTCATTGAGTACCTGGATAAGAACAACCACTTGTGTGACAAGTAATTGAAATTTTGATCAGCCTAATCCACTGCTGACATCCTAACTCCCATTACACAGAATTAGTGAGGTCCTTGACAACACACAGTGAAAGGACCATAGCATTAGATATTAGATATCTCAAAAGCTTTCAACAATGTGTGGCACAAAGATTTGCTACAAACCCACTCCAGCTATAAAATGACTGGAAGCGTTTTCTCTATTATAAAATCCTTCCTAACAGGTAGATCCCTGAATGTAGTTATTAACAGGCAGTCTTTTGATGCTCTAGTGGCCAATGCAAGAATCAGTTCTCGGCCCACCCTCTTTCTGATGTACATAAATGGTCTATTTAAGAGTTTACTTATATCATTTGTAAATGTCTATGCTGTGATATGTGAGCACACCTCTAAAAGTCTTGATGATCAGAGATTGGCAGCTGCCCTCGCTTCCAATCTAACACTGAATACCCAGTCAGGTAAAAACTGCTGGTTTCATTCAATGCCTCTAAAACCAAACTGGTTAGATTACATCACCACTGATAAAACCCCAAACTACAGACAGTAACAATGAATGCATGTCCACTTGAGAAGGTTCTGTGCCTTGATAGGATATTGGGTCTCAAATTCACTCCTAACCTCAAATGGAATTCCTATATGCAATCCACTGCTAAAGATGCAGGTAAAATAATTGGTTCTCTGTACCACTCCAGTAAGTACCATACTTTTTATTCTATCCTCTAAGTCTTTAAGACAGCAAGATCAAGCCGAAAATGGAGTACTGTTGTGATAAGTCACATATTTACTATGGAGAAGGTTTTTAGATTGTGGCACTTTAAGGGTTGAAGGGTTAGCTTGATAGCTATACCAAGAGATGAGGCAAGATTTATTAAATTCAGAGGGTTATTTTTTTTTCTTCCTTGGATAAAGACAGAGGGAAGGACAGAAACATCTGCGCTGACTTTACTCTTCAGTCTTGATAGAGTTCAAAAGCATCTCTGAATTCTTGCTGAAGAAGTATTATTTTCCTTACTCCAACCTCTCTCTCACAGGTGGGATGGAGCGAGTCTCTCAGTGTCCTATCACTACTACTATGGAAAGTTCTCAGATGAAATGTATTTCCTGGTCTCACCAGGTTTGACCTTCATCATTAGGACCTGCCACGTCACTTACATAGTAGCACACCATCCACATTCCCTCTGCATTCAATCTTTAATCTTCCTCTTAATATAATATTCTACCTTGAGTGACCCCCCCGTACCTTGTACAGGGTGAACTTTACTGTAGAAAAAAATAAAAAATCTGCATTTGAAATTCATTTTGGTAACAATCAACCAATCTTTGACACCAGCCAAATGCAAACAATCTTTTAGCAGTGTACTTCAATTCTTACTGAAAATACAATTTTCAATACTCTCTGCATGTTTTACACTTAACTGATCACCACACACCATTAACAATAATTAAATATGGTAATACATCAATAAGACTACACTTTGAAGTGGTGTGAAATGATGTCATAGAATTATATATCTTAGTGAATATACTTATAACTACATTCATAGAGCAACTTAAAGTTTTGTGTTTTTACCAACTCATCAAGCCTTAACTATTATGATTGTTTTTTAAAAATATATTGGGTCTCATGGGAGAAACACTAAATTAAATGCAGATTCAAAGCTCAAAATTAATATAAACTTATATATTATTGGGATGTGAATACAAAATGTAGAGTGTAGGTAGTGGGTTACTGTAAAAGGGAAAAAAAATGAAAAAGGTACAAGCTTAAAGTTTAAAAGAGAAATACCAGGTAAATTGGTAAGTATTAATAAATGTTAAAATGTTTAAAGTGAGTTAAAAAATATGTAACCTAAAATATGTAAAATGCATGTGCTATTTGGATAATTTATCTCTCCAGAATTAAAGAGATTTTTTCTGTGATTACAAGTTAACGAGTTCATTTCCTTTTCTAAATAGATTTTGGTAATTAATATTTATAAGGATGTATCTTTTTTCCGGCAAACACAAGCTGCATCAATTGCCATGGCTGCAAAAGTATGTAAAGTTGGCAATGAAATTCCAATTTACTACCAGTGTATACTCATCTGTGTCAATATCCCAGTAAAATTTTGAGGATACCATGGCATTTGCATATTGCTTATTGTTAAGAATCATCTTATGGTGATATTACCAGGTTTTCTAGTGGCTGGCTGTGGAACCAAAATAAAATTTTGTCTCGCAATTATGTTTAATGCTAGCCTTGTAGATGGTGTATTTATACTTACATTTATTGTTTATTGGACCGTTAATATCTTTTTGACAATTACACTTTTTTCTGCATTAATATTAACATTAAGGTTGTTTATACAACCTCGATAACAATATAAAAAGAATACAAAAAAAGTGATCATTCTAGAGCAGAGAGACCCTATAAAGAGAGAAGGCACAGGTTAACTATAGAGAAGGGTTTTATATTGTGTATTGTGCTAAAGGGATAGCTCAATATCTATACCAAAAGAGAGATGTGACACTTTAAGGGTTAAGGTGAAGGCCCAATAGCTATACCAAGAGATGAGGCAAAATTTATTAAATTCAGACGGTTTATTTTTTTTTTCTTCCTTGGATAAAGGCAGAGGGAAGGACAGAAACATTTGATTTTTCCTACAAAAACATATGGGTGAAGTTGACAGCTGACTATGAAATGGAACATTATTGTTTTTTAAAATCCAGGTTAAGAAATTGTCTGCAGGCCATAACCCAGTGGAAAAACAATTGGTTGTGAGATAAAATTTAGGGTGTTCTGAAAACAAAGCAGAGTTAAAGAATTGTTCTTTTTTTATCACTTGTCAACAGAAGAGGGAAAGGTGTGAATTGCTGGAGCAGTGAAATTTCTTTAGATCAGAACTGAAATGTATGCATCATTGATAATTACTATTTAAAATCCAGATTATGGAATTGTCTACAGGCCATAACCCTGTAAGAAAAAGTTAGTTGAGAGATAAAATTTAAGGTGTTCTGGAAACAAAGGCAAAGTTGGAGAACTACTTTTTTTATCACTTGTCAAAAAAAAAAAAAAAAAAGAAGGGAAGGTGTAAAAATCGCTATAGCAGTGAAATTTCTTTAGATAAGAGCCAAAATGCTACAAGAGGAGGCTGTTAAGGGAGCAGCTGGTGAGTGTTCGATTGGGAAGACAGAAGAGTTTGAGGAACTCCATTAATGAAAAAACTTTGAATATAATTAAAATTAATGATTGGAGCTAAGGAACACCTACTTGCCCATGCAGTCTAAAGATTGGATTGGTTGAAGTGACAACCAAAGTGAAAGGACTAGGTATAACACCAAGGGAGGCAAAGGAATTGCGTACACCCTTTGATTTGCTGTGGGGGATTAAACATCAGACAGGTGAATGTTGCAACAACATATACACAATGGAGATGTTTTAATACCATCAGAGAGACTCAGGAAAGACAATAAAAAGTGTACATGATGATGTTCCTTGTAGAATAACAGCAACACGGATGGTTAAAATTGGAAATGTGGTGGATTGGATATCCGCATGATATACAAAATCACATATAAAGATGCTCAAAACTAATGCTTAAAGAAAAAAGAGCGATGGACCCATGTACATATAGGACTATTTTTTTTAAATTTTGGTTCACTCATTCACTGGGTGGCCTGAAGTGTTCAGAGTTCAGGATAGGAAGGCAGCCATGGCAAAACAAATATTAAAAGTAATATTTCCCAGAATTGGGGGAGGAGCAAAAATGTTAGTCTCTGTCAATGCACCAGAATTTTCTGATGAAACAAATTGGATGCTTACTTTATAAAACATCACCATTGTAGAATGAATTGTGCAGATGTCAAAAATGGCATGGAAGGCATTTTCTTCTCTAAAAACACTATAGATAGTTACCTACTGAGACTATTACTGAGTTATAGACCTATTCTACATGCTAGTAAAATGCAAAGTCCCTCTGAATTGATAGGAAGCCGAATTAGATCTATAACAGTTACCTATTCAACAAATAAAAAAATATGATACAAAAATGATAGAGAATCAAGTCCTGAAAAACTTAAATTTATTGTCCAAAAGAAACATAATACATTTATAATAGCAGCAAATGGATAGAATTTATTGGCTAACTTTGATCAAATAATATCTCAAATTGACAACAAAGGTCAAGATGGAAGAGAAAGAGGAACTTTAAAGGGAGGAAAGAATGAGTACTTCTGATGGAGAAAGTGAACACAGTAGAAAAGAAACTATGGAGGATAGCTTGACATGGAGTTGGAAAATCAGAATGAAGAGGATTTCAAACCAGATCACCAAAAAATGAACCAGGTACACACCTCAAGAGAGATAATGTCTCGTACTATAGTTTGGAGAAGTCAAAATCAACAAATGGCATAAAATATTTATTTATTTTTTTTTCGTTTTAAATTTTTTCTATTACCCCCCCCCTCAAAAGCATTTTGTCCCAATGATTCTCCTTATTTGATAGTTTAGTAAGAAACCCCGGTTCAAAAGTTAAAGAAAGAAAAAAAAAAAAAGGGGGAAAACGGGAAAAATGGAAAATTGAATGTCTTTAACTAGATGCGAGGGTGTCTTGTGAGTATTCTAACGATGTTGTGACAGTATCTTTTTTGTTTGATATAATGTTTGAAATTGGAATTGACTAGCCTCTCATCTCCTCTTTGTAAATGTTATTGAAAGCATACCTCCCAAGACCACCAGTTAATGTGCTAATGATTGGCGTTGATTCCTCCCCACCCAATAACCTGGTCGACGCTTGGACATAAGGTAAGCTGAAATCTTCAGTCACCTTCAAGACGATAAAGCAGACAACCACTTGCTTGCTGGCCTATGTGAGTACAGTATTCGCTCTAGCAGAAACCCATTTACATTTTTCATTTTTTTTTATACGGGAAAAATGGAAAATTGAATGTCTTTGACTAGATGCGATAATAAATCCGGGTAACGTTTTTTTTTTTTCTCTCAATTTCTTTTTAGAATAGACAATGGGACTTATACTAAGTTAAAACTTAATGTGATAGGATATAGCCAAGTGTGATCCAGGACTCCTTAACTGTTATCTCCCCCGCCCCCAAAACTTCCCTCTGTTTTGTGTCGTCCTTTTTTGTGTTATCTGTAATAGGAGTAGGTAGTCTCTTCTACCACCCGGTCAACACTCCTCCCCCTTCTTCTGGACATGAGTAGAGGCCTACACCTTGTTTCTTGTCTAGGAAGGGGTTCCCGGTACTGTTTCTCTCTCCGGCCTCTGTATTAGTGCAGCTCTGTTTCTCCCGTGATGTGTGCAGTCTGTGGCAACATCTCTTCATTCTGAGGGTACACGGCTGACAGTTCTCTGGTTGCTGTTTCCGACTGGTAGTTAGTAGCCCTAACTCTTGTGTAGCATCTTGAGCGGCTGCTCTGATCAACAGTTGTATAATACCGGGGTGTTTGTAGTGCCATGTCGTGCATGGAAAGGTGTCCCTGCAGTCACCTCCGGTGGGCAGCCCTGAGGCCACATAATGATGCAGATTTTGCCAACTCCTCTCTGCCCGCTTCACGGTCGAAACTGTCTGTTTCTTTTACTTCGGGCCTTCTCATCTTACAAACAAAATTCAACATGAGTTATAAAAACCGAAAGATTAACCCTAAACCAGCGTCTCAAAAACCACCTACAACCCCTAAACATTTCGTTCTCCAACATCCGGGGCATTAGGACAAACTTCTGCAGTCTGGAAACTTTCCTCTCTGCAAACGGCCCGGATGTACTGGCTCTCTGTGAGACAAACCTTACCTCATCTATCCCCTCTTCTGATCTCTCGATCCCCGGCTATCTTCCTCTCCTCCGCCCGTAACGAATGTAAGCATGTCCTCAATGATGCTAAGTCACTATTTGCGGCTCGAATGAAGGAACGTATTGTATCTCGCAAATTTGGCTCCAAAGATTATTGGCTTCTCTGCAAGAGCGTATTGAACAATTGCAAACCCTCTATACCTCCTTTATTCAACCAGTTCGAAGTCCTGACCTCCTCTACTGACAAGGCCGAATGCTTTGCTTGGAAATTTTCATTCAACTCTACGCTCGACTCTTCCGGTGTACCCATACCCAACTTCCCTCTTAGAACTGAGGCCATATTGAGTGGGTTAAACATAACCCCATCTTTGGTACTGGGCGTTATCTCTAATTTAGATCCCAACAAAGCTAGTGGTGGTGACGGGATACCAGCCATTGTCTTGAAGAAATGCGCGCCTGAACTGGCGCCCGCCCTTTCGAAACTATACAACTACTGCCTCAAGGAATCTTGTTTTCCTGACTGCTGGAAGTCCTCTTCGATTGTTCCTGTCCTCAAGAACTCTGGCGACCCCTCTGACCCTTCCAACTACCGTCCTATCAGTCTCCTTCCCCTCTTCGGCAAAGTCTTCAAAGCTCTAATCAATACCGGGGTAGTTAACCACCTCACATCCTATAATCTGCTCTCTGACAAGCAATATGGTTTCCACTTTGCCTGATCTACAGCCGAAGTGCTCACAGCCATCACTGAAACAGTCTACCGAGCTCTCCAAAATAATGGGGAAGCCTGAGCCATGGCACTTGACATCTCCAAAGCATTTGATAGGGTTTGGCATGCTGGCCTTCTGCGCAAGCTCCAGGGTTATGGCATTACGGGTTGATTATATAACCTAATACAATCATTCCTGTCAAACCATGAATTGAAGGTCATTCTCAATGGATTCTCCTCCAGTTCCTATCCCACGAACGCAGATGTCCCTCAAGGCTCCATCCTAGGCCCCACTCTATTCCTTATCTAAATAAATGACCTTCCTGATGCCGTAACTTCCCAAGTAGGCATCTACGCGGATGACACCACAATTTATTCCTGCCTCAAAAACAAATCTAGTCTAGCTGACAAAACTCACCTTGCCGTGTGTCTCTAAAAGGACCTCCAATCGATTGTGAACTGGGGCATGATTTGGCTGGTCAACTTCAACACTTCGAAGACAAAATTGCTCTCTATTAATCACCCCAGAGAGCCTTCCCTTCCCTCCATTAGAATGTCTGACGCTCAACTTCTCCGAGAGCAACTCTCTGCGGCTTCTCAGTCTCACGTTGACTGCTGACCTGAGATGGAATAAATACATCGAGTCAATTGCCTCGTCCACTACGAGGAAAGTTGGCTCCCCTGAGCCGTGCTAGGAAGTTTTTCTCCCTGAGTCGATCCTCCAGATATACAAATCCACAATTCGCCCTTGCATGGAGTATTGCTGCCATATATGGTCTGGCGCCCCTTCTGTTTGCCTCGGGGTTCTTGATAGGCTCCAGAGGCGGATATGCAATATAGTTGGCCCTGCCCTGGCGTCTCGTCTACAGTCACTTTCTCACAGACGCGCAGTCGCCTCCCTCTGTCTGTTCTACAAATACTTTCATGGAAATTGCTCCAAGGAGCTGCATTCGCCGGTTCCCAGACATCATGAGTTCTAGCGCCCTACGAGGCTAGCATCCTGCTCTCACCCCCTCACTGTCGAAACTCCTAAATGTAGCCGTCTCTTCTACTCTAATAGCTTCATGTCTTGCACCCCTTGCCTGTGGAACTCCTTCCTTCTCCTGTTTCCCTGTGAGCTATAATCTCCAGCTACTCAAGTGTAATGTCAATCGACATCTCCAGTTGCCTTGATCTATCCACTACCCTCATCCTTTCTTCTAACACTCCTATCTGATCTTGCTATTTCCTGTAACCCCTTGCATCCTAGTGGCTTCCCGTTTTGCTTGGGGTGAAACGCTTAAAAAAAAAGAAAAAAAATGCTCTTCATTTCCAGGAAGTATAGTGACATAGACAAAATGAACTTGCACTATTTTGCATAGAATTTAGTGACTACTAATAAGTCAGTTGTCACTCAGCATAGAGGTGGAACTTTTATGCTACAGACTAGAAAACAACACAACAAAATGAAATTCAGCAGCTTGTCATGACCATGTTTAAATGTCTATCTCCACATAATTTACATAAAAAAATATTTATTCAAGTGTACTGAATTAAGTAACTTATGAGTGTATACATATTTTAATGCTATGTAATGACTTTTTAACAGCTATCTACTAAGAAAAATTAAAAAAGAAATTGTAGACAATAAGTTTACAGAGTTAAATAGCACATTTAAATCATTCCTTTAAAAATGAGAGATGCAAAAAGTACAAATAACACAAGATCCTCAACAATGAAGTTTTATCTTCATTAATTTTATTCTATTCTCAGATGCAAATAAAAATATCATGGCAAGACAAGTTAGAAACAATCAAATGGAAGAAGTCACTGAACAAGTCATATTGCAGGAAAAGTGTAAAATGTAATTCACTAATTCTCTAAGAAAATATCTTTATATGAAAATGAATTTAATTTTTTTAAACCAAATTTCACCCAAAGTAAGGTGTTAAAGCCACTAATTTGCAAAAGGTTTACTGAGAGTGAAAGAAAATGTGGAGAAAGGATTAAAAAAAAAAGAATAGGATTCAGAAAGACAGAAGATGGTGATTCATGTTGCAATTAAAATTTTCTTTATTTTAGTTTACAGGAAAGCAAGAAAAAGTAAGTCCAAGGGACTGAGGGACATCTATATTAATGCAAAAAGATGTAGAAGAGTGGCTGTTACAAATAGCTTTCATTACATGATTTGTTAAGAAAGATTGGATCAAAGCAATTCCAACAGGGACACCATAGCCCTTCAGCTTTTGAAGAAGAGTAGCATGCCAAATATTATCAATTTGATGGGTCAAGCTTCACCATTCTTATCTAAAGCTTGACAGACTTTTTTTCAATAATAACCATTGACACATTGGTAATTGAGCTAAATAAATGAATTTTATATTGTCTGTCTAAAAGGAGTCAATTCAGAAGTACATTTGAGGACACCTGAAGGGATATCATCAAGTTAACATGCTTTATGGGGATCAAGTTTGGATATGTTAGCAGAAACCATGGTTAGAGTTATATGTATATCATACTCAGTTCTAGGTGGAAAAACAGGTATTGGTACCCTGGTGAGTCAGGAGTAGAATTGGAAAAGAACTTGCAACCAAAGCATTCTGTTTTATCAACAGTAGGTGACAACACTTCAAATTAATTGAAGAGATTAGGGATTGAGGACTTACTCTAATGAAAGATGATAAAGTAATTTAATTTGTGAACACAAAATATAAAAACAGTTTCATATAACGCTTAAAAGTTATAACTAACATTAGGAAAAAATTAAAGAAAACTAACCTTTAGACGTTGCCGTTGGAACTGTAGTTGTAGTTGGTGTTGTAGGCACTGTGGTTGGAAATTGTTGTTGGCACTGTGGTTGGTACTGTTGTAGGCACTGTGGTTGGAATTGTTGTTGGCACTGTGGTTGGTACTGTTGTAGGCACTGTGGTTGGAATTGTTGTTGGCACTGTGGTTGGTACTGTTGTAGGCACTGTGGTTTGAACTGTTGTTGACAATGGGTTGCAATTATTTTTAAATATTTTTGCATTAAAATATTATAAATCAATGTCTCGAGGGTGCAATGGTTAAATTGTCGCCATTTTGTATTTTTTATTTTACACATGTACATTGTTTTTAATTTTGTCAAAGCACAGTATTCAGTTGGGCAGTGTCATTGAGAAAAAGAGCACCATGACACAATTCACTACACCAGAAATTTCAAAAAGGCATGCTGTACTGCTTGGCATTCATGCAAAAATCTCCAATACATACATTTCAGAGTGTTTGGGTGTCAATCTGAATACAGTGAAGAGGATTTGAAAAGAGTTAGATGAGTCTTATGGTGATTATGAAGGTACAGCAGCTCAGAAAACTCACTTTGATCATTCTGATAAGAAAATGATTTCCAAACTTGTTCATGAGGTCTTCACACAAACATGGAGACCTACATAAAGTGTGTTGTGGATGGAGTACTGCCCTGGATCAAGAGGGTAGCAGCTGGAAAACCCTATGTCCGGTAACAGGACTCTGCACCATACCACACAAACAGGTGAGCCTAGTCATGGCTGTCAGACAATTTCTGCAACCACATCATTCCTTACATTTGCTCACCTACCTCCCCAGACTGCAACCCCCTTGATTATTAGATATGAGGCACTATTGAGAAAGAGACCAACAAAACTCCTTGCAACACCAAAGATGAACTGAAGGTTAGAAATATGACAGCATTTACCAACTTAAATAATGAGACCATCCAGAAGAGATGCAGGAGATTCCAAAGTCATCTGGAAGCCATGGTTGAAGACAATGGTGATTTTATTGAATAAATTTACTCTTTAGTATTTCAAGATATTTTTGTGTAATTTTCCTAAATATATCTGTTAAAATGAGATGTGAGTGTTATTTAAATTTTTGTGTAATTTAAACGACAATTTATCCATCGCACCCTGTGTGTGTGTGTGTGTGTGTGTGTGTGTGTATGCACACATGCATGCACTGCACACATGTGTGTATGTGTACAACTGAGACTTAAAAGTTTCAAATAGATTCAGTTCACAAAATCTGACAAAATTAACATATATCAGAATTTATTCAAAACCCTACTCCTTGTTTTGGCCTGAAAAGTTTTTAGTACACTTTCATTTACGTACACTCAATCACACACACATATACATTCATATGCATTATATATTTGTATATCATTAAAGTATAAATCAAAATATGTGATCTTTGTTCAAGATATGAACAACTGATTCAGCATATATTCAATTTAAATATTGTGTATTTGAGCAGAAATCTTCCTTTAATATGTTTCATTTAATGTTTTGAATAAGGAAAATTCTACAAGTTTTTTATTCAGTTTTTCTAGTTTTCTTAAAAGTTTTTCTTTTTTTTTTTTAAGCGTTTCACCCCAAGCAAGACGGGAAGCCACTAGGACACAAGGGGTTACAGAAGATTTGGAGCAAGTTCAGATTGGAGTGATAGAGGAAAGGATAAGGAGAAGGATAGTGGATAGATCAAGGCAACTGGAGATGTCGATTGACATTACATTTGAATAGTTGGAGATCATAGCTCTCAGGGAAACTGGAATAAGGAAGGGAGTTCCACAAGCGAGAAGTGTGAGATATGAAGCTTTTGGAGTAGAAGAGACGGCTATATTTAATAGTTTTGATAGTGAAAGAGCGAGAATGGGATGCCAGCCTTGTAAGGCGCTTGAATTCATGAAGTCTAGGAACCAGCGAATGCAGCTCCTTGGAGCAATTGCCATGAAAATATTTGTCAAAAAGACAGAGAGAGGTGACGGCGCATCTGTGAAAGAGCGACTGTAGATGAGATGCCAGAACGGGGCCAATTATATTGCATATCTACCTCTGGATCTTATCAAGAACCCCGAGGCAAGCAGAAGAGGCTCCAGACCATATATGGCAGCAATACTCCATGCAAGGGTGAATTGTTGATTTATAGATCTGAAGGATCAATTCCGGAGAGAAAAATTTCCTGGCGCGGCACAGGGAGCCAACTTTCCTTGCGGTGGACAAAGCAATTGACTCAATGTATTTGTTCCATTTCAGGTCAGCAGTCAATGTGAGACCAAGCAGCCGCAGAGAGGTGCTCTCGAGAAGTTGAGCATCAGACATTCTAATGGAGGGCAGGGAAGGATCTCTGTGGTGATTAATAGAGAGCAGTTTTGTTTTTGAGGCATTAAAGTTGACCAGCCAATTCCTGCCCAGGTTCACAACCGATTGATTTGTCAGCGACACTAGATTTGTTTTTGAGGCAGGAGTAAATTGTGGTGTCATTCGCGTAGATGCCAACTTGGGATTTTATGGTGTCAGGAAGGTCATTTATGTAGATAAGGAATAGAGTGGGGCCTAGGATGGAGCCTTGAGGGACATCTGCATTCGTGGGATAGGAACTGGAGGAGAATCCATTGAGAATGACCTTCAATTCACGGTTTGACAGGAATGATTATATTAGGTCAAACAATCGACCCGTAATACCATAACCCTGGAAATTGCAAAGAAGGCTGGCATGTAAAAACCCTATCAAACACTTTGGAGATGTCTAGGGCCATGGCATGAGCTTCCTCGTTATTTTGAAGAGGTGAGAATTATGAAAGTGTAGAAATATAAGAGGGAAAAGTCATTGAATCAATATATGTTATTGCAAGTGATGGCTGAATGGTAAGTTACGGTAGAGTTGAGTTGAGATTTGGAAGTGGGCTTTGATATACTGAGAACAAGAAAAATGTAAAAATAGGGATGAATTATGACTCTGAAAGGATTGGAACCCAAAATTGGTAAAACCTAGAGGTTCCCAGGCTTACACACCTGCAAAAAAAGGAATTCATAACAGGTTTGTGTCTTCTCAAAATTTACCCACCTGGGATTGTTTTGAAAAATTTCATCTTATTTTCATTGCTGGAATGATATTCTACATTTCAATTTGGTCTGGGAAGAGTCATTAGGTGAATGACTGTTTCTGACTAGTGGTCAGTGACCCATTGATGGTGGAAAAAGAAAGTCTTACCACAGGGCAGCATTTTCAGAAATGCTATTGCACTGTAGGAAACCTATACAGGTATACAAGAATATAGCAGTGGTATCAAAGCACTCTTGATCTTGGTCTGTCCATGAACCATTCTAGGGCAGGTTTGGTTCCCCACAATTTTACAGAAGAAAAGTGGCGGTATAAAAAACTGTCCATTCACTGTGTTTATGGCATGTGTTATGTAGAAGTAGTTCTAAACCATGTTGAATGAAAATAGTAGTAATTCCATGTATAATTCCATTCATAAAAAGTGCTTTCATTTTCTTTCAACATCTTTAAAAATTGGATTTATTTTTTAGAATATAAGTGTAATCTACAACAATTTTTCTGAGAGCAGGGAGTTGTGTATGAGCGATTAAGTGCTTCCTTATCAAACTAAGATCACTTAAGTAGGTTGACAGTCCGTGGGAAATTTGTGCCAGCTTTCCCACATGAAAGGGTTATGGTTAAAGGTGACAGAATAGATAAAAGCAACAATGGCTTGAAAATTTAGAGTGGACAATTCTGTCTTTTAGGTGGAAGAATAAAGACTAAAGCTCCTGCTCTGGGTGTTACAATACTAGAAGAAAATGTTTATTTATATACACAAAAAAAAGGTAATGGGATATATACAAAATATAAAAGAAAGAAAGGGAAAAAGAATATTCCTTTAACTTAAAGGAAGAAAAACAGTTCATGTAAAGGCTTGTTTAAAATATTTCTCTAAGCACCTAAAAGTTCTTTAATCAAGTAAATTGTTCTTAAGGGCTTAATACACACAAAAGATTTCTCCAGAACTCTTGTTGAGGGGGAAACAATTGGAAGATCTGTAATTTGTTGTTAAGTGAGTTTGTGGTAGTGCCCAATAACAGGAATTCCAAGGCCCTAGGAAACAGATCTCAAGTAGTTTTAGTAGAGGGCTGACATTCTGTATTTAGAGCCCAGCATGTAGATTTCTTCCTTGAAACATATTCTGAAGATAACTGGTATTTCTTTTTCCAATCTGTTATCACAGATGATGTCAAATACTCACTGCTAAAGAGGCACATATTCTTCTTATTATCTAGATTAGAAGGTTCAGAAATATTGGGAACTTTTTCCCCCAAAATTGCTTATACACTTTTCTAGCCCTCTCATTTATCAGAAAATACATTTTTTTTCTGCTAAGAATCAAAATTTTGGGGGCTATTTTAGAAACAAAGGGTCTAACAAATTATGAGTGTTATCCCTGACTTTATGGCACCATGGTCAAGACAGGCATTGTTAAATTTCTTTTTATATTTTCCAGCGATCTCATTCATCAGAAAATATATTCTTATCTTATTTTATTGTATTAGAGGTTCACAAATTAAATTCTAATCAGTCTTCTATCTAACAAGGTTGTTGCCTGATCAATATATGCCTTCACATTACTTTTTTCTTTATTACAAGAAATCAGTCTTGTATAGGGTAATGAAATTGATAAACATTAGTGGTCTGAAGTTGTTTATTTAATAATTACCATGTTGTCTTATAGGATTGTCATCATTTTCATTAACAGAAATTTATTTTCACATAAGATTCTTGAATTATATTTCAAACTAGAAGGGCCTGCCCAGGTGCAGGGAATAACATTCCATTTAACAATACAGCAAAGATGGTTTCTTAAACATATTCTTTCTAAATTTATTTATTTTCTTTGTTCATTTTAAGTGGGTTTTATCAAAATCTATATTGAAAGAGATTTGTCTCATTGCCAGATGAACAAAATGTAAAAATATCTAAGAATTTATCAGTTATTTATTTTCTTAATGACTCTCTTAAAGAAGTTATAATAAAACTAAAATAATATATAACTGATAAATATATTCAAACTAGAGAAATTAAACATCCTATTATCATATTTTAAACTTTATTTAGAATTTTAATAATCAATATATCTACAAATTTCAAAGCTAACTTGGAGCATGTGCATGTAAATTTTGGTGCAAATCCGTTAAAAATTGCAGCCGTGCATTCGTTACACACACACACACATCCTGCCTTTTATAGAGAGAGATAATTTCATAATGTTTATGTTAATTATAATAAAATTAAAATGCTACAAATTAACTGGTTAATTAAAAACACTCATTTCAGTTAATTTTCTCAGATTTAATCTGATTTGTGAAAACAGAAATATAGTGATTTTCATATATATATGTCTGCACAGAAAATAAATAACTAATAATTTTAGTATTATTATTCTTTTTTCAATGAAAAACCTTTTCTGTTTTCTGCCTCTGTTAAATATTAAATGATGATATTTCTTCCTTTTCACAATAAAAAGTAAGTATGTAAAAGATTTATATACTTTTAGTGAAAATGTCTACATGCATGTATCAGTTTTACATGGGACCTATTAATAAAACTACCAAAAATCTCTTTTCAATGGATTGGTTATATATATATATATATATATATATATATATATATATATGTATCTGTGTGTGGTGAACTCTCCCATCATATTCAATGTACGAGGGTCAAGCAGGTCAGTTACTAGAAACCGACAGTCAGACACCAGTATATATGTATTTCTGTGTGTGCATGCATGTGTGTGTGTATGTGTGTGTGCACATACTTGTACATAGCTATAAAAAAGAAATAATGTAACAGTGTTTGAAAGATCAGAGGAAGAAATAGACATTTTTTTAAAATATATGAATTAGACTTCATTTTATGGTTTTGATGAGAGTCACTATCAATCCAAGATCTATTTGGACAATTGAACTAATCTTTATGTTGTTTTGTTGTGACTACAACATTTTAGCTGATTCATTCTACAAACAATTTTCTTATTTCTTTTATTACATGAAATGCAAAAAGAAAGATCTTACATAGGTAATTATTACACATACACATTACTATATATATAAGTACTGTAGTGTTGATTTCATTTGTTGGAACTAGTTTTCCATCTTGCTATTTCTCTATAAGAATTAGGCATACAAGAACCTGTACAGTGGCTGATGTACTTGATATTTCAAACTGACCTCAATGGTAAAAAATAGGATTTTATTTACTGAATTCCAAGGCAAGCAAACAAACATGCCAATCTAAGAATTGGCACAATTTAATTTTTCAATTTCTGCTAAGCTTAGTAAATACCAATAATTAAGTATATTGAATAAATTTAATAAGGAAGTATTATATAAACATTTCACATAAATTCTTTATAGAAAATCACTGACAATAGCAGTTTTTAAAAGATCATTCATAAAATTGATATACCTGTTAGTATAGTTTCATTTCCCAGTGTTGGCAATGGGGCTAAAAGAATAAATGAAGACATTTTTTTATGTTAATCTAAAATGCACATTTGACATTGATGAAAGCTGAAATATTATCTTTAAATTTCAAACAATAGTTTTTTAAATTTTCAAATGATTAAATTGATCAAGAGATTATGAGGTGTGCTCAAATTAATACTCAATTATATTGTATGCACATCATAAATATTACAATATTACAAATTTTCTAATTTATCATGAGAAAATACTTAATAAAATCATATTTTCCTAAATTGTATCATGCAAACAAAACAGAATATTCTCACAAACAAAATATATATTCTAAAATAAATAATGCAATGTTTCCTACGAAAACTTAATAGAAAATGTATTTTGAAATATTTAATCTATCTATAAAGAATGACTAACAAAAGTAGTCAAATTAATTAATAAGTAAGGATAGGTAGTTTCAAGAATAATTTACTTCTTCAAATTAGAAGGAATAGTACAGTGGATTAATATGGGAATAGTGGTAGGTACAGACAATAGGTACAGATATATACTTAGTAGCTGGAACAGCTTCTGATACATTTTCTGGAAAAATTTTCAGAAATCATAATTATTTCTGAAAACTTTCCAGTCACTGTAGTAACTGAAAACTGTAGGATATGTATAAACAAGTTTTTGCACTAGTCTCTAATAAAAATTTACATCAAATGATATGATTTTTTACCCGAATATACTAATGGCAAACTTCTATCTAAAATGAATATTATATTCCATATTTTAAAATTAATGTTAAATGGAACACATAATGATCAAACATTTCTGGATATCTTACTAATAATTTCTGATATCACTTCCTTAAGGATCATTTATACGTCATCATAACACTTTAATATAAAAAGGTTCATGAAGAGTGGCACAAAAGACCAAAATTATGGAGCACACAGCACAACTCAGTCATAACTGTCCTAGCAGGAAAGGCTTGATAACTATTAAACCACATCAAAGTGCCCAAAAGGTTCATGAAAAGTGAAGAATCATCATTAAAACAACATCAGCTATTCATCTGTTTCAGCTTATTGACACAGGTAGACCTACATGATAAAAATGAAATTCAAAATACAGATTATTTATGGTTATGGAAGATTAAACTAACTTTTGTTTGAAATCATTTTATCCCAGGCAAGGCAATAATGACATAAGAAGTAAGCAGTTAATGGAAGTGAAAGAGATTGAGAAGACTTTAGTGGGTAGAAAGGATAATAAAAGAACAGGAAGACAGAAGATAGTGATAGACTGTACATTTAAATTTTTGAAGAACATAGGAGGCAAGAACATGAAACCTTATGAGATTCTCACAGGCATGAAGTACAAGAAAAGAAACTATTAAAATAGAACTTACAGTTACATTTGGCTATTTCAATAATAAAATGATGAGACCTAGTTGCCAATCTAATAACACACTTAAATTCATAGTCAAGGTAACAAGGAGGAAATTAAATTATTTATAGAAAAGACCCAGAGAACAGTGGTTGGAAAGTAATGGAAGTCGAGATAACAGATCCTTCTTTGGATTTTGTCAAGGAACTAGAGATATATAGCAGGAGCACCAGACCATTCAGTGCAAAAATATTCAATGCAGGGACAAATTCTGGATTTATAATCATGCAAGATGGATTTTGCTGAGAAAAATTGTTTGACACAACACAGTGAAGCAATTTTTCCAACAGTAGACTGAGCAACTGATACAGCATAGTCATTTCACTTCATGTCAGTGGAAAACATGAGACTAAAAAAAACAAGTTTTTTTTTTTTTAAAGGAAAATACAGATATTCCGAAGACATAGACAGAGACAAAGAAAGAGTGAGAGTGAAAGAGCTCAGCTTAATGTATCAATGCTCTCAATTCATTCTACTGAAATCTATTCAAAAATTAAATGCTGAATAAAATATGAAAAGGATATTTATGTTATATAAAATTAATATATAATTTTTCAATGAGAAAATGAGTTTTGATGATGAACTGAATGTCAAGAATGAAGAAGAAAGACATTACAAGGCATCTTCATTAATATTCAAAATAAAACTAAACATTTACTTCAATTTAAGTATGTAACAAAAGACATCATGACTGAACAACATGTAAATGTTGATATCATAGAGGATGAGCTATAGATCACATAGAATATAAAAGATTAATTTAAAAACCATGCATAAATAAAATTGTTGGAGTAAAAGAGAATAAAAGTATTTTCTTTAACAATGATAAGGAAGATTAAGTCATCCATATAAATGTAACAAAAGCTATATACATATAATAAAATTAATGATATATATCAAAGGAAAACTAAAGAATATTAACCAGATATGGTTGGAATTGTTGTTGGTATAGTGGTTGGAATAGTTGTAGGCACTGTTGTTGCAATTGTTGTTGGTATTGGAATACTTGTACCTGATAAATAATATAGATAGATCAATTTATTTGAAATCAATTTTTACATATTAATATCAATTTATAAATAGTGAAAACTAATTTTGAATATCACAAGAAAGATACTTACTGATTTTACTACAAAGCTCCACACTCAGTTCTGTTTCTACACTTTTATTTGGATCTTCTTTTTCAATAGTAATTATGAGGTTTCTCAATTCTTTATCTTGTGGTAACATTATTGGGGTATTTGGAATGGCATCCTGTAATTAAACCAAAGCATAACTAAAATTTATTCAAACTTATTTAATATAATTGAGGCAGAATCCATAACACTGGGCAACAAAAAAAAACAATTTTTAAGTTGTTTATATTTCTCTGAATGATTTAGTAGAATTTGTCACCCCTGAAACCGAATATGACATCCATTTCTCTCAATCAGGTCATGTTTTTGTACTATGTTGAGTTTTTAAAAATCTGATCTTAAGACTAAATCAATTAAATTTATTGATTAAATTTTGTTAATTTGTTAATATTACTCATGTAAAATAAGTTTTTAAGAGAAAAAAATTGTTTTCTAACACAATTTATTAATTTGTTACAAACATTGATTACAATAAATTGAATAGTATAGATTGATAAATCTAAGTACATGTGAATTGCATGTTACATCGCCATTGTTCAAAAATTCCATTTATTTGAACGATCAGTGGCAGGGTGTCTCCTTCAAAGTTCAGCAGTAATCAGCCATCATGACTGCATCCCAATGTCCCAGATATCAGATTTCTATCACTTTCAGGTCCTGATGGAATCTCTCTCCCTGTTCATCCTTACTGACCAAAATTCTCAGGAAACTGAGATATATATGAGAATAAATAAGGCCTTCCATGCTTTCAGTTCCACTTCATACATTGAGTTTTCAAACTCTGGATCTCTGATGAGGTGACATATTTGAGTCCTTATTTGTGTAATGCTGAGCAGTGTCCCTACTATCCCACATGCACAGAAAAACATGGATACTTGGTGAACATTGTCTGTTGTCCCAACAAAAAGTTCAATATCTTCAGGTCAGCGCGAATAAACCACTCATGCTGATCATAAAGAATTTTCTCCAGAACATACTTCACTGTTTCATATTTCTCCTTCAGTGTAATTGGTTGAGCAAGGGATACAGAGGAAAACTGGTTGCCATTGTGCAGCTAAACACTTTTCAGTGATCATTTGTCGCTGTCAATGAACAGTCTCTAATCTTTGGGTTTGTACTGGGGCACTCCAATTTTGTGCAGAAGCTACACAATAACTGTACAGTACACCAAGTTCTTCTCTTCAGAGAAAAAAAATGGAGGTACTCTTGATGCCTGTTGCAGTAGAAGGTGATGTGAGCACTGTCAGAGAGGAGTTGTTTTTTTTTCTTTCAATCTAGATGCCACCAGTTTGGCAGAGAACTTTCACTAGCTGAGATTGTGAATGAGACCATTTAGTTCCTTTTAGGAAAAAGGATGTGGAGCGTCATTGTCAAAAACCACTTCTTTTTCTTCTTCTTCATCTTCTTCTTGAACACTTGAGAAATCTTTCTTACTAATGTCAGGAAGTTCTCCACAGACAGGTATTGGAATTTTATCACATCGCTACAGGATGACGTGCTGACTGAAGATCAGCATACTTAAGGCAGCTCCTTTTCTTTCTATTGATCCCAGTCATATCAATAGCACAGAAGCAGCAGTCACTGTTATGGTTTATTGGCCCCCTCCAAACCATGGGAATTCCAAATTTCAGACAATTCTTGCCCTTGGTTCACCAATGCAGATAATCAGTACGTCTTACATACCATGTGTGGCATCCAAGCTTGATACTGGTCACCAAGCTGCAAAGTCATTTCTTGATAGTGCGTGTGGAAATGAATGAGATATTCAATATCAGCAGTTAGAATGACATGGCCCTTAGTGAAATCTGAGAGACTCTGTCGTTGAGGTCAAACATTCTTATATTTAATTGATGTGTTTTGAGATGTGTAATCAGTCTGTAAAGAAATTACTGAAGTCTTTGTCTTCTCTGTCTTCTCCTTCTTCTTCTTCTGCTCAGTCTTATGCCACAGTCGACACTGAAACGAACAACACATGCGACTTTCGCACAACTGAACCACCACCCTTTACCCTCGCAAACTCTCAGCTTTTATACCGGTGAGGCATACACATGCAAATGAACACAGGCCTTACTCCCAGTCTGGCCGTGCACATGCACTGCCATTTTTGTGTCCGCCGCCATGATGTTTGACGAGGCAAACATTCACTCATTCATTTGTTACACTCCCTCCTGATCCTTGATGATCACAGCACAGGCAAGGTCGCGTTGGTAATCTCCAGTGTGTGCTTCATTGAAAGTGTAGTTCTGTGGTTCCTCTATTTTAGTTTGTCAGCTAGGCAGTGTGATATACCCAGTGTCGTTAGAAGTCTCATCATCCACTTCGCCATATGGGATGACATTTGTCCAGGGTTGTACATTATTTATATGGTGTGGGACACTGTTGACAACAACAGATTGCAGGCTAATCACCTCTGTCACTGTTCCTTCTTGGAATCTGGAAGTGCATCGATAATGGGGCATTTTGACCCAGACAGGGTCTCCCAAACAGTATCTGTTTTTGCGCAGGGGCAGTGACGTTGTTACTGAGTCGATGTTCCTTATCCTGACCTCATATCTGTAGATTCCATTGGCAGGTACAGCCAATGGTGATGTATCATCTTTGAGTGCTACATTGTACCAATACACCGCTTCTTGAACGGAGCATCCCATCCTGGCTGCAATCTGTTTAACACTGTGGTGGCATCGTTTTGCGATGTTGTTGCCTCCTGGCACATAGGCACACTGAAATCACAGGCGCACTCCCCAGCTGGTTGCAAACTCCTTGAACTCACTGCTCAAGAACGCAGTGTCATTGTCCATCAACAATTCCTGCAGCAGACCACGCTTAAGAACATAGACTCAAGTTGTCGAATAATGTTTCAGGAGTCCTGCCGCAACAATGGCTGCCAGATGGTAAAATGTGTTGGACCGCAATCAGTGATCATCAGGAAGTGTTTGCAATTGTAGTGGGTTATATCCATCCCAAGTCTTTGCCAACTAGCTTTTACCACTAATCCCGCTTTTGTCCAATGAACTGGGGCCGGATTGTAATTGCTGGGCAAACCCGTCGGACGAAATACGCAGTACGTCGGATCCCTGGGTATCCACTACCTTTATGTATTTTCATAATCTGACTACTTGTCATCTCATCACTCCTCGCGGCACAAGCCAGAAGTATGGGCTCAGTCATGGATTTTATCCTCTCGAGCCACTTTTGTGGTACTCGGGTCATGGGGTCCACTAAGTTCTGGCTTGATGGGATCAAAGTAACCTCTATAGACAACCCATATTCTTCTACCTGCAACTTTATTGTTTCCAATCGTCGGGGGAGCAACATCTCACAAGTGGCTTTTGTATGTACTCAGGTTTTTTTTTTTGGTGAGTGTATCCAGTAGCCACTGATACATGCTCACTGAATCTGTATTTAAATGCCTGACTTTGCACTGCCATTGCAACGCTAGATTGATGCCTTTCAGTACTGCATCAAGTCCGGTTAAGTTAATGTGCTGGGCATCATTCGCAGATTGCAGCCAACACGCATCCTTGAACACAACATTATCATGTTCCAGGAGTACGCTGGTCGCCAGGGAACTTGCGTTTACCCATACATTGACATCTTGTTCATTCGCACACCATAGGCCCTGCAAAGGATCACTCTGCTTCATCCTGGTTATTGTTTCTTGGATCATTTGTCGCAGTGGGACATCCTCTGTGGTGTCATCCCATCCTCGGGTCATGGCGTTGGCCCTTTGCTTTATAACTCCTGTTGCTGCTCAGAGCCACCCATACACTGGCAGATGCCCAATCAGCTTCCCACATAGAGAGAAAACAGCATGATGTGTCACAACTTCTGGGATATCTGGAATTGCACTCCCACGCTTCCACTGCAAAGTGCCACGCTCCCCCCAGAATTCCAATCCAAGCAACCGAGCACTGTCTTCAAGTCACACTGGAACCTTCCTTTCTGGCCCAAACCAGGAAAAATGCTATATTACCCGCTCCGTGGGTGCCACGCTGTTGTTCATGTACACATCGTCTATGTATGCAGACGTTGCCTGTTGAATAGTCACATCTCTGGATAGAACAGCATCCACTATCAACTGCATAGTGGAGTGGGGTACATTCAACCCAAATCTCATCTGAGTTAGGCAGTATCTTCGCCCTTTAACCATCACAGTTTGGAACAGCCATAGAGAATGGTGCACATGCACCTGAAGGTAGGCTTTTCTTAAATCCAACACCGACACGTCGAACTCCTTCCTATGCCTGTCTCTCAGTTTTTGAGAGCACACATCGCTTCTATGTGGTCGTTTAGTTCACAGTAATCCATAACAGGTCGCACTTTTCCTTTGTTAGGCTGAACAATTGCCATTAGCAGGATCAAGCCTCTCGGGGGACTGAGCTCCTTCTCTGGGTATGGTATCAGCCATCCATTATGAATCCAAGTCTGCAACTCGCAATTATATTCATTCCAGATGTTTTGTCATGGTGTATTCAGGCGTCTGATTGATCAACTGATCTGGCGGTAGCTCACCTGACCACTTCCAGGTCGCCGTCCATGTTTTCTTAGTGGGGTCAAATTCCACACCAAAGTCAGGTCTTTCTATTTTTACTGCGACAGCAGTGCTAACACTGGACACTTCATTTGGAAAACTGGCCTCACCGTGCTCATTTATATGAACACTGCCAAACAGGCGTATAATGTCAAGTCCAAGCAGGAGATTGAACCCCAATAGATCTCCATCCATAGCCAGCATTTTGACCACCATGGGAATCCTCTTATTCACCCGAAGATGAACACTGGTCACTCCCCTGCTAGTCATACTCGTTTCGTCAACAGTCAGTACATCCGTCCTATATCCATTCAGTGGACCACAAACCGAACTCTTCATAAGAGACCGTGTGCATCCTGAAACAACCAATGCATTACGCATCACTCCGTTGATGCACACGCGCATCACTGGCAGGTTAGTTCTCACATTACTCGGAGTGAGAGTGGTGCTCACATCTTGCCCCTGTCTCCATTTTCTGGACATTTCAACACGATGTGGCCCTCCTTCTGGCACCTGTAACATTGGTTGTTCAAACTGGCAATGGTTGGTCAGATGGTTGGGCCCGGAACAATTAAAGCAATGCAGCAAGCTCTTGGTGGGCTCGGGTAGAAGCATTTTTCTGTAGCTGGTCAGTCGACGGCAGCAGCAACCCTTTCACTGTTCATGACGTCTCTTGCCCGGCTGAGCATGATCTCTGTGGAAATGTGGTCAACATCGGCAGTCCAGCCATGAACGCATAGTTCAGTGCTTGGTCAGGCATTCCTCTGAACAGGCTGAAGAGTTTCTTCAATGCTGCGTAGAACTCATCTACCAACGCATCCGGGTGCAAAGTGCGTCTCGCAAACTGCTTGTACGCTTCACATAGGTCAAGCGCAAAGGCCCTTCGAAGTGCAGATTTCACCCAGGTCACATCGGTCTTGTCCGTATACGAAAATTGCTGGTAGACATCGAAGGCCAACTCCTGAAATTTTGCAAATCAGGTCTACTCTTTCTAGCCAATCAACAATCGATGTCGTTCCGTTGTATTCTGGCACGAGCTTTAGATTGAACTTTCTGTCAGTCATAATGCCAAAATAGCTTGTAATCAGTCTGTAATGAAATTACTGAAGTCTTTGTCTTCTCTGTCTTCTTCTTCTTCTGCTCAGTCTTACACTACAGTCAACCACAAAATGAACAACACATGTGACTTTCGCACAATTGGACTACCTCCTTTTACCCTCGCAAACTCTCAGCTTTTTTATGCCTGTGAGGTATATGCTTATGCAAATGAACACAGGCCTCACTCTCAGTCTGGTCGTGCATGCACACTGCCAATTTTGCGTCCACCACCATGACGTTTGCCTCGTCAAACGTTGACTCATTCATTTGTTATAAAATGAAAACACTTTCTTGCTTGTTATTAGTTTATAAATATTTTGGAGGTGTGTTTTAATATTTATGAAGCTATATTAAACTGAAAATTCTTCTGATGGGTTAAAATTGATAAATGTATAATTAACTTAATAATTAGTTTTATTGTGTGAAATATGTTGGATATTTAGGTATTTTAATGGATATGACAACAGAAAGAAAACCTAAGAAACAGCATATAGCCATAGCTCAAAAAGTTGACCCGATTGAGCAAATCCAATGTGATTTTTGGATTCAGCACATCAAAAGTCTCCTAAATCAGCTAAAAATATTTAGACAATAAATTTGGCATTGACCAGTGAATGGGGGTCATTGCCTAAAAACAATGATATCAGGTATATCCGTAAAATAGATAACACTCTTTATTCCATAGATATTATTGTTCATGCTTTCCTATATTTTAATTTTAAACCATTTGCATTTTGAAATAGATAATATGCCCATTATTGTATATTAAGTAATATTCACATTTACCTATTCTACTAATAAAAATAAGTCAAGATATATTTGAAATTTGCTTATGTTGCAAAACATCATTCAAATTTAAATAAGTATACAATGCCAAAGAACAAGATAGATTTCATGTGAAAAGCAATTTACTTACTGTAAACATATCAAAACTATCATCTACATAAATAAGTTATATTATAATAAGCTACATTTGTGGTGTTCACTTATTTAATATAATCTGGACAGAATCAATAATCATTAATGAGGTTCATTGCCTAAAAACAATAATAATGTCAGGTATATGTATAAAATAGACAACACACACTATTCCAGCAAGCTTATTGCACATGCTTTCCTACATTTAATGAAAACATTCTGCCTTTAGTATCAGGTAATCTGTCTGTTATTGTACATCTTACTTATTATAAAACGCAGGTTGTGTGTGTGTGTGTGTGTGTGTGTGTGTGTCTGTAACGTTTATATGTTGGATCAAATTTCCTACATTTTTTAGCCGATTTCAACAAAACTTCACAGGACTACATAAAATTACCTTGTGGTGGTTCTAACGGGACCGAAAATGGGAAAAATACAGTTGTTTTTAATAAAATCAATTTGAAAACATGATTAAGACACATCGTGAGAATGAAAGGGTAGAACTCATCCACGAAAATGTAAACAAAAGAGCATAGCATGATGAAAAAAGACGCCGAACTTGACGAAAAACAAAATTTTATCGTCTAATATTCATATTATTATTAAAGAGGAAAGATCAAAGTATTTTGGGGGTATTTTTTACATTTTGTAATCATTCTTAGCACGTCTGAAATTTTCGTTAAAATATTGTTTTTTTTAGGTAAAAAAAAGGGCAGATAATCATTTTCAATCATTTTTTTCGATTTGATAAAAAAGATTAAAATCTTACTTTGATATTCTTTTAAAAGTCAATTATCATTTTTTCAAAACTGATTTTAATAAAAACAGATATTATACTGTTTATTTAAAATATTTTGAACCAAGCTTAACTTAGCTTCTGCGCTGAAAAAATGTAATTTGAAAATAAAACAAAGCAAGTCATAACCTTTCGCGTCGCTTGACGAAAGGCACATTCATGACGTTTAGATAACTTACGGGAGGAGAATTCTTTCTACGGATGGAAGGAAGTGAAATTATTTAAGTGAACAAATTATTTACCTTGTTACTTTTAAGGAAAACTTTCAGCACTCTAATTTTTTAATTTTTTTTTTTTGTATTTAGCTTTCATTTTTTTACGTTTACGATGCTTTATGGAAAATATAAAGAAATTAAAAAATAAGACTGTTAATAGTGAGATTAAATTTCATAAGAAAAAGGTATCTAATTAATTTAGGTACCTTTCTTATGAAATTTTATCAGAAGTGTACATAAAATACTATAATTTTATGTACATTTATTACATTTTACTGTGTTATTTGTATTTCCATTCATTTTATTATTAATTTTGATATTTCATTTATGGAAAAATGTCATAACCGAGATTAATATAAAAATAAGATCATATAAATTAAAGTTTAGCAGTAGTTAAATTTCATAAGATGATACTGTTACTTGAGGGACCCTTCTCAGTTGAAATTGTAAACTCAAATTAACTTCTCCATACGTGTTTCGCAAAAGTAAAGGGCTTAACAGCGGAGAACAATGCTGAACTCAAATAATGCAACTAAATTGTATTCTGGTTGGTCTTCCGTACTTGATAATTACTGTCCGACTATAAACACAAAAATTACATTTCTTAATTACCATGGCTAATCTGATTGGTCCAAATTATACAATTTTCAAAGCGCTAGACAATGACAATCTCACACGGACATTTTGAAAGGTTGATGTTGCTTTTAACTAATGTTAAAATATTTTTTAAAATTCAATTTAAACATTTTTTTAAAATCTTTTTTTTAAAATTAAAGAAATAAGAAATAATTGTATTAAAAATTCAATTTTCATTGAAAAAATTTTTTGCTTTCAGAAAATATTGTCCATATTCATAAAAACAAATTAAAACAAATAAAAGCATTTGAAACTAAATAATATATTTGTTTTATTGAGTTTTGTATGTTACAATTCACAGCTGATTTTCAGGTACGTTGGCCAAAAAAAAAAAACAAAAATCATGATTTGCATTCTTCAAAGCCTTGTGCTTTTAACTATTGTAATCACTAAAACCAATGGTCTCGAATTTCTAGAGTTTTTTCATAAAATTAGTTATGGGGGTGTTAATATATATAAAAAAAAAAAATTTCTGCCATGATTTTAATAAAAAAAAAAAAAATTATTTATAATAATTTCGATCATCTGTGAATAGTTTCTGAAAGTTTCATTAACATCTGACAATTATTTTTATTTTTGCAAGATTTTCCAAATTAATGTGTGTAAATACAAAAAATGCGCTAAAAATTATCTATGTTATTTACTACCCCTTGTTGTGACAAAGAGAAACAAGGTTTTTTAAATCAAAATTTAGAATATTCTAAAAAGATGGAAAAATTTTTTTAAAATAATTAAAAAAAAATTTAATCTATCCTCTTCATTAAAAAATAAGCATTTTGACGATAAAATTTTGTTTTCATAAACTTTGGCGTCTTTTTCATCAGACTATGCTCTATGATTTAGCGATTCCATGGAGTGACTTAGGTTAAAAGACCCAGGTTGTTTGTGTGTGTCTGTGTGTGTTCCTTTATATATAGGATCGGATTTCTTACATTTTTCAGCCAATAAAACAAACATCCACTTTTTTTTTCGGCAGGTAGTATTTCTTATTGTTTGCACACTTTTTTCTTTATTTACATTCAGAATGCTTTAAAAATTCCATTTACAAGACAATTGTTTATAATAAAATTCTATTCACGAATCGATAGACTCAACGATTGTAAAAAATGTTTTTGTTTGAATTTGGGTTTGACCAATTCGTAAAAAAAAAAAAAAAAAAACTAATTAAGACATGCATGTCCGTCAACCTTAAACAATAATCTTTGTCAATTTAATTTTTCAGTCTTTATGATGGTCGATACTTGATCTATCTCTTGTTATATCCCCGGCAACGCCGGGCTCTACTGCTAGTTAAGTAATATTCTCATATACCATTATTATTCTACTAATAATTCAGGATATATTTGAAATTTCCTTAAGTTGCAAGATATCATTTAAATCTAAATACGTATACAATGCCAAAGAACAAGTGAGATTTCATGTGAAAAGCAATGTACTTACCGTAAATACATCAGAATCACCATCTACATAAGTAAGAGTTATATTATAATGAGCTACATTTGTGGCGTTCACAAGCTGCATGCGAAGTGGACGTTTCGGGTTCATGAAAGTCACATTTAGAGATGGAGCTTGATCCAATTTGGAAAACTTGAAAAGTTTGTCGCCAACAACAATGTTTCTAATTCCATCATAATTTGTTGTTGGCTCAATCAGCACATCAGCATTGTCAAGGTTATCATAGGTAATTTCTTCTTCATGAGTACATATTGCTGTAGATAAGTAAAAAAACAAACAAATGTAATCTTATATACAGCAGAATATAAATTGTCATACATCCTTTCAGAAATACATTTGAAATTTATTTCCATAACAATCAACCAGTCCTTCACACTGCCAAATGCGAACAATATTTTAGCAAACTACTTCAATTTTTACTAAAAATATATTCTTCCATCCTCTCAACATGTCTAACAATTAACTGATAACCACTCTCCATTAAGAATTATTAAATGTGGTAATACATGAAGAAGGCAACTTCCTATGAACATGTTCAAGAGGAGTGAAATGATGACATGGAATTCTTTATTTTCAAGCACACATTAATCTTCATGAGGAAACTAAAATTAAAACATTGACAATTTATGCAATGGAGACAACAAATCAGAACATTTACTCAAGCTAAGGAAATTTCATTGTGATCATAACTCCCCAGCTACTATACAAAAATGGAAACACTTTATCGCATCTTTCAAATTTTACCTTCTTCTTTACTAGTTAATAACTTATACAGCCTTTACCTTCCTAAAACTTTCAACATATTTGAGTATACTGCTTGCAATGAATAAACAACATGTAATATAAACCCAAGAAACTTTATTCAGAAAAACTGAATCTTTAGTAATTAAATGGTATTTTATACAGGGTGGTGGGTATTGAAATGGCTAGGATGGGATAGGTTCATTATTATGACATTCTCCCCTGGTTTTTGCTTTATGTGTATGGAAGAAAATCCACTAGATGCTTGGGCATCGTGTGGGTTCTTTTTGGTCTTTGTGATGGTTCGACATTGTCATGATCTTCTGAGTTTTCTTACTCTGATTCAGAGGAGATTTCAGAGCTGTTGTTTTTCTGAGATTGTTACATTTCAGCCTTCTTCACTGGTAGTTTAGTTCACCCTCAGTGTTCGTATTTTCAGTAGTAAGATAGACCTGTTATTGTACCATTGATTGCTTTTCTGTACTCAAATCATACCATAAGAATCTTGGACTAGGAGAATGAAAGTAGTCCCTGGAGTTGTCAGTTAGTGTCAGAGGTTGGCATCCTGAGCTGTTGGGAGGTTTTCAGTTTACCTCCCACTGGAGTGAGGTCTCTTAGGGAGAACGTATCTTGCCTTCTGTCAGGGTAATGTATCACGGTATACTGAGAAATAGCTTCTATCAGAACTACTCTATCTATTAGCGATACTTGTTTATTCTGGTGTACATGGCATTTAATAGCACTGTCCCTAGTTGGGACAGCTACAATGGCAATGAAGTGTCTGTGGAGCATCTTCTTGGAACCAAAAAGAATCTTTCATGTGGAGTGATTTTCATTGCTGTATATAGTAGTGATCTCATGGTATGTCAGTATTAGGTTTTCCAACTCATGCTGTTATATCTTTCACATTGAGAGTTACTTTGCAGGTTATGGGGTCAACCTACTAGTGGCTATTACTTGTTCATGTAGAAACTGTCTGAGCTAACCAGACATAAAGGTGGTCCCTCGGTCTAAGTGAACATAGGCGGGTAACCTAAAGATGGCGAAGAGGGAACAGAGAGCCTAGATTGTGGTTTTTGCAGTTATACGAGGACAGGGAATATCAAATGGGAAATACAAGTATTCATCTATTATGGTTAATAAATATTTGTTTTATTTTTAGATGGGAGTGGCCACTTTAAATCCAGGGCAAGCCTCTCATACAGTTGCATAGCTTTTACTACCATTCCTGTTTTGGGCCTATAAAATTTTCTTTTTAGTTTAGCACATATCTGACAGTTCTCTATACTTTCTTTTACATCTTCCAGGCAAGTTTCTAATTCAAGTCAAATGTAGCATTTTTGTTATGCCTGGGTGATATAGATCTTTGTGTAGTTCAAATGATCCTTCTTTGCAGGTTAACACATTATTGAAAGTGTTTCAACCATGACATTTTGTTTTCTCGAGTGATATGTAACATCGAACCCAGTGAGTTCCATCCATCACTGCAATATTTTTCTTATTTTTCACTTTACATGTTACTTTATTGTTGAATATAAACGCTACTGATCTTTGATCTGTTATTAGTTTGAAATGGCGGCCTAGTAGGTAATGCCAATATTTTTCTTAGAAATTCTACAATGGTGTATGCTTCTTTTTCTATGGCTGAATGTTGCCATTTCAATTGCAAAAGTGTTTTAGAGAAGAACTTTTACAGGACATCCTGGTTGTCTTGGTGAAGCAAGCAATGGCACATTCTGATAAATATGCTTCCAACACTGGAGGTACAGAGAAGTTGATAGTAGTTACAGCAGTGTTTTTGATGTTTATCTTTTAATATCTTGAATGCTTTGATGGCATGACAGGAAAGAAGAAAAGAGAAATCTTTGTTGGAATCTAAAAATGACAGAATCCAATGGGCTTAGTGGACAAATATTCACATTGTCCATCTTAACAAGGATAATTTATGAGGAATTTGTAATTTTTAGAAGGATCTTAAATGTTCTGGGTTCAGCTTCATATAATTCCTACTGATGATATAGCCAAGTAATTTAATTTTGTTTGGTCTGAATAAGCATTTATTCTGGTTCAGTATCAAATTTTATTTTTTACAGGTCTTTGTCATCTTCATACAGATCCTGTTCATATACAATCACATTCTCAATGTGCCTGTTAGTTGCTCTTTCTCAAATATTTCATTTACGATTCTCTGGAAGTAGGCTACCCCATTAATTACATCAAATGGGATGTGATACAGGTAGCCTCTATATTCATAGGACATGTATGTTCTCTCGCAGTGCTTAATAACTATTTGTTGATAAGTGATTTCTAGATCAAGAGTGCTGTACACTCCATATTTGTCAATGTAATTGGCATTTTCTGTAGTGGAAAGAAAGCATCAAATTTGTTGAAGATTTGTGAATAGCCAATGACCATTCATTTCATATGTTTTCTATAGCAGTGATTAGAACCTGGGCTCTCCAAGGAGAATTGCTTGGCAATATAACTTCTTTTAATATTCGCTTATTTCTGTACTAACAAATGATTGATTTTCCTTAGAATAATGCCTGAAATTCACTAGGATAGGTATACAGACTCGTGTAAATTAGAAAAGAAAGCTGAACAAAGTATGTTAATTTTAGCAAGGCCACATTTTAATGATACCTCTGGCCACATGAATGGAAATTCAACATGGTAATATTGCTGAAGAAAATTGTAAAAGATTCTTCAAGTGTTATGATACTCCCTCTCAGCATCTCTCAAACTGGACTAGCAAATTTTGTTGAATCAATTGTGATGAATAAACAATGCTGAATATAAAACTAAGAAGCTTTATACAGCATAACTGAATCCTTAGTAATTAAAGAGGGTGGTTAGTATTGAAATGGGTAGGATGGGAGTGGTTCATTAGTTTCACATTGCCTAAAAAATGCAGCCAGCATTTTATACTTGCAGTATGTCAAACCAACAAATGAACTTTTGGTGTGGCAATGTTTGGCAGCATCCACTTTCAATAGACACAAAAGACTATAGATGAATATTTCCAAGCTGTGAATGATTTAAACAAGGATTGGATTAATTCATCTCAGTAATGGGAAGAATGCATCAGAGATGCTTTTATATGTGGTTTGTACTCAACTTTGATGTAGAAGGCAAGACATGGCCATGATGTTCAATGAAGCAAGAATGCTGAAAGCAATATTCAAACCTGTACAGGCTTAATATGACAATAGCCTTTGAGGGCATCTAAAACAAGATATTACTGAATGGCCTGTAAATGCATGTCTCTCTTAACATAATGGCAGTTTCCATTTGTTGGGGTTTCAAATCATCCATGATATGTTTAAGCTGCATGTAAAGATATGTTCAAAAATGTAAGAAGACAAGATATGTATAATGACCCAACCAATGTATTTTCCACACCTAAAGATAATATTTTAGTAATGGTATTTTCACATAATATTCTGGGTATGTTATAAGAGTCTACAAACTGAGTAGACATGGAAGTTTTTTTGATAATTTTACCAATGAACTGATATTGATCTTCAAAGAGTTTTCATGAAGATTTATCAATGCAACAGTACTGTTTCAGTAGCATCCACTTAATAATTCCTGATTGGTGCCCAGATATAAACCTGAGAAAGAATTTTAAAAAACTGCAAAACACTAACATTAAGTCATCTGAAGACTTAGTAATCTCTTTATTAATCCAGTAACTCAGTTTGAAAACTTAAAGTTGGAATGCCAACATGTTACTGCAAAATAATGGCAATATGTATGAAATAGGCATCGATTTATCAAGCAAGAAATATATAAACTCTACAAGCAGGACGTTATAGATTCCAAACGAGCATTACCAAAGAAAAGAAAAAAAAAACATATAGCATTTGAAGCAAGTAGCAATATTTACAAGTTTCCTCATGGACAATTAGGAGGATCTAAAGAAGTGGAATTTTTTTAGAGAATTATGGACTTTTTTATTTCAGAGGCATCCCTAGAAGAGGCATTTGCTTGTTTAGACAATATCACTATAGATGAAATGACAGTAAATGAACATTACAGATTTTCCTATATCAAGGCTTATCATTCATCCAAACAAGATACTGAAAATTCTATTGTAAAAGCCATCAATGAAAGTATACTGTTTATTTTTAATCATGTTCACCTCATGCAAAACAGTGAAGATACTGACAGGATGGTTACTGGATGTAAAAGAATTAGAAACAGAAACATTACTAATGAGAGAAGAACAAAAACAGCAATCATGAGAACAGGTGATAACATTGCATTTAAATTTTTGAAGATTAAAGTTGGCTGGGAAGTCTGGAGCCAGAAAGGAGTTTCACAAGGGAGAAGTGTAAGAAAAAAAAGTTAGCAGAGAATTTATGGTTACATGTAACCAACTCAAGTCTAAACTGATGAGATCTTGTGTTGTGACCAGTCTAGTCCTGTGCTTAAATTAAAAAAATCTCAGTACCATACTGAAGAGCTCACTCAAACAATTACCATGAAAATATTTATAGGAAAGGCACAGGCAGGCAACCTTATGGCAGTGGAAAATTGGCTGAAACCAGGACGCCAGGTCAGGACCAATAATATTGCTGATTTTTCTTTGGTTTTTATCAAGGAATTCTAGATAAATATCAGGAGCACTGCATCATGTGGTAGCAATATACTAAGCATAGACGAATAGTAGACATATAGATATGTAGGATAGGTCCTGGAGAAAAAATTGTCTCAGTCGACACATTGAACAAATTTTATTAACAGCTGACCTAGAAATGGATTCAATATTGTCTTTCCACTTCATGTCAGCTGAGAATGTTAGCCAGAGAAGATGCAACAAGTTATTTTTCCTGGGGTTAGCATCAGCCATACTGATAAAAGGCAGAGAATGGTCTCTCAGATCATTAATGGAGAGCAGTTTAATTTTTCCCAGTTAACACAGGCTGAATGTTGTTTTTGGAAATCAACTACCATTTTGATCTTATCAAACTGATCAGAATTAATTTTGAGAGAGGAGCAAATGGTTGCATCATTAGTGTAGATACCAAGTTGAGAGCTGATCTCATTGGGAACGATAATAAAGAAAATTAAAAACAAAATAGGACAAAGGATGTAGCCCTATGGAACACCACATTAGTACAAATGAGTGGCCATTCAGGATAATTTAAACTTCATGATTTCATGTGAAAGACTGGATCCATTCAAAAATTTGTCCAGAGACACCATAATTCTTCAGTTTGTGGAGAAGACATATATACCAAACTGTGTTGAAAGCTACAGCCTGAGTTTCACAATTTTTAGAGCATGATAGACACTTTCAGCAATTAACATCAGTACATCAGCACCTGACCTGGAGAAACAAAAGTCATGTAGCTTATCAGAAAGAAGGTCCTGCAATAAGAGGTGGTCAACAAATTTAGCATTGATTAGGGCTTCAAGAAATTTTCCCAAAAAAGGTAGAAGACTAAAAGGCCAATATTTGGAAGGGTCGGACAGTTCACCACAGTTCTTAACTGGAACCACACATGATGACTGCCAGCAGGTAGGAAAGCAAGAGGCAGTGCAGAATTTATTATACAGTTTAGAGAGAACAGTATCCAGTTCAGCATACTTCTTAAGGACTATGACAGGGATACCATCAGGTTCACATGCTTTTTGGAGATCTAGGTTTGAGCTTCAGTTCTGAGTGGGAAGTTAGACAATGATACTCCAAATGAGTCAAGAGTAGAGTTTAAGGAAAATTTATAGGCGAAGCATTCAGCCTTATCAGCAGAAGGTTTTAACACCTCAGACTGATTGGAGAGGTGAGGAATAGAGACCTTACAAATTTATTAACACACTATTAAAGGGGCATGAGTAATCATGAGAGCCCAAGTTGTTAGATGCAGTGTGGTATCTCATTTTATCAGCAAACAGAGATTTAAGTCCTTCAAAGACTTGTTGACAGTTATTACAAGCAGCAACAAGTAAGCATCTGTTGTGATGGGATATGTCATGCTGACATAGCAGAAAATAGTGGTTTCTGCGGGTTATAGCGGACAAGCATACTGGTGTGCATGATAGAGTAGATTGAGATTTCATCTGCTATTTCCAAGAAGGAATGAAAGCATCTATGCCAGCTTTGATCCACAAAGAAACCTCAGTGTTGCAATTCTCAATTTGAAGGTTAAAGAGTGAGTCCTGATCAGCATGTTGGTAATGGAAAGAGGTTTTATGAATAGGAAGTTCCTGTTTAATAGATGATCAGAACAAAATATCAATAGATATCACTGATCCAATTCCAAGAGGGTAGTGTTGTGAAGCTCAGCTAGAGCAAGAAGAGGAGGTAAGAAATAAATCAAGTAGAGAAGGCTGTTGCTTAGACTTGTTAGAGAAATCCATGATTTGAGTAGGGGATAGAGCAATATAAAGAATTCAGTGTCTGAATACCGGTAACATCAGTAACTTTAGAATGTTTAAGCTACATGTCATGATGCAAATTAAAATCACCCAAGACAAAGATGTTCACAGATGGATGGAGAGAGAATGACTTTTCTAGATTGTCAGAGATTATGGCTAATATAATGCAGTCCTGAGAAAAGGGGAAGCAATAAAGGAAAAATAGATGACTAAAAGAGTGTAATATTGAAAGAAAAAAGCACAGGAAAATGTTGTGTGGGGACTCAAGAGAGAATTCCTTAACCATTGGAAGATTAGCTCGGATGTAATCACCAAAGTGGAAGATGGTATGGAACAGGGAATTCATTGGTAGCAATGGAAGAATTTAAATTGGATTAACAAAGTTCAAAGATATCTAGTGACCATTCCAAGAGAAAAAATTCTATGCTGCAGAAGTTGGAATAGATACCACAAATATTGGAGAAAGAAAGGTTGAGTGGGGCAGGAGGTTTTACTGGTTTACTGATATTTCTTTACATAAGATCGGTTTGAGGAGAGAAAAAAAAGGCCAAAATAAATATCACTATGGCAATATAAACTAGCATGGTTGAGACTAGAGTATAACTTGGCCTCAGGGTTTCCCACCAGAAAACTCCCATCCTATCAGTCTCCTACCAATCTTGGGCAAAGTCTTCAATGACAGTCAGTAATCAATGACGAAATGGGTAAAACTCTAACCTCCCATGATCTAATCTCTGACAAACAATATGGTTTCTGCTTTTTGTGGTCTACCACATACGTGCTTACAGCCATAACTGCATGAATTTAAGCATGCTACTAGTTTGGTATCTTGGTCCCACCCTTTTACTGTAGAAACAGTTAAATGTAACTGCCTCTTTTACTATAACAGCGTCTTCTCTCTCATTTCCCAACAGTGATCTCCCTTCATCTTACTTGCTTCCCTGATAACTATAATATTCAACAATTAGAATGTAATATCAATCGACATATTCTGATGCCTTAATCTTGATCCCTGTTCTTTGCTTTATCCTTTCCTAAAACACCCTTTTTTATCTTACTTTAACTATTTATAACCCCTTGTGTGCTAGTGGCACTCCCACATTGCTTGGGATGAAATGCTTAAAAAAAAAAAAACCTCTTCAGCTGCATAGTACCATCTTGGTTATGTAGTCTGGGCTCAGTCCTGCAGAGCTGACAAGTGTATACAAGAAATTTTGATCTAGAAGATTAAGACCCTTGTATCCTAATCAGCTATTTTATATTTAATAAAACCTTAAGAATTATATTATTTTTATTAGTAGTAATCATTTCATACATAAAAACACAGGGATGAGTATACTGATATCAACAGATTTCATTCATCTTGCAAGAGATATATGAGTGAAAATCAAATATGGACAAGAAATTTATATACGCTCAAATAGAACATACATATACTGCACATGGTGATTTAAACATTTAGGATTAAAAAAAGCATATTCAAAAGATCATATTCATTTTCAAAAATAGGAAAAAGGAAAAGAGATTCAATTAAAATTGGCAGTATCAATCAAAAAAATCATGATTAAAATTTATCTTCATCATATTCCAATATAGAATTAAACATACACTTCACTAAGGTTTATGCAAAATCATCATCACCAGACAATATAAAATGAATCCAATATTTGAAATCAAGCAAAAAAAACGTGACAATTAATTTAATAATTATCAATGAAAATGTTTTCCTGACAAGGAGAAATAAATTATATATTTAAAATGAATATTAGAAGAAAGTCAATGTTAAGGATACAAACAGTTTAAAACAGTGCTTAAAAGTAAAGAAGAAAATAATGACAATGTACTTGTTGTTGGAATTGTTGTTGGAATTGTTAGAATAGTGGTTGGAACAGTTGTAGGCACTGTTGTTGGAATTGTTGTTGGGATAGTGGTTGGAACCGTTGTTGCAATTGTTGTAGGTATTGTGGTTGGAACAGTTGTAGGCACTGTGGTAGGAATTGTTGTTGGTATGGTAGTTGGAACAGTTGTAGGCACCGTGGTAGGAATTGTTGTAGGCACTGTTGAGGCAATTGTGGTTGGTACTGTAGTTGGAATACTCGTGCCTGATAAATATTATAGATTGTTAAATTTATATAAAATCATTTATTGATTAAATTAATGAATGATGAAATCTAATTTTGAATATCACAAATAATGAAATCTAATTTTAAATATCACAAGAAAGATACTTACTGATTTTACTACAAAGCTCCACACTCAGTTCTGTTTCTACACTTTTACTTGGATCTTCTTTCTTAATAGTAATTATGAGGTTTCTCAATTCTTTATCTTGTGGTAGCATCTTTGGCGTATTTGGCATGAGATTCTATAATAAAGTAAAAGCAAAACACAAATTTACTCACCTTTATTTAATATAATTGAATCAGACTCAATAAACATTAATCAATTAAACAGCAAAAGCAAAAAACAAAAAACTGAACAATATTTATTCCACATGTTATATTGAGCATAATGTTGTAAAAGAACAAAAGCAACAATGAGACAGAAAGAAAATGAAACAAGATATTTTTAAATAAAATTACCTGCATTGCCAGTATAAAGGATTAATGTGGAATGTTTTTTTTTGTGGATAATGAAAATAATGTAGTCGTTTAGGTAGTCACGAAGCTTGTGTAAGGTCAGTTGACCCAATGTTAGGTGAATACTGGAACTATCAGCATACTGCACTGAGTGTGGCATGCAGATCCATAATGTAATCAAGGTGAATAAATATACTATTGCGTATTTTTTCATGATATTAATTTAGTGTCGATGTTCATGATGGGCTCTGATGTTTAAATTGTATTTTATATATTTGGGTAATATCTTTTATATGCTGGAGGCAATGATTAGAGTACCAGTGCAGAAGGCAACATTTTTATATTTAATTTTGCTTCCATAGTGTCCACATCTGACCGACAGGTCCAATATCGAGCGAATCAGAAAGGTATCCAATTGGAAGAAGACTATAACACAGATATCTTATTGGGCATGCATTCCCACATTTTAATAAAAACATGGGCAACTTGGTATCATCTAATGGTTAGAAAGCTTGTCTCACTAGATCAGTTATGACTGACAAGTGAGTTTGAGTCTCATTAGGTGTCTAACTTTCAGCCTTGTGTCACATCTAAGCTACACATAGAAAATAGCCATTTCAATAAAAACATTCTGTATTTTGAAAAAGATAATCGGTCCCTGATTATATTTTAACTAATATTATCCCTTAACTATTCTATTAATAATAAGTCAAGATATTTTTGCCATTTGCTTAACTTGCAAAATATAATTCAAATATGATTAAGGATACAATGTTAATAAACAAATTATGTTTCATGTGAAAAGCAATTTACTTACCGTAAATACATCAAAAGTACCATTTACATAAGTAAGAGTTATATTATAATGAGCTACATTTGTGGCGTTCACAAGCTGCATGCGAAGTGGACGTTTCGGGTTCATGAAAGTCACATTTAGAGATGGAGTTTGATCCAGTTTGGAAAACTTGAAAAGTTTGTCGCCAACAACTATGTTTCTAATTCCATCATAATTTGTTGTTGGCTCAATCAGTACATCACCATTGTCAAGGTTCTCATAGGTAATTTCTTCTTCATGGATACATATTGCTGTAGATAAATAAAAGCAACATTTCAGCAGACCACTTCAATCATTACTGAAAATACAATCTTCAATCATCTCTGCATGTCTAACAATTAACCAATAACTATTCGCCCTTAAGAATTATTAAATGATTTAAGACACCAAGAAGTTACCTTCATATGAACATGTTCAAGAGGAGTGAAATGATGTGATGGAATTATATATAGTATATAAAACCTTAATTTAAGAATCAATGCACAAATAAAAATGTTCCAGAAAAAAAGAATAAAAATATTCTCTCTAACTGAATAATGATGAGGAAGATTAAGTCATCAATACAAACATAACGAACATCATAAAAGTAATGGTATATATCAAAGTAAATCAAAAGAATATTAACCAGTTGTCGTCAATTTAGTTGGAATTGTTGATGGTATAGTGGTTGGAACCGTTGTTGGTATAGTGGTTGGAACAGTTGTTGCTACAGTGGTTGGAATACTTGTACCTGATGAATAATATAGATGAATCAATTTATTTGAAATCAATTTTCACATATAAATACCAATTTCTAAATAGTGAAAGGTAATTTTGAATATCACAAGAAATATACTTACTAATTTTACTACAAAGCTCCACACTCAGTTCTGTTTCTACACTTTTACTTGGATCTTCTTTCTTAATAGTAATTATGAGGTTTCTCAATTCTTTATCTTGTGGTAACAACATGGGGGTATTTGGCATGAGATTCTATAATTAAGTTAAAGCAAAACACAAATTTACTTACACTTATTTAAAATAATTCAAACAGAATCAATAAGCATTAATTAGGTTCATAGCCTAAAAACATTAATGTCAGGTACATGTGTAAAATATACAACACTCACTATCCCAGCAAGCTTATTGTGCATGCTTTCCTACATTTAATGAAAACCTTCTGCATTTAGTATCAGATAATCTGTCTGTTATTGTACATTAAGTAATATTCTAATATACCATTATTATTCTACTAATAATTCAGGATATATTTTAACTTTCCTTAAGTTGCAAGATATCATTTAAATCTAAATAAGTATACAATGCCAAAGAACAAGTGAGATTTCATGTGAAAAGCAATTTACTTACCGTAAATACATCAGAATCACCATCTACATAAGTAAGAGTTATATTATAATGAGCTACATTTGTGGCATTCACAAGCTGCATGCGAAGTGGACGTTTCGGGTTCATGAAAGTCACATTTAGAGATGGAGCTTGATCCAATTTGGAAAACTTGAAAAGTTTGTCGCCAACAACTATGTTTCTAATTCCATCATAATTTGTTGTTGGCTCAATCAGCACATCACCATTGTCAAGGTTATCATAGGTAATTTCTTCTTCATGGATACATATTGCTGTAGAAATAAAAAAAGAACAAATAAATTCTTGTCTTATATACAAAAAAACATGAATTGACACATATTCTTTCAAAACTACAATGACATCTGAAACTGATTTTCATAAGTTGCTTCTCTGATAGGTATAATCTTCAAATATTTGAATGTAATGTCAATCGACATCTTCTGATACCTTGGTTCCCATCAAACACACCTCTTTACTCTTACTCTCACTCTCTGTAAGCCCTTGCATTGTAGTGGTACTCGCACCTTGCTTGTGGTGAAATTCTTTTAAAAAAAGAAAAAAACATAACGATCGCCAGTCCTTTTCACAGCCTCACCTACCATATGCAAGCAATATTTTAGCAAATTATACTGATCCTCACTGAAAATATATTCTTTTATCCTTGGGAGCCTTCACATTACTAAAGATTTCAGCATGTTTGAGTATTCTATATATGAAAATAAACACATTACAATCACAGTATGTCGAAGCAAGAAATGAAGTTTTCGTAGGACTCAAAAGACTATAAATGAATATTTCCAGGCTGTAAATGAATTAAGCAAGGATTTCATCTTAAAGCAGTAAGTGCATTTCTGTAATAGGAGGTGCTTTTATATGTAGTTTCTACTCAACTTTGCTTTGTCAATGATTATTGGAAAATAGAAGGGTAGACATGGCCACAATGTTCAATCAAGCAAGAATACAGAAAGTAATATTCTACCCTGCACAGGTTTAATCAGATACAATAGCCTATGAGTGCATCTAAAACAAGATATTACAGAATGTATCTGTGTATCTTCAAAATCATCATAATATGCATGCAATAGGCACAGATTTATGAAATATAGAAATAATACAAGGAGGACATTATAGAGTCCAGTAACTCACCTAAATGAGTACTACAGATTTCTATTGAACACAAATTCGCATCAAAAGACAAGAAAATACTTATTCAGCATTTGAAGCAACTATCGACATTTACAAATTTTTTCAAGTGCACTTACGAGAATCTTAACCAGTGGAATTGAAAATGAACAGGAAATGAACACAATAGATTTTCCTATATAAAAACTTATCATTCACTCAAACAATATATTGAAAATGCTATGGTAAAAGTCATCAATTAATATATACAACTTAAAGATGAATTTAAAGTTGAAACAAATGCTTCAAAAAATGCCATTTCAGTTGCCCTAATTCAGATCGCTAAACCAGTTGCATTCTACTTAACTTCACTACAAAATTCAGTAAAACATGTTGTGCTGTTATTGAAAAGGAAGTCCAAACAATTATAGCAGCTGTGAGACACTGGACACATTATGTAAGAGGAAGGCATTTTCCAATAAGGACAAATCCACAGTCAGTGTGCCTGCATAAAAACAAGATGAAAAGTTATAAAATAATATTACATTAGAATATGGAATTATCTTCCTATGATTTCAGTATGATTTGTAAGTGTGGTATAGATAATGTTTCTCTGGTCACGCTATTTCAGTTCAACTGTGGGATGATGTATCAAGATCAACAGAAGCTTTCAGTCCTTCACATAAATCGATGTCCTACTGGTGTGGCATGTTTTAGGCCATCTTATGAAATGTAAAATCTTACCCAACTCAGTTGATGAGATTAGGAGTGTCATAGGTGCTGAGTGTAAAGCAAGATTTTGAGTTGCTGGTGCTGCTGAACTTATTAAAGCTACCCAACACTTTCAGAGGTTAAACACAGACATTAAAAAACAATTTCTACATTTCATAAAAAAAAAATACAAAACAATATTACTCAGCACTGTACAAGAGTATACTAGGTTCCCATTTGTTTGTCCTTCTGCTAGCTTGACACTTACCCTCCATTTAGCAACATTATTGTGTCTAATACAAAATGAACTGAGAAATTACTTTTGTTGTTTATGTTATTCGGACTGTTATCCTCATCTTCATTGCTATATTTACAACATTTCGGCTGTTGTAAGCTCCAAGCTTCTTCAGGTGACTCGAATTATGGACTGAACCATTTACTTCAACCACCAAGTTAGATTCCACATACCATACCACTTCTGGAAATCTCAGTTACTTCCCTTTAACTCAACTCTCCGAGTTTTGGGTTGACTTTGCTGTAGCCTGGTATTGAACTCACAGCTCGTTGGGTTAGTCATTGGATCTAACCAAGCCTTTATCCATTGGACCATGTGTCCATGCGTACATCTGTGTATGAAGTCCAAATCATACAACATCTAAAATGTTGTGAATATGGCAATGAAGATGAGGATAACAATACAAATAAAGTAAATAATGTAAGTAATCATAATACCCCATCTCAAAGATATAGACAGTGACCTGAAAGATAATTTAATAACTCCCATTTCTCTTCAGCTGCCACAATCCAAACTTGGTTAGGTTCTCTGGGTTCAGTTCTGTAAAGGTGACATGTATATATAAGCAATTCTGAATCTCTAGAAAATGAAGAGCAAGAAAATGATCATTAAACTACCATTGTTTTTTCAGATGAAGAGGAAACTGACTACAGTGTTGGGAAAACATCTGGCAACTACAAATTTATTTGTAAATAATGTGCAGGATAATCAACGACAGCAAATCTCATTTGATGGTCCTCGTTGCACCTACATATATATAGATATTCTCATCAGTACAGAACAAATCATTGCCATCCAAAAGAAGTTGGTGTTGCAATCGCACATCCTTGTCAACATGTAGAGAGATATAGAAATACTGTTCATCAATATATTCATTTATACAAATAAAAAGATTAATAATAAGAAAGCAAGAATATATAAAACAAATTTAAAATTGTTCTTAAAAGTAAGGACAAAAGCAGAAAAATAATAACAACTTACTTGTTGTATATATTGTTGTTGGAATTGTTGTTGGTATAGTGGTTGGAATAGTTGTAGGCACAGTTGTTGGAATAGTTGTTGGTATAGTTGTTGGAACAGTAGTAGGAACTGTTGTTGCAATTGTTGTTGGTATAGTTGTTGGAACTGTTGTAGGCACTGTTGTTGCAATTGTTGTTGGAATTGTGGTTGGAACAGTTGTAGGCACTGTTGTTGCAATTGTTGTTGGTATTGTTGTTGGAACACTTGTAGGCACTGTTGTTGGAATTGTTGTAGGAACTGTGGTGGCAATTGTTGTTGGTATAGTGGTTGGAACTGTTGTAGCAATAGTTGTTGGAACAGTTGTAGGAACAGTAGTGGCAATTGTGGTTGGAACAGTTGTAGGCACTGTTGTTGCAATTGTTGTTGGTATTGTTGTTGGAATTGTTGTTGCAATAGTTGTTGGAACAGTTGTAGGAACAGTAGTGGCAATTGTTGTTGGAATAGTTGTGGGCATGGTTGTTGTAATTGTTGTTGGTATAGTCGTTGGAATAGTTGTAGGAACTGTGGTGGCAATGGTTGTTGGTACTGTTGTTGGAATACTTGTACCTGATGAATAATATAGATAGATCAATTTATTTGAAATTAATTTTTACATATAAATATCAATTAGTAAATACTTGAAGGAAGATAATTTTAAATATCACAAGAAAGATACTTACTGATTTTACTACAAAGCTCCACACTCAGTTCTGTTTCTACACTTTTATTTGGATCTTCTTTCTTAATAGTAATTATGAGGTTTCTCAATTCTTTATCTTGTGGTAACATCATTGGGGTATTTGGCATGAGATTCTATAATTAAGTCAAAGCAAAGTAAAAATTTATTGAGACTTATTTAATATAATTCTGGCAGAATCAATAATAATTAATGAGGGTCATTGCCTAAAAACTATATTAACGTCAGGTATACGTGTAAAATAGATAACACTCACTATCCTATCAATCTTATTAGCCTGCTTTCCCACATTTAATGAAAACATTTTACATTTAGTACCAGATAATCTGTCCTGTATTGTATATTAAGTAATATTCTCATTCTATTAATAATTCAGGATATATTTTCATTTTGCTTAAGTTGCAAGACATCATTCAAATATAATTAAGTATACAATGCCAAAGAACAAGTGAGATTTCATGTGAAAAGCAATTTACTTACCGTAAATACATCAGAATCACCATCTACATAAGTAAGAGTTATATTATAATGAGCTACATTTGTGGCGTTCACAAGCTGCATACGAAGTGGACGTTTCGGGTTCATGAAAGTCACATTTAGAGATGGAGTTTGATCCAGTTTGGAAAACTTGAAAAGTTTGTCGCCAACAACTATGTTTCTAATTCCATCATAATTTGTTGTTGGCTCAATCAGCACATCACCATTGTCAAGGTTCTCATAGGTAATTTCTTCTTCATGGATACATATTGCTGTAGAAAAAAAAAGACCAAATAAATTCTCATCTTATATGCAAGAAAACATGAATTGTCATACATCTTTTCAAAAGTATAATCATATCTGGAATTAATTTCATTAACTTGCTTCCCTGATATCTATAATCTTTAAATATTCAATCGACATCTTCTGATGCCTTGATCTTGATCCATGTCCTTCTCTTTATCCTTTCTTCGAACACTTCTGTTTACTCTTACTCTCACTGCTTGGGGTAAAATTCTTAAAATAAAGGTTCTCATAGGTAATTTCTTCTTCATCGATACATATTGCTGTAGATAATAAAAGAACAAATAGATCAGATCTTATACAGAACAACAAATATAAATTACCATAATCATTGAAGAACTAACCTGAGTCCCAATTTGACAATTACACTTTTTTCTGCATTAATATTAACATTAAGATTGTTTATACAACCTCGATAACAATATAAAAAGAATACAAAAAGAGTGATCATTCTAGAGCAGAGAGACCCTATAAAGAGAGAAGGCACAGGTTAACTATAGAGAAGGGTTTTATATTGTGTATTGTGCTAAAGGGATAGCTCAATATCTATACTAAAAGAGAGATGTGACACTTTAAGGGTTAAGGTAGAGCCCAATAGCTATACCAAGAGATGAGGCAAAATTTATTAAATTCAGACGGTTTGTTTTTTTTTTCTTCCTTGGATAAAGGCAGAGGGGAAGGACAGAAACATTTGATTTTTCCTACAAAAAACATATGGGTGAAGTTGACAGCTGACTATGAAATGGAGACATTATTGTTTTAAAAATCCAGGTTAAGAAATTGTCTGCAGGCCATAACCCAGTGGAAAAACAATTGGTTGTGAGATAAAATTTAGGGTGTTCTGAAAACAAAGCAGAGTTAAAGAATTGTTCTTTTTTTATCACTTGTCAACAGAAGAGGGAAAGGTGTGAATTGCTGGAGCAGTGAAATTTCTTTAGATCAGAACTGAAATGTATGCATCATTGATAATTACTATTTAAAATCCAGATTATGGAATTGTCTACAGGCCATAACCCTGTAAGAAAAAGTTAGTTGAGAGATAAAATTTAAGGTGTTCTGGAAACAAAGGCAAAGTTGGAGAACTACTTTTTTATCACTTGTCAAAAAAAAAAAAAAGAAGGGAAGGTGTAAATCGCTATAGCAGTGAAATTTCTTTAGATAAGAGCCAAAATGCTACAAGAGGAGGCTGTTAAGGGAGCAGCTGGTGAGTGTTCGATTGGGAAGACAGAAGAGTTTGAGGAACTCCATTAATGAAAACTTTGAATATAATTAAAATTAATGATTGGAGCTAAGGAACACCTACTTGCCCATGCAGTCTAAAGATTGGATTGGTTGAAGTGACAACCAAAGTGAAAGGACTAGGTATAACACCAAGGGAGGCAAAGGAATTGCGTACACCCTTTGATTTGCTGTGGGGGATTAAACATCAGACAGGTGAACATATACACAATGGAGATGTTTTAATACCATCAGAGAGACTCAGGAAAGACAATAAAAAGTGTACATGATGATGTTCCTTGTAGAATAACAGCAACACGGATGATTAAAATTGGAAATGTGGTGGATTGGATATCCGCATGATATACAAAATCACATATAAAGATGCTCAAAACTAATGCTTAAAGAAAAAAGAGCGATGGACCCATGTACATATAGGACTATTTTTTTTAAATTTTGGTTCACTCATTCACTGGGTGGCCTGAAGTGTTCAGAGTTCAGGATAGGAAGGCAGCCATGGCAAAACAAATATTAAAAGTAATATTTCCCAGAATTGGGGGAGGAGCAAAAATGTTAGTCTCTGTCAATGCACCAGAATTTTCTGATGAAACAAATTGGATGCTTACTTTATAAAACATCACCATTGTAGAATGAATTGTGCAGATGTCAAAAATGGCATGGAAGGCATTTTCTTCTCTAAAAACACTATAGATAGTTACCTACTGAGACTATTACTGAGTTATAGACCTATTCTACATGCTAGTAAAATGCAAAGTCCCTCTGAATTGATAGGAAGCCGAATTAGATCTATAACAGTTACCTATTCAACAAATAAAAAAATATGATACAAAAATGATAGAGAATCAAGTCCTGAAAAACTTAAATTTATTGTCCAAAAGAAACATAATACATTTATAATAGCAGCAAATGGATAGAATTTATTGGCTAACTTTGATCAAATAATATCTCAAATTGACAACAAAGGAGTCAAGATGGAAGAGAAAGAGGAACTTTAAAGGGAGGAAAGAATGAGTACTTCTGATGGAGAAAGTGAACACAGTAGAAAAGAAACTATGGAGGATAGCTTGACATGGAGTTGGAAAATCAGAATGAAGAGGATTTCAAACCAGATCACCAAAAAAAATGAACCAGGTACACACCTCAAGAGAGAGATAATGTCTCGTACTATAGTTTGGAGAAGTCAAAATCAACAAATGGCATAAAATATTTATTTTTTTTTTTTTTTCGTTTTTAAATTTTTTCTATTACCCCCCCCAGGCATTTTGTCCCAATGATTCTCCTTATTTGATAGTTTAGTAAGAAACCCCGGTTCAAAAGTTAAAGAAAGAAAAAAAAAGAAAAAAGGGGGAAAACGGGAAAAATGGAAAATTGAATGTCTTTAACTAGATGCGAGGGTGTCTTGTGAGTATTCTAACGATGTTGTGACAGTATCTTTTTTTGCTTGATATAATGTTTGAAATTGGAATTGACTAGCCTCTCCATCTCCTCTTTGTAAATGTTATTGAAAGCATACCTCCCAAGACCACCAGTTAATGTGCTGAGGATTGGCCGTTGATTCCTCCCCCACTCCCAACCTGGTCGACGCTTGGACATAAGGTAAGCTGAAATCTTCAGTCACCTTCAAGACGATAAAGCAGACAACCACTTGCTTGCTGGCCTATGTGAGTACAGTATTCGCTCTAGCAGAAACCCATTTACATTTTTCATTTTTTTTTTTTTCGTTTTTAAATTTTTTCTATTTCTTCCCTCACCCCCCCCAAAGGCATTTTGTCCCAATGATTCTCCTTATTTGATAGTTTAGTAAGATACCCCGGTTCGAAAGTTAAAGAAAGAAAAAAAAAAAAAAAGGGAAAACGGGAAAAATGGAAAATTGAATGTCTTTGACTAGATGCGATAATAAATCCGGGTAACGTTTTTTTTTTTTTTTCTCAATTTCTTTTTAGAATAGACAATGGGACTTATACTAAGTTAAAACTTAATGTGATAGGATATAGCCAAGTGTGATCCAGGACTCCTTAACTGTTATCTCCCCCGCCCCCAATCCTTCCCTCTGTTTTGTGTCGTCCTTTTTTGTGTTATCTGTAATAGGAGTAGGTAGTCTCTTCTACCGCCCGGTCAACACTCCTCCCCCTTCTTCTGGACATGAGTAGAGGCCTACACCTTGTTTCTTGTCTAGGAAGGGGTTCCCGGTACTGTTTCTCTCTCCGACCTCTGTATTAGTGCAGCTCTGTTTCTCCCGTGATGTGTGCAGTCTGTGGCAACATCTCTTCATTCTGAGGGTACACGGCTGACAGTTCTCTGGTTGCTGTTTCCGACTGGTAGTTAGTAGCCCTAACTCTTGTGTAGCATCTTGAGCGGCTGCTCTGATCAACAGTTGTATAATACCGGGGTGTTTGTAGTGCCATGTCGCACATGGAAAGGTGTCCCTGCAGTCACCTCCGGTGGGCAGCCCTGAGGCCACATAATGATGCAGATTTTGCCAACTCCTCTCTGCTCGCTTCACGGTCGAAACTGTCTGTTTCTTTTACTTCGGGCCTTCTCATCTTACAAACAAAATTCAACATGAGTTATAAAAACCGAAAGATTAACCCTAAACCAGGGTCTCAAAAACCACCTACAACCCCTAAACATTTCGTTCTCCAACATCCGGGGCATTAGGACAAACTTCTGCAGTCTGGAAACTTTCCTCTCTGCAAACGGCCCGGATGTACTGGCTCTCTGTGAGACAAACCTTACCTCATCTATCCCCTCTTCTGATCTCTCGATCCCCGGCTATCTTCCTCTCCTCAGAAAAGACTCTCTAACCCACATGCATGGTCTTGGTGTCTACGTCAAGGAACATCTCCCTCTGGCCAGAGAGTCCTCTCTCGAATCGCCTGACCAGTCATACATGTGTCTCTGACTGTCTCTCCTCAATGCGGTAAGCTATCTCTTCTTCCTTTACCGCTCTCCATCCTCTCAAGACTGTGAGATACTTGATAGCATTTCTGACAACATAGACAAGGCTCTCTCCCTCCACCCGTTTGCTCACATTTTTGTGTTTGGAGACTTTAACGCCCATCATACCTTGTGGCTTAAGAATGCTACTACTGACCATGCAGGCATTCAAACGCTTAATTTTTCAATCTCCCATTCCCTCACACAGATAGTTAACTTCCCCACTCGTTTTGCCTTCAACTGGAAAGGTAAAGCCTCTCTACTCGACCTGTGCTTTACCTCCATCCCCGAATCCTGCAGTGCCTTGCAACTCTGCCCTTTTGGTAACTCTGACCATGCAGTCGTATCGGTTAACATCTCCTTTAGCTCCACCCCCTATAAAGAACCTCCTACCACTAGAACTTTGTTCTATTATCAACGAGCTGACTTGGACGCGTTCCGTGATTTCCTCCGCGATGTCCCCTGGGATGCAGTCTTTAAGCTCCCCGTCCAAGAATGTGCTTCTGAGGTCTCTTCCTGGGTTAAAGCTGGAATCGACACTTTCATCCCATCAAGGAAATATAGGGTCAAGTTGCGCTCCTCACCCTGGTTCTTGGCTGCTTGCTCAGCCGCCATCGGCTATAGGAACCATTACTTCCACCTATACCGTAGCGACATGTCTGACTGCAATAGACATCTCTTTGCCTCCGCCCGTAACGAATGTAAGCATGTCCTCAATGATGCTAAGTCACTATTTGCGGCTCGAATGAAGGAACGTATTCTATCTCGCAAATTTGGCTCCAAAGATTATTGGCGTCTCTGCAAGAGCGTATTGAACAATTGCAAACCCTCTATACCTCCTTTATTCAACCAGTTCAAAGTCCTGACCTCCTCTACTGACAAGGCCGAATGCTTTGCTCGGAAATTTTCATTCAACTCTACGCTCGACTCTTCCGGTGTACCCATACCCAACTTCCCTCTTAGAACTGAGGCCATATTGAGTGGGTTAAACTTAACCCCATCTTTGGTACTGGGCGTTATCTCTAATTTAGATCCCAACAAAGCTAGTGGTGGTGACGGGATACCAGCCATTGTCTTGAAGAAATGCGCGCCTGAACTGGCGCCCGCCCTTTCGAAACTATACAACTACTGCCTCAAGGAATCTTGTTTTCCTGACTGCTGGAAGTCCTCTTCATTTGATAGGGTTTGGCATGCTGGCCTTCTGTGCAAGCTCCAGGGTTATGGCATTACGGGTTGATTATATAACCTAATACAATCATTCCTGTCAAACCATGAATTGAAGGTCGTTCTCAATGGATTCTCCTCCAGTTCCTATCCCACGAACACAGATGTCCCTCAAGGCTCCATCCTAGGCCCCACTCTATTCCTTATCTAAATAAATGACCTTCCTGATGCCGTAACTTCCCAAGTAGGCATCTACGCGGATGACACCACAATTTATTCCTGCCTCAAAAACAAATCTAGTCTCGCTGACAAAACTCACCTTGCCGTGTGTCTCTAAAAGGACCTCCAATCGATTGTGAACTGGGGCATGATTTGGCTGGTCAACTTCAACACTTCGAAGACAAAATTGCTCTCTATTAATCACCCCAGAGAGCCTTCCCTTCCCTCCATTAGAATGTCTGACGCTCAACTTCTCGAGAGCAACTCTCTGCGGCTTCTCAGTCTCACGTTGACTGCTGACCTGAGATGGAATAAATACATCGAGTCAATTGCCTCGTCCACTACGAGGAAAGTTGGCTCCCTGAGCCGTGCTAGGAAGTTTTTCTCCCCTGAGTCGATCCTCCAGATATACAAATCCACAATTCGCCCTTGCATGGAGTATTGCTGCCATATATGGTCTGGCGCCCCTTCTGTTTGCCTCGGGGTTCTTGATAGGCTCCAGAGGCGGATATGCAATATAGTTGGCCCTGCCCTGGCGTCTCGTCTACAGTCACTTTCTCACAGACGCGCCGTCGCCTCCCTCTGTCTGTTCTACAAATACTTTCATGGAAATTGCTCCAAGGAGCTGCATTCGCCGGTTCCCAGACATCATGAGTTCCAGCGCCCTACGAGGCTAGCATCCTGCTCTCACCCCCTCACTGTCGAAACTCCTAAATGTAGCCGTCTCTTCTACTCTAATAGCTTCATGTCTTGCACCCCTTGCCTGTGGAACTCCCTTCGCTTCTCCTGTTTCCCTGTGAGCTATAATCTCCAGCTACTCAAGTGTAATGTCAATCGACATCTCCAGTTGCCTTGATCTATCCACTACCCTCATCCTTTCTTCTAACACTCCTATCTGATCTTGCTATTTCCTGTAACCCCTTGCATCCTAGTGGCTTCCCGTTTTGCTTGGGGTGAAACGCTTAAAAAAAAAGAAAAAAAAAGCTCTTCATTTCCAGGAAGTATAGTGACATAGACAAAATGAACTTGCACTATTTTGCATAGAATTTAGTGACTACTAATAAGTCAGTTGTCACTCAGCATAGAGGTGGAACTTTTATGCTACAGACTAGAAAACAACACAACAAAATGAAATTCAGCAGCTTGTCATGACCATGTTTAAATGTCTATCTCCACATAATTTACATAAAAAATATTTATTCAAGTGTACTGAATTAAGTAACTTATGAGTGTATACATATTTTAATGCTATGTAATGACTTTTAACAGCTATCTACTAAGAAAAATTAAAAAAAGAAATTGTAGACAATAAGTTTACAGAGTTAAATAGCACATTTAAATCATTCCTTTAAAAAATGAGAGATGCAAAAAGTACAAATAACACAAGATCCTCAACAATGAAGTTTTATCTTCATTAATTTTTATTCTATTCTCAGATGCAAATAAAAAATATCATGGCAAGACAAGTTAGAAACAATCAAATGGAAGAAGTCACTGAACAAGTCATATTGCAGGAAAAGTGTAAAATGTAATTCACTAATTCTCTAAGAAAATATCTTTATATGAAAATGAATTTAATTTTTTTAAACCAAATTTCACCCAAAGTAAGGTGTTAAAGCCACTAATTTGCAAAGGTTTACTGAGAGTGAAAGAAAATGTGGAGAAAGGATTAAAAAAAAGAATAGGATTCAGAAAGACAGAAGATGGTGATTCATGTTGCAATTAAAATTTTCTTTATTTTAGTTTACAGGAAAGCAAGAAAGTAAGTCCAAGGGACTGAGGGACATCTATATTAATGCAAAAAGATGTAGAAGAGTGGCTGTTACAAATAGCTTTCATTACATGATTTGTTAAGAAAGATTGGATCAAAGCAATTCCAACAGGGACACCATAGCCCTTCAGCTTTTGAAGAAGAGTAGCATGCCAAATATTATCAATATGGTCAAGCTTCACCATTCTTATCTAAAGCTTGACAGATTCTTTCAATAATAACCATTGACACATTGGTAATTGAGCTAAATAAATGAATTTTATATTGTCTGTCTAAAAGGAGTCAATTCAGAAGTACATTTGAGGACATCTGAAGGGATATCATCAAGTTAACATGCTTTATGGGGATCAAGTTTGGATATGTTAGCAGAAACCATGGTTAGAGTTATATGTATATCATACTCAGTTCTAGGTGGAAAAACAGGTATTGGTACTCCTGGTGAGTCAGGAGTAGAATTGGAAAAGAACTTGCAACCAAAGCATTCTGTTTTATCAACAGTAGGTGACAACACTTCAAATTAATTGAAGAGATTAGGGATTGAGGACTTACTCTAATGAAAGATGATAAAGTAATTTAATTTGTGAACACAAAATATAAAAACAGTTTCATATAACGCTTAAAAGTTATAACTAACATTAGGAAAAAATTAAAGAAAACTAACCTTTAGACGTTGCCGTTGGAACTGTAGTTGTAGTTGGTGTTGTAGGCACTGTGGTTGGAATTGTTGTTGGCACTGTGGTTGGTACTGTTGTAGGCACTGTGGTTGGAATTGTTGTTGGCACTGTGGTTGGTACTGTTGTAGGCACTGTGGTTGGAATTGTTGTTGGCACTGTGGTTGGTACTGTTGTAGGCACTGTGGTTTGAACTGTTGTTGACAATGGGTTGCAATTATTTTTAAATATTTTTGCATTAAAATATTATAAATCAATGTCTCGAGGGTGCAATGGTTAAATTGTCGCCATTTTGTATTTTTTATTTTACACATGTACATTGTTTTTAATTTTGTCAAAGCACAGTATTCAGTTGGGCAGTGTCATTGAGAAAAAGAGCACCATGACACAATTCACTACACCAGAAATTTCAAAAAGGCATGCTGTACTGCTTGGCATTCATGCAAAAATCTCCAATACATACATTTCAGAGTGTTTGGGTGTCAATCTGAATACAGTGAAGAGGATTTGAAAAGAGTTAGATGAGTCTTATGGTGATTATGAAGGTACAGCAGCTCAGAAAACTCACTTTGATCATTCTGATAAGAAAATGATTTCCAAACTTGTTCATGAGGTCTTCACACACAACATGGAGACCTACATAAAGTGTGTTGTGGATGGAGTACTGCCCTGGATCAAGAGGGTAGCAGCTGGAAAACCCTATGTCCGGTAACAGGACTCTGCACCATACCACACAAACAGGTGAGCCTAGTCATGGCTGTCAGACAATTTCTGCAACCACATCATTCCTTACATTTGCTCACCTACCTCCCCAGACTGCAACCCCCTTGATTATTAGATATGAGGCACTATTGAGAAAGAGACCAACAAAACTCCTTGCAACACCAAAGATGAACTGAAGGTTAGAAATATGACAGCATTTACCAACTTAAATAATGAGACCATCCAGAAGAGATGCAGGAGATTCCAAAGTCATCTGGAAGCCATGGTTGAAGACAATGGTGATTTTATTGAATAAATTTACTCTTTAGTATTTCAAGATATTTTTGTGTAATTTTCCTAAATATATCTGTTAAAATGAGATGTGAGTGTTATTTAAATTTTTGTGTAATTTAAACGACAATTTATCCATCGCACCCTCTCTCTCTCTCTCTCTGTGTGTGTGTGTGCACATGCATGCACTGCACACATGTGTGTATGTGTACAACTGAGACTTAAAAGTTTCAAATAGATTCGGTTCACAAAATCTGACAAAATTAACATATATCAGAATTTATTCAAAACCCTACTCCTTGTTTTGGCCTGAAAAGTTTTTAGTACACTTTCATTTACGTACACTCAATCACACACACATATACATTCATATGCATTATATATTTGTATATCATTAAAGTATAAATCAAAATATGTGATCTTTGTTCAAGATATGAACAACTGATTCAGCATATATTCAATTTAAATATTGTGTATTTGAGCAGAAATCTTCCTTTAATATGTTTCATTTAATGTTTTGAATAAGGAAAATTCTACAAGTTTTTTATTCAGTTTTTCTAGTTTTCTTAAAAGTTTTTCTTTTTTTTTTTAAGCGTTTCACCCCAAGCAAGACGGGAAGCCACTAGGACACAAGGGGTTACAGAAGATTTGGAGCAAGTTCAGATTGGAGTGATAGAGGAAAGGATAAGGAGAAGGATAGTGGATAGATCAAGGCAACTGGAGATGTCGATTGACATTACATTTGAATAGTTGGAGATCATAGCTCTCAGGGAAACTGGAATAAGGAAGGGAGTTCCACAAGCGAGAAGTGTGAGATATGAAGCTATTGGAGTAGAAGAGACGGCTATATTTAATAGTTTTGATAGTGAAAGAGCGAGAATGGGATGCCAGCCTTGTAGGGTGCTTGAATTCATGAAGTCTAGGAACCAGCGAATGCAGCTCCTTGGAGCAATTGCCATGAAAATATTTGTCAAAAAGACAGAGAGAGGTGACGGCGCATCTGTGAAAGAGCGACTGTAGATGAGATGCCAGAACGGGGCCAATTATATTGCATATCTACCTCTGGATCTTATCAAGAACCCCGAGGCAAGCAGAAGGGGCTCCAGACCATATATGGCAGCAATACTCCATGCAAGGGTGAATTGTTGATTTGTAGATCTGAAGGATCGATTCCGGAGAGAAAAATTTCCTGGCGCGGCACAGGGAGCCAACTTTCCTTGCGGTGGACAAAGCAATTGACTCAATGTATTTGTTCCATTTCAGGTCAGCAGTCAATGTGAGACCAAGCAGCCGCAGAGAGGTGCTCTCGAGAAGTTGAGCATCAGACATTCTAATGGAGGGCAGGGAAGGATCTCTGTGGTGATTAATAGAGAGCAGTTTTGTTTTTGAGGCATTAAAGTTGACCAGCCAATTCCTGCCCAGGTTCACAACCGATTGATTTGTCAGCGACACTAGATTTGTTTTTGAGGCAGGAGTAAATTGTGGTGTCATTCGCGTAGATGCCAACTTGGGAATTTATGGTGTCAGGAAGGTCATTTATGTAGATAAGGAATAGAGTGGGGCCTAGGATGGAGCCTTGAGGAACATCTGCGTTCGTGGGATAGGAACTGGAGGAGAATCCATTGAGAATGACCTTCAATTCACGGTTTGACAGGAATGATTATATTAGGTCAAACAATCAACCCGTAATACCATAACCCTGGAAATTGCAAAGAAGGCTGGCATGTAAAACCCTATCAAACACTTTGGAGATGTCTAGGGCCATGGCATGAGCTTCCTCGTTATTTTGAAGAGGTGAGAATTATGAAAGTGTAGAAATATAAGAGGGAAAAGTCATTGAATCAATATATGTTATTGCAAGTGATGGCTGAATGGTAAGTTGCGGTAGAGTTGAGTTGAGATTTGGAAGTGGGCTTTGATATACTGAGAACAAGAAAAATGTAAAAATAGGGATGAATTATGACTCTGAAAGGATTGGAACCCAAAATTGGTAAAACCTAGAGGTTTCCAGGCTTACACACCTGCAAAAAAAGGAATTCATAACAGGTTTGTGTCTTCTCAAAATTTACCCACCTGGGATTGTTTTGAAAAATTTCATCTTATTTTCATTGCTGGAATGATATTCTACATTTCAATTTGGTCTGGGAAGAGTCATTAGGTGAATGACTGTTTCTGACTAGTGGTCAGTGACCCATTGATGGTGGAAAAAGAAAGTCTTACCACAGGGCAGCATTTTCAGAAATGCTATTGCACTGTAGGAAACCTATACAGGTATACAAGAATATAGCAGTGGTATCAAAGCACTCTTGATCTTGGTCTGTCCATGAACCATTCTAGGGCAGGTTTGGTTCCCACAATTTTTACAGAAGAAAAGTGGCGGTATAAAAACTGTCCATTCACTGTGTTTATGGCATGTGTTATGTAGAAGTAGTTCTAAACCATGTTGAATGAAAATAGTAGTAATTCCATGTATAATTCCATTCATAAAAAGTGCTTTCATTTTCTTTCAACATCTTTAAAAATTGGATTTATTTTTTAGAATATAAGTGTAATCTACAACAATTTTTCTGAGAGCAGGGAGTTGTGTATGAGTGATTAAGTGCTTCCTTATCAAACTAAGATCACTTAAGTAGGTTGACAGTCCGTGGGAAATTTGTGCCAGCTTTCCCACATGAAAGGGTTATGGTTAAAGGTGACAGAATAGATAAAAGCAACAATGGCTTGAAAATTTAGAGTGGACAATTCTGTCTTTTAGGTGGAAGAATAAAGACTAAAGCTCCTGCTCTGGGTGTTACAATACTAGAAGAAAATGTTTATTTATATACACAAAAAAAAGGTAATGGGATATATACAAAATATAAAAAAAAAAGAAAGGAAAAAGAATATTCCTTTAACTTAAAGGAAGAAAAACAGTTCATGTAAAGGCTTGTTTAAAATATTTCTCTAAGCACCTAAAAGTTCTTTAATCAAGTAAATTGTTCTTAAGGGCTTAATACACACAAAAGATTTCTCCAGAACTCTTGTTGAGGGGGAAACAATTGGAAGATCTGTAATTTGTTGTTAAGTGAGTTTGTGGTAGTGCCCAATAACAGGAATTCCAAGGCCCTAGGAAACAGATCTCAAGTAGTTTTAGTAGAGGGCTGACATTCTGTATTTAGAGCCCAGCATGTAGATTTCTTCCTTGAAACATATTCTGAAGATAACTGGTATTTCTTTTTCCAATCTGTTATCACAGATGATGTCAAATTCTCACTGCTAAAGAGGCACATATTCTTCTTATTATCTAGATTAGAAGGTCCAGAAGTATTGGGAACTTTTTCCCCCAAAATTGCTTATACACTTTTCTAGCCCTCTCATTTATCAGAAAATACATTTTTTTTCTGCTAAGAATCAAAATTTTGGGGGCTATTTTAGAAACAAACAGACAATAAGTTCAGATATATACTTAGTAGCTGGAACAGCTTCTGATACATTTTCTGGAAAAATTTTCAGAAATCATAATTATTTCTGAAAACTTTCCAGTCACTGTAGTAACTGAAAACTGTAGGATATGCATAAATAAGTTTTTGCACTAGTCTCTAATAAAAATTTACATCAAATGATATGATTTTTTACCCGAATATACTAATGGCAAACTTCTATCTAAAATGAATATTATATTCCATATTTTAAAATTAATGTTAAATGGAACACATAATGATCAAACATTTCTGGATATCTTACTAATAATTTCTGATATCACTTCCCTAAGGATCATTTATACGTCATCATAACACTTTAATATAAAAAAGGTTCATGAAGAGTGGCACAAAAGACCAAAATTATGGAGCACACAGCACAACTCAGTCATAACTGTCCTAGCAGGAAAGGCTTGATAACTATTAAACCACATCAAAGTGCCCAAAAGGTTCATGAAAAGTGAAGAATCATCATTAAAACAACATCAGCTATTCATCTGTTTCAGCTTATTGACACAGGTAGACCTACATGATAAAAATGAAATTCAAAATACAGATTATTTATGGTTATGGAAGATTAAACTAACTTTTGTTTGAAATCATTTTATCCCAGGCAAGGCAATAATGACATAAGAAGTAAGCAGTTAATGGAAGTGAAAGAGATTGAGAAGACTTTAGTGGGTAGAAAGGATAATAAAAGAACAGGAAGACAGAAGATAGTGATAGACTGTACATTTAAATTTTTGAAGAACATAGGAGGCAAGAACATGAAACCTTATGAGATTCTCACAGGCATGAAGTACAAGAAAAGAAACTATTAAAATAGAACTTACAGTTACATTTGGCTATTTCAATAATAAAATGATGAGACCTAGTTGCCAATCTAATAACACACTTAAATTCATAGTCAAGGTAACAAGGAGGAAATTAAATTATTTATAGAAAAGACCCAGAGAACAGTGGTTGGAAAGTAATGGAAGTCGAGATAACAGATCCTTCTTTGGATTTTGTCAAGGAACTAGAGATATATAGCAGGAGCACCAGACCATTCAGTGCAAAAATATTCAATGCAGGGACAAATTCTGGATTTATAATCATGCAAGATGGATTTTGCTGAGAAAAATTGTTTGACACAACACAGTGAAGCAATTTTTCCAACAGTAGACTGAGCAACTGATACAGCATAGTCATTTCACTTCATGTCAGTGGAAAACATGAGACTAAAAAAAACAAGTTTTTTTTTTTTATTAAGGGAAAACACAGATATTCCGGAAGACATAGACAGAGACAAAGAAAGAGTGAGAGTGAAAGAGCTCAGCTTAATGTATCAATGCTCTCAATTCATTCTACTGAAATCTATTCAAAAATTAAATGCTGAATAAAATATGAAAAGGATATTTATGTTATATAAAATTAATATATAATTTTTCAATGAGAAAATGAGTTTTGATGATGAACTGAATGTCAAGAATGAAGAAGAAAGACATTACAAGGCATCTTCATTAATATTCAAAATAAAACTAAACATTTACTTCAATTTAAGTATGTAACAAAAGACATCATGACTGAACAACATGTAAATGTTGATATCATAGAGGATGAGCTATAGATCACATAGAATATAAAAGATTAATTTAAAAACCATGCATAAATAAAATTGTTGGAGTAAAAGAGAATAAAAGTATTTTCTTTAACAATGATAAGGAAGATTAAGTCATCCATATAAATGTAACAAAAGCTATATACATATAATAAAATTAATGATATATATCAAAGGAAAACTAAAGAATATTAACCAGATATGGTTGGAATTGTTGTTGGTATAGTGGTTGGAATAGTTGTAGGCACTGTTGTTGCAATTGTTGTTGGTATTGGAATACTTGTACCTGATAAATAATATAGATAGATCAATTTATTTGAAATCAATCAATTTACATATTAATATCAATTTATAAATAGTGAAAACTAATTTTGAATATCACAAGAAAGATACTTACTGATTTTACTACAAAGCTCCACACTCAGTTCTGTTTCTACACTTTTATTTGGATCTTCTTTTTTAATAGTAATTATGAGGTTTCTCAATTCTTTATCTTGTGGTAACATTATTGGGGTATTTGGAATGGCATCCTGTAATTAAACCAAAGCATAACTAAAATTTATTCAAACTTATTTAATATAATTGAGGCAGAATCCATAACACTGGGCAACAAAAAAAACAATTTTTAAGTTGTTTATATTTCTCTGAATGATTTAGTAGAATTTGTCACCCCTGAAACCGAATATGACATCCATTTCTCTCAATCAGGTCATGTTTTTGTACTATGTTGAGTTTTTAAAAATCTGATCTTAAGACTAAATCAATTAAATTTATTGATTAAATTTTGTTAATTTGTTAATATTACTCATGTAAAATAAGTTTTTAAGAGAAAAAAATTGTTTTCTAACACAATTTATTAATTTGTTACAAACATTGATTACAATAAATTGAATAGTATAGATTGATAAATCTAAGTACATGTGAATTGCATGTTACATCGCCATTGTTCAAAATTCCATTTATTTGAACGATCAGTGGCAGGGGTGTCTCCCTTCAAAGTTCAGCAGTAATCAGCCATCATGACTGCATCCCAATGTCCCAGATATCAGATTTCTATCACTTTCAGGTCCTGATGGAATCTCTCTCCCTGTTCATCCTTACTGACCAAAATTCTCAGGAAACTGAGATATATATGAGAATAAATAAGGCCTTCCATGCTTTCAGTTCCACTTCATACATTGAGTTTTCAAACTCTGGATCTCTGATGAGGTGACATATTTGAGTCCTTATTTGTGTAATGCTGAGCAGTGTCCCTACTATCCCACATGCACAGAAAAACATGGATACTTGGTGAACCTTGTCTGTTGTCCCAACAAAAAGTTCAATATCTTCAGGTCAGCGCGAATAAACCACTCATGCTGATCATAAAGAATTTTCTCCAGAACATACTTCACTGTTTCATATTTCTCCTTCAGTGTAATTGGTTGAGCAAGGGATACAGAGGAAAACTGGTTGCCATTGTGCAGCTAAACACTTTTCAGTGATCATTTGTCGCTGTCAATGAACAGTCTCTAATCTTTGGGTTTGTACTGGGGCACTCCAATTTTGTGCAGAAGCTACACAATAACTGTACAGTACACCAAGTTCTTCTCTTCAGAGAAAAAAAATGGAGGTACTCTTGATGCCTGTTGCAGTAGAAGGTGATGTGAGCACTGTCAGAGAGGAGTTGTTTTTTTTTCTTTCAATCTAGATGCCACCAGTTTGGCAGAGAACTTTCACTAGCTGAGATTGTGAATGAGATCATTTAGTTTCTTTTAGGGAAAAGGATGTGGAGCGTCATTGTCAAAAACCACTTCTTTTTCTTCTTCTTCATCTTCTTCTTGAACACTTGAGAAATCTTTCTTACTAATGTCAGGAAGTTCTCCACAGACAGGTATTGGAATTTTATCACATCGCTACAGGATGACGTGCTGACTGAAGATCAGCATACTTAAGGCAGCTCCTTTTCTTTCTATTGATCCCAGTCATATCAATAGCACAGAAGCAGCAGTCACTGTTATGGTTTATTGGCCCCTCCAAACCATGGGAATTCCAAATTTCAGACAATTCTTGCCCTTGGTTCACCAATGCAGATAATCAGTACGTCTTACATACCATGTGTGGCATCCAAGCTTGATACTGGTCACCAAGCTGCAAAGTCATTTCTTGATAGTGCGTGTGGAAATGAATGAGATATTCAATATCAGCAGTTAGAATGACATGGCCCTTAGTGAAATCTGAGAGACTCTGTCGTTGAGGTCAAACATTCTTATATTTAATTGATGTGTTTTGAGATGTGTAATCAGTCTGTAAAGAAATTACTGAAGTCTTTGTCTTCTCTGTCTTCTCCTTCTTCTTCTTCTGCTCAGTCTTATGCCACAGTGGACACTGAAACGAACAACACATGCGACTTTCGCACAACTGAACCACCACCCTTTACCCTCGCAAACTCTCAGCTTTTATACCGGTGAGGCATACACATGCAAATGAACACAGGCCTTACTCCCAGTCTGGCCGTGCACATGCACTGCCATTTTTGTGTCCGCTGCCATGATGTTTGACGAGGCAAACATTCACTCATTCATTTGTTACACTCCCTCCTGATCCTTGATGATCACAGCACAGGCAAGGTCGCGTTGGTAATCTCCAGTGTGTGCTTCATTGAAAGTGTAGTTCTGTGGTTTCTCTATTTTAGTTTGTCAGCTAGGCAGTGTGATATACCCAGTGTCGTTAGAAGTCTCATCATCCACTTCGCCATATGGGATGACATTTGTCCAGGGTTGTACATTATTTATATGGTGTGGGACACTGTTGACAACAACAGATTGCAGGCTAATCACCTCTGTCACTGTTCCTTCTTGGAATCTGGAAGTGCATCGATAATGGGGCATTTTGACCCAGACAGGGTCTCCCAAACAGTATCTGTTTTGCGCAGGGGCCAGTGACGTTGTTACTGAGTCGATGTTCCTTATCCTGACCTCATATCTGTAGATTCCATTGGCAGGTACAGCCAATGGTGATGTATCATCTTTGAGTGCTACATTGTACCAATACACCGCTTCTTGAACGGAGCATCCCATCCTGGCTGCAATCTGTTTAACACTGTGGTGGCATCGTTTTGCGATGTTGTTGCCTCCTGGCACATAGGCACACTGAAATCACAGGCGCACTCCCCAGCTGGTTGCAAACTCCTTGAACTCACTGCTCAAGAACGCAGTGTCATTGTCCATCAACAATTCCTGCAGCAGACCACGCTTAAGAACATAGACTCAAGTTGTCGAATAATGTTTCAGGAGTCCTGCCGCAACAATGGCTGCCAGATGGTAAAATGTGTTGGACCGCAATCAGTGATCATCAGGAAGTGTTTGCAATTGTAGTGGGTTATATCCATCCCAAGTCTTTGCCAACTAGCTTTTACCACTAATCCCGCTTTTGTCCAATGAACTGGGGCCGGATTGTAATTGCTGGGCAAACCCGTCGGACGAAATACGCAGTACGTCGGATCCCTGGGTATCCACTACCTTTATGTATTTTCATAATCTGACTACTTGTCATCTCATCACTCCTCGCGGCACAAGCCAGAAGTATGGGCTCAGTCATGGATTTTATCCTCTCGAGCCACTTTTGTGGTACTCGGGTCATGGGGTCCACTAAGTTCTGGCTTGATGGGATCAAAGTAACCTCTATAGACAACCCATATTCTTCTACCTGCAACTTTATTGTTTCCAATCGTCGTGGGAGCAACATCTCACAAGTGGCTTTTGTATGTACTCAGGTTTTTTTTGGTGAGTGTATCCAGTAGCCACTGATACATGCTCACTGAATCTGTATTTAAATGCCTGACTTTGCACTGCCATTGCAACGCTAGATTGATGCCTTTCAGTACTGCATCAAGTCCGGTTAAGTTAATGTGCTGGGCATCATTCGCAGATCGCAGCCAACACGCATCCTTGAACACAACATTGTCATGTTCCAGGAGTACGCTGGTCGCCAGGGAACTTGCGTTTACCCATACATTGACATCTTGTTCATTCGCACACCATAGGCCCTGCAAAGGATCACTCTGCTTCATCCTGGTTATTGTTTCTTGGATCATTTGTCGCAGTGGGACATCCTCTGTGGTGTCATCCCATCCTCGGGTCATGGCGTTGGCCCTTTGCTTTATAACTCCTGTTGCTGCTCAGAGCCACACATACACTGGCAGATGCCCAATCAGCTTCCCACATAGAGAGAAAACAGCATGATGTGTCACAACTTCTGGGATATCTGGAATTGCACTCCCACGCTTCCACTGCAAAGTGCCACGCTCCCCCCAGAATTCCAATCCAAGCAACCGAGCACTGTCTTCAAGTCACACTGGAACCTTCCTTTCTGGCCCAAACCAGGAAAAATGCTATATTACCCGCTCCGTGGGTGCCACGCTGTTGTTCATGTACACATCGTCTATGTATGCAGACGTTGCCTGTTGAATAGTCACATCTCTGGATAGAACAGCATCCACTATCAACTGCATAGTGGAGTGGGGTACATTCAACCCAAATCTCATCTGAGTTAGGCAGTATCTTCGCCCTTTAACCATCACAGTTTGGAACAGCCATAGAGAATGGTGCACATGCACCTGAAAGTAGGCTTTTCTTAAATCCAACACCGACACGTCGAACTCCTTCCTATGCCTGTCTCTCAGTTTTTGAGAGCACACATCGCTTCTATGTGGTCGTTTAGTTCACAGTAATCCATAACAGGTCGCACTTTTCCTTTGTTAGGCTGAACAATTGCCATTAGCAGGATCAAGCCTCTCGGGGGACTGAGCTCCTTCTCTGGGTATGGTATCAGCCATCCATTATGAATCCAAGTCTGCAACTCGCAATTATATTCATTCCAGATGTGTTTTGGCATGGTGTATTCAGGCATCTGATTGATCAACTGATCTGGCGGTAGCTCACCTGACCACTTCCAGGTCGCCGTCCATGTTTTCTTAGTGGGGTCAAATTCCACACCAAAGTCAGGTCTTTCTATTTTTACTGCGACAGCAGTGCTAACACTGGACACTTCATTTGGAAAACTGGCCTCATCGTGCTCATGTATATGAACACTGCCAAACAGGCGTATAATGTCAAGTCCAAGCAGGAGATTGAACCCCAATAGATCTCCATCCATAGCCAGCATTTTGACCACCATGGGAATCCTCTTATTCACCCGAAGATGAACACTGGTCACTCCCCTGCTAGTCATACTCGTTTCGTCAACAGTCAGTACATCCGTCCTATATCCATTCAGTGGACCACAAACCGAACTCTTCATAAGAGACCGTGTGCATCCTGAAACAACCAATGCATTACGCATCACTCCGTTGATGCACACGCGCATCACTGGCAGGTTAGTTCTCACATTACTCGGAGTGAGAGTGGTGCTCACATCTTGCCCCTGTCTCCATTTTCTGGACATTTCAACACGATGTGGCCCTCCTTCTGGCACCTGTAACATTGGTTGTTCAAACTGGCAATGGTTGGTCAGATGGTTGGGCCCGGAACAATTAAAGCAATGCAGCAAGCTCTTGGTGGGCTCGGGTAGAAGCACTTTTTCTGTAGCTGGTCAGTCGACGGCAGCAGCAACCCTTTCACTGTTCATGACGTCTCTTGCCCGGCTGAGCATGATCTCTGTGGAAATGTGGTCAACATCGGCAGTCCAGCCATGAACGCATAGTTCAGTGCTTGGTCAGGCATTCCTCTGAACAGGCTGAAGAGTTTCTTCAATGCTGCGTAGAACTCATCTACCAACGCATCCGGGTGCAAAGTGCGTCTCGCAAACTGCTTGTACGCTTCACATAGGTCAAGCGCAAAGGCCCTTCGAAGTGCAGATTTCACCCGGGTCACATCGGTCTTGTCCGTATACGAAAATTGCTGGTAGACATTGAAGGCCAACTCCTGAAATTTTGCAAATCAGGTCTACTCTTTCTAGCCAATCAACAATCGATGTCGTTCCGTTGTATTCTGGCACGAGCTTTAGATTGAACTTTCTGTCAGTCATAATGCCGAAATAGCTTGTAATCAGTCTGTAATGAAATTACTGAAGTCTTTGTCTTCTCTGTCTTCTTCTTCTTCTGCTCAGTCTTACACTACAGTCAACCACAAAATGAACAACACATGTGACTTTCGCACAATTGGACTACCTCCTTTTACCCTCGCAAACTCTCAGCTTTTATGCCTGTGAGGTATATGCTTATGCAAATGAACACAGGCCTCACTCTCAGTCTGGTCGTGCATGCACACTGCCAATTTTGCGTCCACCACCATGACGTTTGCCTCGTCAAACGTTGACTCATTCATTTGTTATAAAATGAAAACACTTTCTTGCTTGTTATTAGTTTATAAATATTTTGGAGGTGTGTTTTAATATTTATGAAGCTATATTAAACTGAAAATTCTTCTGATGGGTTAAAATTGATAAATGTATAATTAACTTAATAATTAGTTTTATTGTGTGAAATATGTTGGATATTTAGGTATTTTAATGGATATGACAACAGAAAGAAAAACCTAAGAAACAGCATATAGCCATAGCTCAAAAAGTTGACCCGATTGAGCAAATCCAATGTGATTTTTGGATTCAGCACATCAAAAGTCTCCTAAATCAGCTAAAAATATTTAGACAATAAATTTGGCATTGACCAGTGAATGGGGGTCATTGCCTAAAAACAATGATATCAGGTATATCCGTAAAATAGATAACACTCTTTATTCCATAGATATTATTGTTCATGCTTTCCTATATTTTAATTTTAAACCATTTGCATTTTGAAATAGATAATATGCCCATTATTGTATATTAAATAATATTCACATTTACCTATTCTACTAATAAAAATAAGTCAAGATATATTTGAAATTTGCTTATGTTGCAAAACATCATTCAAATTTAAATAAGTATACAATGCCAAAGAACAAGTTAGATTTCATGTGAAAAGCAATTTACTTACTGTAAACATATCAAAACTATCATCTACATAAATAAGTTATATTATAATAAGCTACATTTGTGGTGTTCACTTATTTAATATAATCTGGACAGAATCAATAATCATTAATGAGGTTCATTGCCTAAAAACAATAATAATGTCAGGTATATGTATAAAATAGACAACACACACTATTCCAGCAAGCTTATTGCACATGCTTTCCTACATTTAATGAAAACATTCTGCCTTTAGTATCAGGTAATCTGTCTGTTATTGTACATCTTACTTATTATAAAACGCAGGTTGTGTGTGTGTGTGTGTGTGTGTGTGTGTGTGTCTGTAACGTTTATATGTTGGATCAAATTTCCTACATTTTTTAGCCGATTTCAACAAAACTTCACAGGACTACATAAAATTACCTTGTGGTGGTTCTAACGGGACCGAAAATGGGAAAAATACAGTTGTTTTTTAATAAAATCAATTTGAAAACATGATTAAGACACATCGTGAGAATGAAAGGGGTAGAACTCATCCACGAAAATGTAAACAAAAGAGCATAGCATGATGAAAAAGACGCCGAACTTGACGAAAACAAAATTTTATCGTCTAATGTTCATATTATTATTAAAGAGGAAAGATCAAAGTATTTTGGGGGTATTTTTTTACATTTTGTAATCATTCCTAGCACGTCTGAAATTTTCGTTAAAAATATTGTTTTTTTTTGGTAAAAAAAAAGGGCAGATAATCATTTTCAATCATTTTTTTCGATTTGATAAAAAAGATTAAAATCTTACTTTGATATTCTTTTAAAAGTCAATTATCATTTTTTCAAAACTGATTTTAATAAAAACAGATATTATACTGTTTATTTAAAATATTTTGAACCAAGCTTAACTTAGCTTCTGCGCCGAAAAAATGTAATTTGAAAATAAAACAAAGCAGGTCATAACCTTTCGCGTCGCTTGACGATTGACGAAAGGCACATTCATGACGTTTAGATAACTTACGGGAGGAGAATTCTTTCTACGGATGGAAGGAAGTGAAATTATTTAAGTGAACAAATTATTTACCTTGTTACTTTTAAGGAAAACTTTCAGCACTCTAATTTTTTAATTTTTTTTTTTTTTGTATTTAGCTTTCATTTTTACGTTTACGATGCTTTATGGAAAATATAAAGAAATTAAAAAATAAGACTGTTAATAGTGAGATTAAATTTCATAAGAAAAAGGTATCTAATTAATTTAGGTACCTTTCTTATGAAATTTTATCAGAAGTGTACATAAAATACTATAATTTTATGTACATTTATTACATTTTACTGTGTTATTTGTATTTCCATTCATTTTATTATTAATTTTGATATTTCATTTATGGAAAAATGTCATAACTGAGATTAATATAAAAATAAGATCATATAAATTAAAGTTTAGCAGTAGTTAAATTTCATAAGATGATACTGTTACTTGAGGGACCCTTCTCAGTTGAAATTGAAAACTCAAATTAACTTCTCCATACGTGTTTCGCAAAAAAAGTAAAGGGCTTAACAGCGGAGAACAATGCTGAACTCAAATAATGCAACTAAATTGTATTCTGGTTGGTCTTCCGTACTTGATAATTACTGTCCGACTATAAACACAAAAATTACATTTCTTAATTACCATGGCTAATCTGATTGGTCCAAATTATACAATTTTCAAAGCGCTAGACAATGACAATCTCACACAGACATTTTGAAAGGTTGATGTTGCTTTTAACTAATGTTAAAATATTTTTTAAAATTCAATTTAAACATTTTTTTTTAAAAATCTTTTAAAATTAAAGAAATAAGAAATAATTGTATTAAAAATTCAATTTTCATTGAAAAAATTTTTTGCTTTCAGAAAATATTGTCCATATTCATAAAAACAAATTAAAACAAATAAAAGCATTTGAAACTAAATAATATATTTGTTTTATTGAGTTTTGTATGTTACAATTCACAGCTGATTTTCAGGTACGTTGGCCAAAAAAAAAAAAACCAAAAAATCATGATTTGCATTCTTCAAAGCCTTGTGCTTTTAACTATTGTAATCACTAAAACCAATGGTCTCGAATTTCTAGAGTTTTTCATAAAATTAGTTATGGGGGTGTTAATATATATAAAAAAAAATATTTCTGCCATGATTTTAATAAAAAGAAAAAATTATTTATAATAATTTCGATCATCTGTGAATAGTTTCTGAAAGTTTCATTAACATCTGACAATTATTTTTATTTTTGCAAGATTTTCCAAATTAATGTGTGTAAATACAAAAAAATGCGCTAAAAATTATCTATGTTATTTACTACCCCTTGTTGCGACAAAGAGAAACAAGGTTTTTTAAATCAAAATTTAGAATATTCTAAAAAGATGGAAAAATTTTTTTAAAATAATTAAAAAAAAATTTAATCTATCCTCTTCATAAAAAAATAAGCATTTTGACGATAAAATTTTGTTTTCATAAACTTTGGCGTCTTTTTCATCAGACTATGCTCTATGTTTTAGCGATTCCATGGAGTGACTTAGGTTAAAAGACCCAGGTTGTTTGTGTGTGTGTGTGTGTGTGTTCCTTTATATATGGGATCGGATTTCTTACATTTTTCAGCCAATAAAACAAACATCCACTTTTTTTTTCGGCAGGTAGTATTTCTTATTGTCTTGCACACTTTTTTCTTTATTTACATTCAGAATGCTTTAAAAATTTCATTTACAAGACAATTGTTGATAATAAAATTCTATTCACCAATCGATAGACTCAACGATTGTAAAAAATGTTTTTGTTTGAATTTGGGTTTGACCAATTCGTAAAAAAAAAAAAAAAAAAAAAAACTAATTAAGACATGCATGTCCGTCAACCTTAAACAATAATCTTTGTCAATTTAATTTTTCAGTCTTTATGATGGTCGATACTTGATCTATCTCTTACTGTTATATCCCCGGGCAACGCCGGGCTCTACTGCTAGTTAAGTAATATTCTCATATACCATTATTATTCTACTAATAATTCAGGATATATTTTAAATTTCCTTAAGTTGCAAGATATCATTTAAATCTAAATACGTATACAATGCCAAAGAACAAGTGAGATTTCATGTGAAAAGCAATTTACTTACCGTAAATACATCAGAATCACCATCTACATAAGTAAGAGTTATATTATAATGAGCTACATTTGTGGCGTTCACAAGCTGCATGCGAAGTGGACGTTTCGTTCATGAAAGTCACATTTAGAGATGGAGCTTGATCCAATTTGGAAAACTTGAAAAGTTTGTCGCCAACAACAATGTTTCTAATTCCATCATAATTTGTTGTTGGCTCAATCAGCACATCAGCATTGTCAAGGTTATCATAGGTAATTTCTTCTTCATGAGTACATATTGCTGTAGATAAGTAAAAAAACAAACAAATGTAATCTTATATACAGCAGAATATAAATTGTCATACATCCTTTCAGAAATACATTTGAAATTTATTTCCATAACAATCAACCAGTCCTTCACACTGCCAAATGCGAACAATATTTTAGCAAACTACTTCAATTTTTACTAAAAATATATTCTTCCATCCTCTCAACATGTCTAACAATTAACTGATAACCACTCTCCATTAAGAATTATTAAATGTGGTAATACATGAAGAAGGCAACTTCCTATGAACATGTTCAAGAGGAGTGAAATGATGACATGGAATTCTTTATTTTCAAGCACACATTAATCTTCATGAGGAAACTAAAATTAAAACATTGACAATTTATGCAATGGAGACAACAAATCAGAACATTTACTCAAGCTAAGGAAATTTCATTGTGATCATAACTCCCCAGCTACTATACAAAAATGGAAACACTTTATCGCATCTTTCAAATTTTACCTTCTTCTTTACTAGTTAATAACTTATACAGCCTTTACCTTCCTAAAACTTTCAACATATTTGAGTATACTGCTTGCAATGAATAAACAACATGTAATATAAACCCAAGAAACTTTATTCAGAAAAACTGAATCTTTAGTAATTAAACGGTATTTTATACAGGGTGGTGGGTATTGAAGTGGCTAGGATGGGATAGGTTCATTATTATGACATTCTCCCCTGGTTTTTGCTTTATGTGTATGGAAGAAAATCCACTAGATGCTTGGGCATCATGTGGGTTCTTTTTGGTCTTTGTGATGGTTCGACATTGTCATGATCTTCTGAGTTTTCTTACTCTGATTCAGAGGAGATTTCAGAGCTGTTGTTTTTCTGAGATTGTTACATTTCAGCCTTCTTCACTGGTAGTTTAGTTCACCCTCAGTGTTCGTATTTTCAGTAGTAGGATAGACCTGTTATTGTACCATTGATTGCTTTTCTGTACTCAAATCATACCATAAGAATCTTGGACTAGGAGATTGAAAGTAGTCCCTGGAGTTGTCAGTTAGTGTCAGAGGTTGGCATCCTGAGCTGTTGGGAGGTTTTCAGTTTACCTCCCACTGGAGTGAGGTCTCTTAGGGAGAACGTATCTTGCCTTCTGTCAGGGTAATGTATCACGGTATACTGAGGAATAGCTTCTATCAGAACTACTCTATCTATTAGCGATACTTGTTTATTCTGGTGTACATGGCATTTTAATAGCACTGTCCCTAGTTGGGACAGCTACAATGGCAATGAAGTGTCTGTGGAGCATCTTCTTGGAACCAAAAAGAATCTTTCATGTGGAGTGATTTTCATTGCTGTATATAGTAGTGATCTCATGGTATGTCAGTATTAGGTTTTCCAACTCATGCTGTTATATCTTTCACATTGAGAGTTACTTTGCAGGTTATGGGGTCAACCTACTAGTGGCTATTACTTGTTCATGTAGAAACTGTCTGAGCTAACCAGACATAAAGGTGGTCCCTCGGTCTAAGTGAACATAGGCGGGTAACCTAAAGATGGCGAAGAGGGAACAGAGAGCCTAGATTGTGGTTTTTGCAGTTATACGAGGACAGGGAATACCAAATGGGAAATACAAGTATTCATCTATTATGGTTAATAAATATTTGTTTTATTTTTAGATGGGAGTGGCCACTTTAAATCCAGGGCAAGCCTCTCATACAGTTGCATAGCTTTTACTACCATTCCTGTTTTGGGTCTATAAAATTTTGTTTTTAGTTTAGCACATATCTGACAGTTCTCTATACTTTCTTTTACATCTTCCAGGCAAGTTTCTAATTCAAGTCAAATGTAGCATTTTTGTTATGCCTGGGTGATATAGATCTTTGTGTAGTTCAAATGATCCTTCTTTGCAGGTTAACACATTATTGAAAGTGTTTCAACCATGACATTTTGTTTTCTCGAGTGATATGTAACATCGAACCCAGTGAGTTCCATCCATCACTGCAATATTTTTCTTATTTTTCACTTTACATGTTACTTTATTGTTGAATATAAACGCTACTGATCTTTGATCTGTTATTAGTTTGAAATGGCGGCCTAGTAGGTAATGCCAATATTTTTCTTAGAAATTCTACAATGGTGTATGCTTCTTTTTCTATGGCTGAATGTTGCCATTTCAATTGCAAAAGTGTTTTAGAGAAGAACTTTACAGGACATCCTGGTTGTCTTGGTGAAGCAAGCAATGGCACATTCTGATAAATATGCTTCCAACACTGGAGGTACAGAGAAGTTGATAGTAGTTACAGCAGTGTTTTTGATGTTTATCTTTTAATATCTTGAATGCTTTGATGGCATGACAGGAAAGAAGAAAAGAGAAATCTTTGTTGGAATCTAAAAATGACAGAATCCAATGGGCTTAGTGGACAAATATTCACATTGTCCATCTTAACAAGGATAATTTATGAGGAATTTGTAATTTTTAGAAGGATCTTAAATGTTCTGGGTTCAGCTTCATATAATTCCTACTGATGATATAGCCAAGTAATTTAATTTTGTTTGGTCTGAATAAGCATTTATTCTGGTTCAGTATCAAATTTTATTTTTTTACAGGTCTTTGTCATCTTCATACAGATCCTGTTCATATACAATCACATTCTCAATGTGCCTGTTAGTTGCTCTTTCTCAAATATTTCATTTACGATTCTCTGGAAGTAGGCTACCCCATTAATTACATCAAATGGGATGTGATACAGGTAGCCTCTATATTCATAGGACATGTATGTTCTCTCGCAGTGCTTAATAACTATTTGTTGATAAGTGATTTCTAGATCAAGAGTGCTGTACACTCCATATTTGTCAATGTAATTGGCATGAGGTAGAGGGCAAGCATCTAATAACAAATTTGTTGAAGATTTGTGAATAGCCAATGACCATTCATTTCATATGTTTTCTATAGCAGTGATTAGAACCTGGGCTCTCCAAGGAGAATTGCTTGGCAATATAACTTCTTTTAATATTCGCTTATTTCTGTACTAACAAATGATTGATTTTCCTTAGAATAATGCCTGAAATTCACTAGGATAGGTATACAGACTCGTGTAAATTAGAAAAGAAAGCTGAACAAAGTATGTTAATTTTAGCAAGGCCACATTTTAATGATACCTCTGGCCACATGAATGGAAATTCAACATGGTAATATTGCTGAAGAAAATTGTAAAAGATTCTTCAAGTGTTATGATACTCCCTCTCAGCATCTCTCAAACTGGACTAGCAAATTTTGTTGAATCAATTGTGATGAATAAACAATGCTGAATATAAAACTAAGAAGCTTTATACAGCATAACTGAATCCTTAGTAATTAAAGAGGGTGGTTAGTATTGAAATGGGTAGGATGGGAGTGGTTCATTAGTTTCACATTGCCTAAAAATGCAGCCAGCATTTTATACTTGCAGTATGTCAAACCAACAAATGAACTTTTGGTGTGGCAATGTTTGGCAGCATCCACTTTCAATAGACACAAAAGACTATAGATGAATATTTCCAAGCTGTGAATGATTTAAACAAGGATTGGATTAATTCATCTCAGTAATGGGAAGAATGCATCAGAGATGCTTTTATATGTGGTTTGTACTCAACTTTGATGTAGAAGGCAAGACATGGCCATGATGTTCAATGAAGCAAGAATGCTGAAAGCAATATTCAAACCTGTACAGGCTTAATATGACAATAGCCTTTGAGGGCATCTAAAACAAGATATTACTGAATGGCCTGTAAATGCATGTCTCTCTTAACATAATGGCAGTTTCCATTTGTTGGGGTTTCAAATCATCCATGATATGTTTAAGCTGCATGTAAAGATATGTTCAAAAATGTAAGAAGACAAGATATGTATAATGACCCAACCAATGTATTTTCCACACCTAAAGATAATATTTTAGTAATGGTATTTTCACATAATACTCTGGGTATGTTATAAGAGTCTACAAACTGAGTAGACATGGAAGTTTTTTTTTGATAATTTTACCAATGAACTGATATTGATCTTCAAAGAGTTTTCATGAAGATTTATCAATGCAACAGTACTGTTTCAGTAGCATCCACTTAATAATTCCTGATTGGTGCCCAGATATAAACCTGAGAAAGAATTTTAAAAAACTGCAAAACACTAACATTAAGTCATCTGAAGACTTAGTAATCTCTTTATTAATCCAGTAACTCAGTTTGAAAACTTAAAGTTGGAATGCCAACATGTTACTGCAAAATAATGGCAATATGTATGAAATAGGCATCGATTTATCAAGCAAGAAATATATAAACTCTACAAGCAGGACATTATAGATTCCAAACGAGCATTACCAAAGAAAAGAAAAAAAAAACATATAGCATTTGAAGCAAGTAGCAATATTTACAAGTTTCCTCATGGACAATTAGGAGGATCTAAAGAAGTGGAATTTTTTTTAGAGAATTATGGACTTTTTTATTTCAGAGGCATCCCTAGAAGAGGCATTTGCTTGTTTAGACAATATCACTATAGATGAAATGACAGTAAATGAACATTACAGATTTTCCTATATCAAGGCTTATCATTCATCCAAACAAGATACTGAAAATTCTATTGTAAAAGCCATCAATGAAAGTATACTGTTTATTTTTAATCATGTTCACCTCATGCAAAACAGTGAAGATACTGACAGGATGGTTACTGGATGTAAAAGAATTAGAAACAGAAACATTACTAATGAGAGAAGAACAAAAACAGCAATCATGAGAACAGGTGATAACATTGCATTTAAATTTTTGAAGATTAAAGTTGGCTGGGAAGTCTGGAGCCAGAAAGGAGTTTCACAAGGGAGAAGTGTAAGAAAAAAAAGTTAGCAGAGAATTTATGGTTACATGTAACCAACTCAAGTCTAAACTGATGAGATCTTGTGTTGTGACCAGTCTAGTCCTGTGCTTAAATTAAAAAAATCTCAGTACCATACTGAAGAGCTCACTCAAACAATTACCATGAAAATATTTATAGGAAAGGCACAGGCAGGCAACCTTATGGCAGTGGAAAATTGGCTGAAACCAGGACGCCAGGTCAGGACCAATAATATTGCTGATTTTTCTTTGGTTTTTATCAAGGAATTCTAGATAAATATCAGGAGCACTGCATCATGTGGTAGCAATATACTAAGCATAGACGAATAGTAGACATATAGATATGTAGGATAGGTCCTGGAGAGAAAAATTGTCTCAGTCGACACATTGAACAAATTTTATTAACAGCTGACCTAGAAATGGATTCAATATTGTCTTTCCACTTCATGTCAGCTGAGAATGTTAGCCAGAGAAGATGCAACAAGTTATTTTTCCTGGGGTTAGCATCAGCCATACTGATAAAAGGCAGAGAATGGTCTCTCAGATCATTAATGGAGAGCAGTTTAATTTTTCCCAGTTAACACAGGCTGAATGTTGTTTTTGGAAATCAACTACCATTTTGATCTTATCAAACTGATCAGAATTAATTTTGAGAGAGGAGCAAATGGTTGCATCATTAGTGTAGATACCAAGTTGAGAGCTGATCTCATTGGGAACGATAATAAAGAAAATTAAAAACAAAATAGGACAAAGGATGTAGCCCTATGGAACACCACATTAGTACAAATGAGTGGCCATTCAGGATAATTTAAACTTCATGATTTCATGTGAAAGACTGGATCCATTCAAAAATTTGTCCAGAGACACCATAATTCTTCAGTTTGTGGAGAAGACATATATACCAAACTGTGTTGAAAGCTACAGCCTGAGTTTCACAATTTTTAGAGCATGATAGACACTTTCAGCAATTAACATCAGTACATCAGCACCTGACCTGGAGAAACAAAAGTCATGTAGCTTATCAGAAAGAAGGTCCTGCAATAAGAGGTGGTCAACAAATTTAGCATTGATTAGGGCTTCAAGAAATTTTCCCAAAAAAAGGTAGAAGACTAAAAGGCCAATATTTGGAAGGGTCGGACAGTTCACCACAGTTCTTAACTGGAACCACACATGATGACTGCCAGCAGGTAGGAAAGCAAGAGGCAGTGCAGAATTTATTATACAGTTTAGAGAGAACAGTATCCAGTTCAGCATACTTCTTAAGGACTATGACAGGGATACCATCAGGTTCACATGCTTTTTTGGAGATCTAGGTTTGAGCTTCAGTTCTGAGTGGGAAGTTAGACAATGATACTCCAAATGAGTCAAGAGTAGAGTTTAAGGAAAATTTATAGGCGAAGCATTCAGCCTTATCAGCAGAAGGTTTTAACACCTCAGACTGATTGGAGAGGTGAGGAATAGAGACCTTACAAATTTATTAACACACTATTAAAGGGGCATGAGTAATCATGAGAGCCCAAGTTGTTAGATGCAGTGTGGTATCTCATTTTATCAGCAAACAGAGATTTAAGTCCTTCAAAGACTTGTTGACAGTTATTACAAGCAGCAACAAGTAAGCATCTGTTGTGATGGGATATGTCATGCTGACATAGCAGAAAATAGTGGTTTCTGCGGGTTATAGTGGACAAGCATACTGGTGTGCATGATAGAGTAGATTGAGATTTCATCTGCTATTTCCAAGAAGGAATGAAAGCATCTATGCCAGCTTTGATCCACAAAGAAACCTCAGTGTTGCAATTCTCAATTTGAAGGTTAAAGAGTGAGTCCTGATCAGCATGTTGGTAATGGAAAGAGGTTTTATGAATAGGAAGTTCCTGTTTAATAGATGATCAGAACAAAATATCAATAGATATCACTGATCCAATTCCAAGAGGGTAGTGTTGTGAAGCTCAGCTAGAGCAAGAAGAGGAGGTAAGAAATAAATCAAGTAGAGAAGGCTGTTGCTTAGACTTGTTAGAGAAATCCATGATTTGAGTAGGGGATAGAGCAATATAAAGAATTCAGTGTCTGAATACCGGTAACATCAGTAACTTTAGAATGTTTAAGCTACATGTCATGATGCAAATTAAAATCACCCAAGACAAAGATGTTCACAGATGGATGGAGAGAAATGACTTTTCTAGATTGTCAGAGATTATGGCTAATATAATGCAGTCCTGAGAAAAGGGAAGCAATAAAGGAAAAATAGATGACTAAAAGAGTGTAATATTGAAAGAAAAAAAAGCACAGGAAAATGTTGTGTGGGGACTCAAGAGAGAATTCCTTAACCATTGGAAGATTAGCTCGGATGTAATCACCAAAGTGGAAGATGGTATGGAACAGGGAATTCATTGGTAGCAATGGAAGAATTTAAATTGGATTAACAAAGTTCAAAGATATCTAGTGACCATTCCAAGAGAAAAAATTCTATGCTGCAGAAGTTGGAATAGATACCACAAATATTGGAGAAAGAAAGGTTGAGTGGGGCAGGAGGTTTTACTGGTTTACTGATATTTCTTTACATAAGATCGGTTTGAGGAGAGAAAAAAAAAAAAATGAATAAATATCACTATGGCAATATAAACTAGCATGGTTGAGACTAGAGTATAACTTGGCCTCAGGGTTTCCCACCAGAAAACTCCCATCCTATCAGTCTCCTACCAATCTTGGGCAAAGTCTTCAATGACAGTCAGTAATCAATGACGAAATGGGTAAAACTCTAACCTCCCATGATCTAATCTCTGACAAACAATATGGTTTCTGCTTTTTGTGGTCTACCACATACGTGCTTACAGCCATAACTGCATGAATTTAAGCATGCTACTAGTTTGGTATCTTGGTCCCACCCTTTTACTGTAGAAACAGTTAAATGTAACTGCCTCTTTTACTATAACAGCGTCTTCTCTCATTTCCCAACAGTGATCTCCCTTCATCTTACTTGCTTCCCTGATAACTATAATATTCAACAATTAGAATGTAATATCAATCGACATATTCTGATGCCTTAATCTTGATCCCTGTTCTTTGCTTTATCCTTTCCTAAAACACCCTTTTTTATCTTACTTTAACTATTTATAACCCCTTGTGTGCTAGTGGCACTCCCACATTGCTTGGGATGAAATGCTTAAAAAAAAAAAAAACCTCTTCAGCTGCATAGTACCATCTTGGTTATGTAGTCTGGGCTCAGTCCTGCAGAGCTGACAAGTGTATACAAGAAATTTTGATCTAGAAGATTAAGACCCTTGTATCCTAATCAGCTATTTTATATTTAATAAAACCTTAAGAATTATATTATTTTTATTAGTAGTAATCATTTCATACATAAAAACACAGGGATGAGTATACTGATATCAACAGATTTCATTCATCTTGCAAGAGATATATGAGTGAAAATCAAATATGGACAAGAAATTTATATACGCTCAAATAGAACATACATATACTGCACATGGTGATTTAAACATTTAGGATTAAAAAAAGCATATTCAAAAGATCATATTCATTTTCAAAAATAGGAAAAAGGAAAAGAGATTCAATTAAAATTGGCAGTATCAATCAAAAAAAATCATGATTAAAATTTATCTTCATCATATTCCAATATAGAATTAAACATACACTTCACTAAGGTTTATGCAAAATCATCATCACCAGACAATATAAAATGAATCCAATATTTGAAATCAAGCAAAAAAAACGTGACAATTAATTTAATAATTATCAATGAAAATGTTTTCCTGACAAGGAGAAATAAATTATATATTTAAAATGAATATTAGAAGAAAGTCAATGTTAAGGATACAAATAGTTTAAAACAGTGCTTAAAAGTAAAAAAAAGAAAATAATGACAATGTACTTGTTGTTGGAATTGTTGTTGGAATTGTTAGAATAGTGGTTGGAACAGTTGTAGGCACTGTTGTTGGAATTGTTGTTGGGATAGTGGTTGGAACCGTTGTTGCAATTGTTGTAGGTATTGTGGTTGGAACAGTTGTAGGCACTGTGGTAGGAATTGTTGTTGGTATGGTAGTTGGAACAGTTGTAGGCACCGTGGTAGGAATTGTTGTAGGCACTGTTGAGGCAATTGTGGTTGGTACTGTAGTTGGAATACTCGTGCCTGATAAATATTATAGATTGTTAAATTTATATAAAATCATTTATTGATTAAATTAATGAATGATGAAATCTAATTTTGAATATCACAAATAATGAAATCTAATTTTAAATATCACAAGAAAGATACTTACTGATTTTACTACAAAGCTCCACACTCAGTTCTGTTTCTACACTTTTACTTGGATCTTCTTTCTTAATAGTAATTATGAGGTTTCTCAATTCTTTATCTTGTGGTAGCATCTTTGGCGTATTTGGCATGAGATTCTATAATAAAGTAAAAGCAAAACACAAATTTACTCACCTTTATTTAATATAATTGAATCAGACTCAATAAACATTAATCAATTAAACAGCAAAAGCAAAAAAACAAAAAACTGAACAATATTTATTCCACATGTTATATTGAGCATAATGTTGTAAAAGAACAAAAGCAACAATGAGACAGAAAGAAAATGAAACAAGATATTTTTAAATAAAATTACCTGCATTGCCAGTATAAAGGATTAATGTGGAATGTTTTTTTTTGTGGATAATGAAAATAATGTAGTCGTTTAGGTAGTCACGAAGCTTGTGTAAGGTCAGTTGACCCAATGTTAGGTGAATACTGGAACTATCAGCATACTGCACTGAGTGTGGCATGCAGATCCATAATGTAATCAAGGTGAATAAATATACTATTGCGTATTTTTTCATGATATTAATTTAGTGTCGATGTTCATGATGGGCTCTGATGTTTAAATTGTATTTTATATATTTGGGTAATATCTTTTATATGCTGGAGGCAATGATTAGAGTACCAGTGCAGAAGGCAACATTTTTATATTTAATTTTGCTTCCATAGTGTCCACATCTGACCGACAGGTCCAATATCGAGCGAATCAGAAAGGTATCCAATTGGAAGAAGACTATAACACAGATATCTTATTGGGCATGCATTCCCACATTTTAATAAAAACATGGGCAACTTGGTATCATCTAATGGTTAGAAAGCTTGTCTCACTAGATCAGTTATGACTGACAAGTGAGTTTGAGTCTCATTAGGTGTCTAACTTTCAGCCTTGTGTCACATCTAAGCTACACATAGAAAATAGCCATTTCAATAAAAACATTCTGTATTTTGAAAAAGATAATCGGTCCCTGATTATATTTTAACTAATATTATCCCTTAACTATTCTATTAATAATAAGTCAAGATATTTTTGCCATTTGCTTAACTTGCAAAATATAATTCAAATATGATTAAGGATACAATGTTAATAAACAAATTATGTTTCATGTGAAAAGCAATTTACTTACCGTAAATACATCAAAAGTACCATTTACATAAGTAAGAGTTATATTATAATGAGCTACATTTGTGGCGTTCACAAGCTGCATGCGAAGTGGACGTTTCGGGTTCATGAAAGTCACATTTAGAGATGGAGTTTGATCCAGTTTGGAAAACTTGAAAAGTTTGTCGCCAACAACTATGTTTCTAATTCCATCATAATTTGTTGTTGGCTCAATCAGTACATCACCATTGTCAAGGTTCTCATAGGTAATTTCTTCTTCATGGATACATATTGCTGTAGATAAATAAAAGCAACATTTCAGCAGACCACTTCAATCATTACTGAAAATACAATCTTCAATCATCTCTGCATGTCTAACAATTAACCAATAACTATTCGCCCTTAAGAATTATTAAATGATTTAAGACACCAAGAAGTTACCTTCATATGAACATGTTCAAGAGGAGTGAAATGATGTGATGGAATTATATATAGTATATAAAACCTTAATTTAAGAATCAATGCACAAATAAAAATGTTCCAGAAAAAGAGAATAAAAATATTCTCTCTAACTGAATAATGATGAGGAAAGATTAAGTCATCAATACAAACATAACGAACATCATAAAAGTAATGGTATATATCAAAAGTAAATCAAAAGAATATTAACCAGTTGTCGTCAATTTAGGTTGGAATTGTTGATGGTATAGTGGTTGGAACCGTTGTTGGTATAGTGGTTGGAACCGTTGTTGCTACAGTGGTTGGAATACTTGTACCTGATGAATAATAGAGATGAATCAATTTATTTGAAATCAATTTTCACATATAAATACCAATTTCTAAATAGTGAAAGGTCATTTTGAATATCACAAGAAATATACTTACTAATTTTACTACAAAGCTCCACACTCAGTTCTGTTTCTACACTTTTACTTGGATCTTCTTTCTTAATAGTAATTATGAGGTTTCTCAATTCTTTATCTTGTGGTAACAACATGGGGGTATTTGGCATGAGATTCTATAATTAAGTTAAAGCAAAACAAAAATTGATTGAGATTTATTTAATATAATTCTGGCAGAATCAATAATAATTAATTAGGGTCATTGCCTAAAAACAATATTAACGTCAGGTATATGTGTAAAATAGACAACACTCGTTATTCCATAGATATTATTAGGCATTCTTTCCCATATTTTAATAAAAACATTCTGCATTTTCAAACAGATAATCTGTCCATGATTGTATATTAACTAATATTCTCATTTACCTATTCTACTAATAATAGATCAAAATGTATTTTCAATTTGCTTATGTTGTTATGTTGCAAAACATCATTCAGATATAAAAAAAAGATATAATGTTGAAGAACAAGTTATATTTCATGTGAAAAGCAATTTACTTACCGTAAACACATCAAAATCACCATCTACATAAGTAAGAGTTATATTATAATGAGCTACATTTGTGGCGTTCACAAGCTGCATGCGAAGTGGACGTTTCGGGTTCATGAAAGTCACATTTAGAGATGGAGCTTGATCCAGTTTGGAAAACTTGAAAAGTTTGTCGCCAACGACTATGTTTCTAATTTCATCAAAATTTGTTGATGGCTCAATCAGTACATCACCATTGTCAAGGTTCTCATAAGTAATTTCTTCTTCATGGATACATATTGCTGTAGATAAGTAAAAGAAGTAATAAATTATGATCCTATAAACAAGAAAACATGAATTGACATACATCCTTTCAAAATTACAATAACATCGGAATTTAATTTTCATAACTTGCTTCCCTGATAGCTAGTATCTTCAAATGTTCAAATATAATGTCAAGTGCCATCTGGTACCTTGGTCCCATCCTTCTCTTTATCTTTTCCTTAAACATCCCTCTTTATTCTTACTCCTACTCTCTGTAAGCCCTTGCATGTTAGTGGCACTCCCACCTTGCTTGTGATGAAATGCTTTTAAAAAAAAACAAAATTAAAAACATAACAATCACATGTCCATCTCACTGCATCACCCACCATATGCAAGCAATATTTTAGCAAACTACCATGATCCTCACTAAAAATATTTTCTTCTATCTTCTCTGAATGTCTAACAATTAAGCCATGACAACTTTATATTAAGAATTATTAAATATGGTAATACATCAAGAAGGCAACTTCATATGAACACATTCAAGACGAGTAACATGACGACATGGAATTCTTTGTTTTCAAGTAATCCCACACAAATGTTCATGAGAAAATTAAAGTGAAATGCAAAAAATTGATAATCTACCTGATTTACAGAACAGATCTAGCTCTATGAAGCATTTACTCAAACCAAAGAAATTTCATTGTGATCTTAACTCCCCAGCTATTATGCAAGAATGAAAACACTTTGTCACAATTTTGAAAATTATCTTGCTTCTTTACAAGTCAATAACCTCAGCAGGCTTCACATTCCTAAAGCTTTCAGCATATTTGAGTATTCTACGTATGAAAATGCAATAAACATGTTACACTTGCAGTATATCAAACATAAGACCTTATCTCAAAGATATAGACAGAGAACTGAGAGATAATTTAATACAGCAACTGCATTTCTGTAGTGGAAAGAAAGCATCAGAGGTGCTTTTATATGTAGTTTCTACACAACTTTGCTTTTTCAATGATTATTGGAAAATAGAAGGCTACACATGGCCACAATGTTTAACCGAGACAGGAATGCAGAAAGCAACATTCTGCCCTACACAAGTTTAATCAGATACAATAGTCTACGATTGCATCTAAAACAAGATATTACAGAATGACCTGTAAATGTATCTGTGTGTATCTGCAAAATCATAATAATATGCATGCAATATGCAGAGAATTATGAAATATAGAAATACTACAAGGAGGATATTATAGAGTACAGTAACTCACCTAAATGAGCACAATAGATTTCTATTGAACACAAATTCCCATCAAAAGACAAGAAAAAACCTTATTCAACATTTTATGCAAATAGAGGCTTTTACAAATTTTCTCAAGTGTACTTAGGACGATCTAAAGCAGTGGAATTTTTTACAGATCATTGTGGAATCATTTATTTCAGAGGATTGCCTGGAAGAGACATTTGATTATTTAGACAATATCCCGATAGATGGAATGACATGAAATAAAGATGACAGATTTTCCTATATAAAAACTTATTATGCACCACAAAAAGATATTGAAAATGCTATTGTAAATCTCATCAATTAAGGTATACAATTTAAAGATGAATTTGATGTTGAAACAAATGCTTGAATATATGCCATTTCCTTTGCCCCAATTCAGAACTGTAAACAAATTGCATTCTTTTTAACTTCACTACAAAATTCAGTATAACATGTGGTGCTGTTATTGAAAAGGAAGCCTAAACAATTATAGCAGCTGTGAGACACTGGACACATTATTTATTTAAGAGGAAGTCATTTTCCAATAAAGATAAATCTACAGTCAATGTAAATCAGCACATGTACATGTATGACAAACAGCATAAAAATGAGATGAAAAGTTATAAAATAATATTACATTCGATTATGGAATTATATTGCTATGATTTTGATATGATTTCTAAGTGTGGTATAGATAATGTTCCTCTGAAATGCTATCTCAGTCCAACTGTGGGATGATGAGTTTAAGAGCAAAAGATGCTTATGAACATTCACATAGATCGATGTCCTACTGGTGTGGCATGATTTATATCATCTTGGGAAATATAAAAACTTATCCAACTCAGTTGATGAGATTAGAAGTGTCATAGGTGCTGAGTGTAAAGCAAGATTTTGAGTTGCTGGTGCTGCTGAAATTATTAAAGCTACCCAACAGTTCTAGAGGTTAAACACAGACATTAAAAGACTAATTTCTACTTTTGATTAAAAAACAAAACAAGACAAAACAATATTCCTGAGCATTTTACAAGAGTATACTACATTGCCATTTGTTTGGCCTTCTGCTAGCTTGAAACTTACCCTTCATTCAGCAAGGTTATTGTGTCTAATACAAAAAGAGCAGAGAGATTACTTTCATTGTTTATCTTATTTGGGCTGTTGCCCTCTTCTTCACTGGCATATTCAAAATGTTTGGGTATTGTAGGCTCCGGCCTTCTTCAAATTGCGGACCGAACCATTTACTTACTCCACCAATAGTGATTTTTCTAGTTCCACGTGCCATACCTATAACAGATGTTGCTGTTGTTTCCATTTAACCCAGCACTCCAAGTTTCAGTTCCCAGGTGCTGCAGCCTGGTATTGAATTCAAAACTCTTTGGGGCTTTGGTCACTGTATCTAACCAATGCCTATATCTACTGGGCCATGTGTCTATGAGGACTTCTGTGTATGGAGGCCAAAGTGTACAACATCCAAAACATTGTGAATATGGCAAAGAAGATGACGATAACAGGCCGAATAATGTAAGTAATCAGAATACCTTATGTCAGAGATATAGACAGACAACTGAGAGATAATTTAATAAATCCCATTGCTCTTCAGCTGCTACAGTAACATTTTGGTTAGGTTCTCTGGGCTCAGTCCTGTACAGGTAACATGTATATATAAGAAATTCTAAATCGCTATCTGAAAAAGAAGTACAACAGACAGGAGATTAATAAGAACATACTTGTTGTATATATTGTTGTTGCAATTGTTGTTGGTATAGTGGTTGGAATAGTTGTAGGCACTGTTGTTGCAATTGTTGTTGGTATAGTGGTGGGAACAGTTGTAGGCACTGTTGTTGCAATTGTTGTTGGTATGGTGGTTGGAACAGTTGTAGGTACTGTTGTTGGAATTGTTGTTGGTATAGTGATTGGAACAGTTGTAGACACTGTTGTTGCAATGGTTGTTGGTATAGTGGTTGGAACAGTTGTAGGCACTGTTGTTGGAATTGTTGTTGCTATCGTGGTTGGAACAGTTGTGGGCACGGTTGTTGGAATTGTTGTTGGTATAGTGGTTGGAACAGTTGTGGGCACGGTTGTTGCAATGGTTGTTGGTATAGTGGTTGGAACTGTTGTAGGAATGGTTGTTGGAATTGTTGTTGCTATAGTAGTTGGAACAGTTGTAGGCACGGTTGTTGCAATGGTTGTTGGTACTGTTGTTGGAATACTTGTACCTGATGAATAATATAGATGGATCAATTTATTTGAAATCAATTTTTACATATAAATATCAATTTCTAAATACTTCAAGGAAGATAATTTTGAGTATCACAAGAAATATACTTACTGATTTTACTACAAAGCTCCACGCTCAGTTCTGTTTCTACACTTTTACTTGGATCTTCTTTCTTAATAGTAATTATAAGGTTTCTCAATTCTTTATCTTGTGGTAACATCATTGGAGTATTAGGCATGAGATTCTATATTAAAGTCAAAGAAAAACACAAGTTTACTTACACTTATTTAATATAATCCAGACAGAATCAATAATCATTAATGAGGTTCATGGCCTAAAAACAATATTAATGTCAGGTATATGTGTAAAATAGATAACACTCACTATACCAGCAAGCTTATTGGGCATGCTTTCTGTTATGGTCCAAGGTTAAGACCATGGAAGGACAACACAAAACACAACAGTAGGAATAACAAAGAATCTATTACACGAGAAATCATAAAGTGAAAGGGTTAGTAAGACTGTCTGACTGGTTTGCCATGACTGCTATCAGCTCAACTCAATTCAATACCGTCCCACTACCGTTCTAATATCAAATCCGTTTGTCTCTCTAGGTAAGCAGCATGACACCCCACTTACCTGGGTAATTAATATTTTTTCCTCTTCAGATTAATCATCAAAGGCTCTGTAAATTTTCTTTTTCTGCTAGATTTTCGTGGTTCTGAAATTACTTGAGGCCTTTGTATATTGATGGTGTCAAATATTGTGTCCATCACTTCCTCCTCTTCCTAAGGTAGACTGTTAGAATCCTCTAAGAGCCTCTTTCTGATCTGATTCATGGGCCTTTTATGTGAGAATTTCGAACCTTGAATTATGTAAATCACGTTCCCGATTCATTTCTCTATTATCCCTGGCTTCCAACAGGATGTATTGTTTTTAAACATTTTAAATAAAACTTTCTCCCCTGGGTTAAATTTTCTTTTTGCTACAAACGACATTGGTGATTGCTTTGTCTGCTTTGGCAGTAATTTGTTGAATACCGATCTAATTTTTTGGCGAACATTACTTCCACCAGTGATAATGCCCATGTAATTCTATACACTCAAGAATTGTTGTATAGACTTTTCTGTTGGTACGTCATAAGCTTTCCTTAGTGCTCATTTTAATGTATCTACAAACCTCTCTGCTTGCCCGTTCGACCTTGGGTGATATGGCAGAGATTTGATATCTTGCATTCGAAAAGCTTCACAAAATTCTTGAAAATCCGCAGATGTAAATTGTGTCCCATTATCGCTGACTAATCAACCAACCACTCCGAAATGAGGAAACAGCTTGTGGAGGCAATTTATTGTCGTCTCAGAAGTAGGTTATCTACAACAAAATACTTCTGATCATTTGCTATAACTGTCTACTACAATCAACTAGTAGAAACCCTCTAATGGACCTGCAAAATCTACATGGATTCTCGACCATGCTCGATCTGTCTTAGACCATGGCTTATGAGTGATTGAAGGTGCCTTGACTGTTAACGATCAGCCCTTGCAATTGTCCACAATATGTATAATATCTTGATCCATGTTTGGCCAGTATACATAACTTCGCTTTAGGGATTTCATCCTGTTCTTCCCTGGATGGCCAATGTGGAAATCTTTGAGGATTTGCCTTTGTAGCATTTTTGGGATTACTACTCTTTCATTATAAAGCAGAACATTATCACTTAACGAAGAACTGTCTGCAGTATGCTTATCTTTTCCTGAAATTTTTGTTTTCATTTCCTTTATAAATTTGTCATTCACTGCCTTGTTTATTATTTCCTGTAACGTGACGGGGAGGTTTCGAATTGTACTACATAAGGATGTTCTAATATCTTCCTCATATCATAGTGCTGCAATTACGGAATCTTCTAATAGCTCCGTTTCTTTGGTATTAGTCTCGAAAGATCGTCTGCATGCTCGATTTTGTTTGATGGAAGATACTCCAATTTAAAGTTATAGTTTAAGAAAATTGTACTACATCTTAGTAATCTATTAGCAGTGTTGACAGGTAGATCTTTCTTTGATCCGAATATTGTTAGTAACAGTTTGTGATCTCTCTGTAAGGTGAAAAATCTACCATAAATATATCTGTGAAATATTGTGACTGCAAAAATTATCCCCAGCGCTTCTTTTTTAATTTGTGAGTAATTGTTCGGCTGGTAGTAAAGTTCTTGACACATGCGTGATGGGTTTTAGTGTACCATCCGGCATGGTAATCTCTAAAACTGATATAATCCTTTATGTGTGTTTATGAATAACAACTTCAAGCTTTCCTCATCAAGTGGTACCTGTAGATATTCTTTGCTCAAGTCTATTTTTGAGAAAAATTTTCCCCCGTTCAACTTTGTGAAAACCTCCTCTGGACTAGGGAGAGGATAGTGATAATCCCTAATCGCTGCATTAAATCCCATCGAGAAATCAATGTATACTCGTATCTCACCCGATTTCTTTTTCACGTAAACCGTAGGTGCGGCCCATTGACTATATTTCACCTCTGCCAATATACTGGTTTTCATGAGTCTATCCAACTCTTCGCCTATCATTTCCAATGATGCAAAAGGTAGATTTTTTTTCTTCTTGAAAATGGCTTGTACATTTTCTTTTAGTTCGATTTTTGCCGTCATTTTTTCACACCTCCCGAGACTAGCTGAAAATACGCATTTACGGTAAATCCCAAAGGTCAAATTTCTGCATCCAGTCAGTTCTAAATAAATTTTCCATATTTTTGAGAACATGCATCTTTAATTTTTTGGTCATTCCGTTGAACAACACATTTGTGATAATCTCACCCTCAAATTTGACTTCTTCCTGTTACCGACCTGGCTATTTTATCTGTTCTCAACATGGTCGGTTTGTTTAATTTCTTCCATGTCTGTAAGCTAATAATAGTTAAATCTGATCCGGAATCCAATTGTAATCTGATTTTTTTGTTTAACATTTCTACTTGTACATATATTCGTATATTTATCCCGTCCGCTTGATCAGTTCTAGTACCTCTTACTCAGCTTTTGCTTTCTTTCTTCGTTCTACAGTGCGAACTTTTATGTCCAACTTTATTGCACAACAGACAAGTCTTATAGTGGTATGGACAGTCTTTATACCAATTCAAAATCCCACAGCGATAGCATGGACTGGGTGGTGGTTTCTTTAGAGGTTTCATTTGACATTTTGTAGTAAAATAATTGGTTTGGTTTGTTTCTGAGGAGGGAAAAAAACCTGCTTGTCGTTGTACTTTTCATACATGGGCTACGCCAGATTCTTCAATATCTTTTGAGTCTTATTTACGCTTATACATCTCTGGCAGTCCTCAGCCAATTTTTGTAGCATCAATTCTGGTTCACTCTCAAGTTTTGTTAGAATTCTCCGTCTGATCTCTGCATCTTTAGTCGAAACCTGGCCTTGGATAAATATCAAACATTTCAAATTGTCAGAACTGAGTTCAGATAACTTAAAGTCAGTGTTTGTTTACTACGGAAGTGAATGTTATATAGTCTTTGCAATCCTTTTTTGTTAAATTTAAACAGATCCACCTTTTGTGAAATAATGAAGTGTTCGGACTAAATAATTCCGTTAAAAATTTCACGGCTTCCATGAACGTCAACTCATTCGTTTTAGGATGTAGTCTATGAATTTAGTGTATTCGCTTGACCCTAGTTTTCTCAGTAGTAGACATACTTTTTTTGCGTCTGACCAATTCCCGCAATCAAACTCATATAAATCTTCATATCTTCTGAAGTAAGCTGCGAAGGTTTTGTCTTTGTCCGGTGCATAAGTGAAGTCTTCGATTGAGCTGCATATAGCATTTTGCAAGAATGCCGCTTCAAAATTTTGTCCTTTATTTGTTACTGCCGGTAGTAGTAATTCTTGTAGTTCGCGTTGCTTTTCTTCGTTCTTCTCTTGAATTTCCAATAGTTTTTCATCGAGTCTAATCAGTCTTTCCTCATTTCTTTGTTGCTGCTCATATTGCATTTTCATTAGTTCCAATATGGTTGCCTTAAAGTAATTTAATAATGCACAGGCTATCTGTCGTCATGAGAAGAGGAGAGGAAAAAAATTCACTTTTTCCACTTACTTTTTATTTTCGCAATATGTACTTTGTAGCTAGAGTTGTGTACTGGTCTCACAATTTTCTGGAACTCTGGTGTGAAAAAAATTTTCCTGCGTAGAATTCGATTCTATTCTGGCTGACAGGTAAAATTTTGTAGTAAAATAATTGGTTTGATTTGTTTCAGAGGAGGGAAAAAACCTGTTTGTCATTGTACTTTTCATACATTGGTACACCATATTCTTCAATATCTTTCGAGTCATATATTTATTTATTTTTACGCTTATACATCTCTGGCAGTCCTCAGCCAATTTTTGTTGCGTCAATTCTGGTTCACTCTCAAGTTTTGTTAGAATTCTCCATGGACGAATATCAAACATTTCAAATTGTCAGAACTGAATTCAGATAACTTAATGTCAGTGTTTGTTTACTACGGAAGCGAATGTTATATAGTCTTCGCAATCCTTTTTTGTTAAATTTAAACATTTCCACCTTTTATGAAATAGTAAAAGACAACTCATTCATTTTAGGATGTAGTCTACAAATTTAATATATTCGCTTGACCCTAGTTTTCTCAGTAGTAGACATACATTTTTTGCGTCTGAACAATTCCCGCAATCATACTCATATCAATCTTCATATATTCTGAAGTAAGCTGCGAAGGTTTTGTTTTTTGTCCGGTGCATAAGTGAGGTCTTCGATTGAGCTCCACTGTTATGGTTGGTGTCCAAAAAATTTTTTATCTTATCTTCGCGTAGAACTTGTGTTTTTCTCAATGTCTCTGTCACCTCTGTTATGGATGACTGATAGCAAAAAAAAAATTTTTTTTTTTTCAATATCCTCCGCATAGAATTTGTTTCTACAATATCCTCATCACCACTGTCATGGGCGACTGATAGCAAAAGGAGATTTTTTTTTTATAGCCTCTGCGTAGAATTTGATTCTTCAATATCCTGGTCGCCACTGCTATGGTCCAAGGTTACGACCATAGAAGAACAACACGAAACACAACAGTAGAAATAACAAAGAATATATTACACTAGAAATCATACAAGAAGTGAAAGGGTTAGTAAGACTGTACAACTGGTTTGGCATGACTGCTATCAGCTTGACTCAATTCAATACCGTGCCAATAATGTTCTAATACCAAATCCGTTTGTCTCTCTTGAGAGGCATAGTTTGTATAATGTTCGGGAGAGTTCATTCTGTTTGTCTAGGTAGACACCATGCCACTTTCCCACATTTAATGAAAACCTTTTGCATTTAGTACCAGGTAATCTGTCTGTTATTGTATATTAAGTAATATTCTCATATACCATTATTATTCATTTAACATTACTTAAGCTTAAAGATATCATTCAAATCTAAATAAGTATATAATGCCAAAGATATCTGGTTAATATTCTTTGAGATTTCATGTGAAAATCAATTTACTTACCGTAAATACATCAAAATCACCATCTACATAAGTAAGAGTTATATTATAATGAGCTACATTTGTGGCGTTCACAAGCTGCATGCGAAGTGGACGTTTCGGGTTCATGAAAGTCACATTTAGAGATGGAGCTTGATCCAGTTTGGAAAACTTGAAAAGTTTGTCGCCAACAACTATGTTTCTAATTCCATCATAATTTGTTGTTGGCTCAATCAGCACATCACCATTGTCAAGGTTCTCATAGGTAATTTCTTCTTCATGGATACATATTGCTGTAGATAAATAAAAGCAACATTTCATTACTGAAAATACAATCTTCAATCATCTCTGCATGTCTAACAATTAACCAATAACTATTCCCCATTAAGAATTATTAAATGATTTAAGACACCAAGAAGTTACCTTCATATGAACATGTTCAAGAGGAGTGAAATGATGTGATGGAATTATATGTAGTATATAAAATATTTAAGAATCAATGCACAAATAAAAATGTTCCAGAAAAAGAGAATAAAAATATTCTCTCTAACTGAATAATGATGAGGAAGAATAAGTCATCAATACAAACATAATAAACATCATAAAAGTAATGGTATATATCAAAGCAAATCAAAAGAATATTCACCAGTTGTCGTCAATTTAGTTGGAATTGTTGATGGTATAGTGGTTGGAACCGTTGTTGGTATAGTGGTTGGAACCGTTGTTGCTACAGTGGTTGGAATACTTGTACCTGATGAATAATAGAGATGAATCAATTTATTTGAAATCAAGTTTCGCATATAAATACCAATTTCTAAATAGTGAAAGGTCATTTTGAATATCACAAGAAATATACTTACTAATTTTACTACAAAGCTCCACACTCAGTTCTGTTTCTACACTTTTACTTGGATCTTCTTTCTTAATAGTAATTATGAGGTTTCTCAATTCTTTACCTTGCGGTAACAAAATTGGGATATTTGGCATGAGATTCTATAATTAAGTGAAAGCAAAACAAAAATTTATTGAGACTTATTTAGTATAATTCTGGCAGAATCAATAATAATTAATGAGGGCATTGCCTAAAAACAATATTAACATCAGGTATATGTGTAAAATAGACAACACTCGTTATTCCATAGATATTATTAGGCATTCTTTCCCATATTTTAATCAAAACATTCTGCATTTTCAAACAGATAATCTGTCCCAGATTGTATATTAACTAATATTCTCATTTACCTATTCTACTAATAATAGATCAAAATGTATCTTCAATTTGCTTATGTTCAATTTGTTGTAAAACATAATTTACATATAAATAAAGATATAATGTTGAAGAACAAGTTATATTTCATGTGAAAAGCAATTTACTTACCGTAAACACATCAAAATCACCATCTACATAAGTAAGAGTTATATTATAATGAGCTACATTTGTGGCGTTCACAAGCTGCATGCGAAGTGGACGTTTCGGGTTCATGAAAGTCACATTTAGAGATGGAGCTTGATCCAATTTGGAAAACTTGAAAAGTTTGTCGCCAACAACTATGTTTCTAATTCCATCATAATTTGTTGTTGGCTCAATCAGCACATCACCATTGTCAAGGTTCTCATAAGTAATTTCTTCTTCATGGATACATATTGCTGTAGATAAGTAAAAGAAGTAATAAATTATGATCCTATATACAAGAAAACATGAATTGACATACATCCTTTCAAAATTACAATAACATCTGAATTTAATTTTCATAACTTGCTTCCCTGATAGCTAGTATCTTCAAATGTTCAAATATAATGTCAACTGCCATCTGATACCTTGGTCCCATTCTTCTCTTTATCTTTTTCTTAAACATCCCTCTTTATTCTTACTCTTACTCTCTGTAAGCCCTTGCATGGTAGTGGCACTCCCACCTTGCTTGTGATGAAATGCTTTTAAAAAAAACAAAATTAAAAACGTAACAATCACCTGTCCCTCTCACTGCCTCACCTACCATATGCAAACAATATTTTAGCAAACTACTCTGATCCTCATTGAAAATATTTTCTTCTATCCTCTCTGAATGTCTAACAATTAAGCCATGACAACTTTATATTTTAGACAACTTCATATGAACACATTCAAGACGAGTGACATGACGACATGGAATTCTTTGTTTTCAAGTATTCCCACAGAAATGTTCATGAGAAAATTATGGAATGACATGAAATAAAGATGACAGATTTTCCTATACAAAAACTTATTATGCACCCCAAAAATATTGAAAATGCTATTGTAAAATTCATCAATTAAGGTATACAACTTAAAGATGAATTTGATGTTGAAACAAATGCTTCAAAAAATGACATTTCAGTTCAAAAACTGCCTAATTCAGACCGCTAAACCAATTTAATTCTTTTTAACTTCACTACAAAATTCAGTATAACATGTGGTGCTGTTATTGAAAAGGAAGCCTAAACAATTATAGCAGCTGTGAGAAACTGGACACATTATTTATTTAAGAGAAAGTCATTTTCCAATAAGGATAAATCTACAGTCAAGGTAAATCAGCACATGTACATGTATGACAAACAGTATAAAAATGAGATGAAAAGTTATAAAATAATATTACATTCGATAATGGAATTATATTGCTATGATTTTGATATGATTTCTAAGTGTGGTATAGATAATGTTCCTATGAAATGCTATCTCAGTCCAACTGTGGGATGATGAGTTTTAGATCAACAGATGCTTAGGAACCATCACATAGATCGATGTCCTACTGGTGTGTGGCATGATTTAGGTCATCTTGGGAAATCTAAAATCTTACCGAACGCAGTTGATGAGATTAAAAAGTGTCATCGGTGCTGAGTGTAAAAGCAAGATTTTGAGATGCTGGTGCTGCTGAAATTATTAAAGCTGCCCAAAACTTTCAGAGGTTAAACACAGACATTAAAAGACTAATTTCTACTTTTGATTGAAAAACAAAACTAAACAAAACAATATGCCTGAGCATTTCACAAGAGTATACTACATACCCATTTGTTTGGCCTTCTGCTTGCTTGACACTTACCCTCCATTCAGCAAGGTTATTGTATCTAATACAAAAACACCTGAGAGATTACTTTCATTGTTTATGTTATTCGGACTGTTGTCCTCATCTTCATTGGCATATTCACAACATTTGGATGTTATAAGCTCCGGCCTTCTTCAGGTGATTCAAACTGTGGACTGAACCATTTACTTTTCCGACTAATTGTGATTGTTCTAGTTCCTCGTGCTATACCTCTACCAGACATCTCTGTCATTTCCCTTTAACCCAGCTCTCCAAGTTTCGGTTCTCAGCTGGTGCAGCCTGGTATTGAATTCAAAACGCTTCAGGGCTTTGGTCACTGTATCTAAGCAATGCCTATATCCACTGGGCCATGTGTCTATGAGGACATCTGTGTATGGAGGCCAAAGTATACAACATCTGAAACATTGTGAATATGGCAATGAAGATGACAATAACAGTCCGAATAATGTAAGTAATCAGAATACTTTATATCAGAGATATAGAAAGTCAACTGAGAGATAATTTAATAAATCCCATTGCTCTTCAGCTGCCACAGTACCATTTTGGTTAGGTTCTCTGGGCTCAGTCCTGTACAGGTAACATGTATATATAAGCAATTTTAAATCTCTATCTTAAAAAAGAAGGAGAACAGACAGAAGATTAATAAGAACATACTTGTTGTATATATTGTTGTTGCAATTGTTGTTGGTATAGTGGTTGGAATAGTTGTAGGCACTGTTGTTGCAATGGTTGTTGGTATAGTGGTTGGAACAGTTGTAGGCACTGTTGTTGCAATTGTTGTTGGTATAGTGGTTGGAACGGTTGTAGGCACTGTTGTTGGAATTGTTGTTGGTATGGTGGTTGGAACAGTTGTGGGCACGGTTGTTGCAATGGTTGTTGGTATAGTGGTTGGAACAGTTGTAGGCACTGTTGTTGCAATGGTTGTTGGTATAGTGGTTGGAACGGTTGTAGGCACTGTTGTTGGAATTGTTGTTGCTATCGTGGTTGGAACAGTTGTGGGCACGGTTGTTGGAATAGTTGTTGGTATAGTGGTTGGAACAGTTGTAGGCACTGTTGTTGCAATTGTTGTTGGTACTGTTGTTGGAATACTTGTACCTGATGAATAATATAGATGGATCAATTCATTTGAAATCAATTTTTTACATATAAATATCAATTTCTAAATACTTCAAGTAAGATAATTTTGAATATTACAAAAGATACTTACTGATTTTACTACAAAGCTCCACACTCAGTTCTGTTTCTACACTTTTTACTTGGATCTTCTTTCTTAATAGTAATTATAAGGTTTCTCAATTCTTTATCTTGTGGTAACATCATTGGAGTATTTGGCATGATATTCTATATTAAAGTCAAAGAAAAACACAAGTTTACTTACACTTATTTAATATAATCCAGACAGAATCAATAATCATTAATCAGGTTCATTGCCTGAAAACAATATTAATGTCAGATATATGTGTAAAATAGATAACACTCACTATTCCAGCAAGCTTATTGGGCATGCTTTCTGTTATGGTCCAAGGTTAGGACCATGGAAGGACAATACAAAACACAACAGTCGAAATAACAAAGAATATATTAGACGAGAAATCATAATGAAGTGAAAGGGTTAGTAAGACTGTCTGACTGGTTTGGCGTGACTGCTATCAGCTCAACTCGATTCAATACCGTGCCAATACCGTTCTAATATCAAATCCGTTTGTCTCTCTTGAGAGGCGTAGTATGTATAGCATTCAGCAGAGTTCATTCGGTCAGTCTAGGTAAGCACCATGACACCCCACTTACCGGGGTAATTAATATTTTTTCCTCTTCAGATTAATCATCAAAGGCTCTGTAAATTTTCTTTTTCTGCTAGATTTCCGTGGTTCTGAAATTACTTGAGGCCTTTGTTTATTGATGGTGTCAAATATTTTGTCCATCACTTCCTCCTCTTCCTGTGGGAGACTGTTAGAATCATCTAACAGCCTATTTCTGATCTGATTCATGTGCCTTTTATGTGAGAACTTTCTTCCCTGGGTTAAATTTTCTTTTTGCAACAAATGACATTGGTGATTGCTTTGTCTGCTTTGGCAGTAATTTGTCGAATACCGATCTAATTTTTCGGCGAACATTACTTCCGCCGGTGATAATGCCCATGGCGTAGTAATGTTCGGTGTAACTCTATACACTTGCAAGTATTGTTGTAAAGACTTTTCTGTTGGTACATCATAAACTTTCCTTAGTGCTCATTTTAATGTATCTACAAACCTCTCCGCTTGCCCGTTCAACCTTGGGTGATATGGCAGAGATTTGATATCTTGCATTCGAAAAGTTTCACAAAATTCTTGAAAATCCGCAGATGTAAATTGTGTCCCATTATCGCTGACTAATCAACCAACCACTCTGAAATGAGCAAACAGTACGTGGAGGCAATTTATTGTCGTCTCAGAAGTAGGTCATCTACAACAAAATACTTCTGATCATTTGCTATAACTGTCTACTACAATCAACTAGTAGAAACCCTCTAATGGACCTGCAAAATCTACATGGATTCTCGACCATGCTCGATATGTCTTAGACTATGGCTTATGAGTGATTGAAGGTGCCTTGGCTGCTAAGGATAAGCCCTTGCATTTGTCCACCATATGTATAATATCTTGATCCATGTTTTGCCAGTATACATAACTTCGCTTTAGGGATTTCATCCTGTTCTTCCCTGGATGGCCAATGTGGAAATCTTGAGGATTTGCCTTTGTAGCATTTTCGGGATTACTACTCTTTCATTATAAAGCAGAACATTATCACTTAACGAAGAACTGTCTGCAGTATGCTTATCTTTTCCTGCAATTTTTGTTTTCATTTCCTTCATAAATTTGTCATTCACTGCCTTGTTTATTATTTCCTGTAACGTGACGGGGAGGTTTCGAATTGTACTCCATAAGGATGTTCTAATATCTTCCTCATATCGTAGTGCTGCAATTACAGAATATTCTAATAGCTACATTTTCTTTGGTATTAGTCTCAAAAGACTGTCTGCATGCCCGATTTTGTTTGATGGGAGATACTCCAATTTGAAGTTATAGTTTAAGAAAATTGTACTACATCTTAGTAATCTATTAGCAGTGTAGACAGGTAGATCTTTCTTTGATCCGAATATTGTTAGTAACAGTTTGTGATCTCTCTGTAAGGTGAAAAATCTACCATAAATATATCTGTGAAATCTTGTGACTGCAAAAATTATCCCCAGCGCTTCTTTTTTTAATTTGTGAGTAATTGTTCGGCTGGTAGTAAAGTTCTTGACACATGCGTGATCGGTTTTAGTGTACCATCCGGCATGGTAATCTCTGAAACTGATGCAAAAGGTACATTTTTTTCTTCTTGAAAATGGGGTGTACATTTTATTTTAGTTCGATTTTTGCCGTCATTTTTTCACACCTACCAGGGCCGGCTGAAAATACGTTGGGGAAACTCTCCTTTAATTTCTCCTTCAATTTCTCTGCCTCGGTCAATAAACTTTCCACTTTTTGGCAGAACGCATTTATCGGTAAATCCCAAAGGTCAAATTTCTGCATAGAGTCAGTTCTAAATAAATTTTCCATATTTTTGAGAATATGCATCTTTAATTTTTTGGTCATTCCGTTGAACATCACATTTGTGATAATCTCGCCCTCAAATTTGACTTTTTTTCCTGTTACCAACCTGGCTATTTTATCTGTTCTCAACATGGTCGGTTTGTTTAATTTCTTCCACGTCTGTAAGCTAATAATAGTTAAATCTGATCCGGAATCCAATTGTAATCTGATTTTTTGTTTAAAATTTATACTTGTACGTATATTCGTATATTTATCCCGTCCGCTTGATCAGTTCTAGTAGCTCTTACTCGGCTTTTGCTTTCTTTGTTTGTTCTAAAGTGCGAACTTTTATGTCCAACTTTATTGCACGACAGACAAGTCTTATAGTGGTATGGACAGTCTTTATACCAATGCAAGATCCCACAGCGATAGCATGGACTGGGTGGTGGTTTCTTTAGAGGTTTCATTTGACTTTTTGTAGTAAAATAATTGGTTTGATTTGTTTCTGAGGAGGGAAAAAAACCTGTTTGTCATTGTACTTTTCATACATTGGTACACCATATTCTTCAATATCTTTCGAGTCATATATTTATTTATTTTTACGCTTATACATCTCTGGCAGTCCTCAGCCAATTATTGTGGCGTCAATTCTGGTTCACTCTCAAGTTTTGTTAGAATTCTCCGTGGACGAATATCAAACTTTTCAAATTGTCAGAACTGAATTCAGATAACTTAATGTCAGTGTTTGTTTACTACGGAAGCGAATGTTATATAGTCTTCGCAATCCTTTTTTGTTAAATTTAAACATTTCCACCTTTTATGAAATAGTAAAAGACAACTCATTCATTTTAGGATGTAGTCTACAAATTTAATGTATTTGCTTGACCCTAGTTTTCTCAGTAGTAGACACATTTTTTGCGTCTGACCAATTCCTGCAATAAAACTCATATCAATCTTCATATATTCTGAAGTAAGCTGCGAAGGTTTTGTCTTTGTCCGGTGCATAAGTGAAGTCTTCGATTGAGCACCACTGTTATGGTTGGTGTCCAAAAAGTTTTTTTATCTTATCTTCTCGTAGAACTTGTGTTTTTCTCAATGTCTCAGTCACCTCTGTTATGGACGAGTGATAGCAAAAAAAAATTTTTTTTTTTTTCAATATCCTCCATATAGAATTTGTTTCTTCAAAATCCTCCGCGTAGAATTTCTTTCTAAAATATCCTCATCAACACTGTCATGCGTGACTGATAGCAAAAAGAGTTTTTTTTTTATAGCCTCTGCGTAGAATTTGATTCTTCAATATCCTGGTCGCCACTGCTATGGTCCAAGGTTACGACCATAGAAGAACAACACGAAACACAACAGTAGAAATAACAAAGAATATATTACACTAGAAATCATACAAGAAGTGAAAGGGTTAGTAAGACTGTACAACTGGTTTGGCATGACTGCTATCAGCTTGACTCAATTCAATACCGTGCCAATAATGTTCTAATACCAAATCCGTTTGTCTCTCTTGAGAGGCGTAGTTTGTATAATGTTTGGCAGAGTTCATTCTGTTGGTCTAGGTAGGCACCATGCCACTTTCCCACATTTAATGAAAACCTTTTGCATTTAGTACCAGGTAATCTGTCCGTTATTGTATATTAAGTAGTATTCTCATATACCATTATTATTCATTTAACATTACTTAAGCTTAAAGATATCATTCAAATCTAAATAAGTATATAATGCCAAAGATATCTGGTTAATATTCTTTGAGATTTCATGTGAAAAGCAATTTACTTACCGTAAATACATCAAAATCACCATCTACATAAGTAAGAGTTATATTATAATGAGCTACATTTGTGGCGTTCACAAGCTGCATGCGAAGTGGACGTTTCGGGTTCATGAAAGTCACATTTAGAGATGGAGCTTGATCCAGTTTGGAAAACTTGAAAAGTTTGTCACCAACAACTATGTTTCTAATTTCATCAAAATTTGTTGATGGCTCAATCATCACATTGCCATTGTCAATGTTCTCATAGGTAATTTCTTCTTCATGGATACATATTGCTGTAGATAAATAAAAGCAACATTTCATTACTGAAAATACAATCTTCAATCATCTCTGCATGTCTAACAATTAACCAATAACTATTCCCCATTAAGAATTATTAAATGATTTAAGACACCAAGAAGTTACCTTCATATGAACATGTTCAAGAGGAGTGAAATGATGTGATGGAATTATATATAGTATATAAAATATTTTAAGAATCAATGCACAAATAAAAATGTTCCAGAAAAAAAGAATAAAAATATTCTCTCTAACTGAATAATGATGAGGAAGATTAAGTCATCAATACAACCATAACAAACATCATAAAAGTAATGGTATATATCAAAGCAAATCAAAAGAATATTAACCAGTTGTCGTCAATTTGGTTGGAATTGTTGATGGTATAGTGGTTGGAACCGTTGTTGGTATAGTGGTTGGAACCGTTGTTGCTACAGTGGTTGGAATACTTGTACCTGATGAATAATAGAGATAAATCAATTTATTTGAAATCAATTTTCACATATAAATACCAATTTCTAAATAGTGAAAGGTCATTTTGAATATCACAAGAAATATACTTACTAATTTTACTACAAAGCTCCACACTCAGTTCTGTTTCTACACTTTTACTTGGATCTTCTTTCTTAATAGTAATTATGAGGTTTCTCAATTCTTTACCTTGCGGTAACAACATGGGGGTATTTGGCATGAGATTCTATAATTAAGTCAAAGCAAAACAAAAATTTATTGAGATTTATTTAATATAATTCTGGCAGAATCAATAAGAATTAATGAGGGCATTGCCTAAAAACAATATTAACGTCAGGTATATGTGTAAAATAGACAACACTCGTTATTCCATAGATATTATTAGGCATTCTTTCCCATATTTTAATAAAAACATTCTGCATTTTCAAACAGATAATCTGTCCCAGATTGTATATTAACTAATATTCTCATTTACCTATTCTACTAATAATAGATCAAAATGTATCTTCAATTTGCTTATGTTCAATTTGTTGTAAAACATAATTTACATATAAATAAAGATATAATGTTGAAGAACAAGTTATATTTCATGTGAAAAGCAATTTACTTACCGTAAACACATCAAAATCACCATCTACATAAGTAAGAGTTATATTATAATGAGCTACATTTGTGGCGTTCACAAGCTGCATGCGAAGTGGACGTTTCGGGTTCATGAAAGTCACATTTAGAGATGGAGCTTGATCCAGTTTGGAAAACTTGAAAAGTTTGTCGCCAACAACTATGTTTCTAATTTCATCAAAATTTGTTGATGGCTCAATCATCACATTGCCATTGTCAATGTTCTCATAGGTAATTTCTTCTTCATGGATACATATTGCTGTAGATAAATAAAAGAAAAAATAAATCACATCTTATATACAACCAAACATAAATTGTTATAAATATTTTTGCAAGTACAACCACAATTGAAATTTATTTTCATAATAAGCAAGCAGACATTCATACTAACTTGCTAACCAAATGAAAACAACATTTGAGTAAACCACTTCAATGATTACTGAAAATATATTCGTCCGTCATCTCTGCAAGTTTCACAATTAACTGATAACCACTCTCCATTAACAATTATTAAATATGGTAATGCATGAAGAAGGTACCTTCATATCACCAGGTGTTAGAGGAGTGAAATGAACACATGGAATTCTTTATTTTCATGTATTCCCACACATTAATCTACATGAGAAAATCACTTTAATGCACTACTTAGATAATCTACCTGTTGTGGATAACAAGTCAAGCTCTATGTAGCATTTACTTCTCCTCTCAGTATACACCTATTTGAATTCTCAGTATCATCAGTCAGCTTTTTGAGACTATAATCAAATAGAATCTTGTTGAGCAACTGGATAGGAAAAAACTCTTGGGTGACAATCAGTAGAAGTTTTGATCAGCCCCATACACTGCTGACATACTAACTACCATCATACACAGAATTAGTGAGGCTCTTAACATTACACATAGCAAAAGGACAATAACATAAGATATCTCAAAGGCCTTAAACAATATGTGGCACAAAAGATTTCTACACAAGCACTCCATCTATGGAATCACTGGAAGGGTTTTCTCTATTATAAAATAATTCCTAACAGGTACATCACTGAAGGTAAGCTATTAATGGCCAGTCCTTTAAGGCGCTTGCCACCAATGCAGTCTCCACATAGCAATCAGTTCTCGAATCAACCCTCTTCTTGATTTACATAAATGGTCAACTAAGAATATACGCCTCACATTTTTGTAACAATCAATCAATCTTTCACACTCCTTCAAGTTATGGATATATATATGTGGGTGTCTGTGTGTATATGAAAAAGAGAGACAGATAGATTGAGAGAGAGGGATAGAGTGTGAAACCAGAAAGAGATGAATAAAAAGTATTTAAATCTTTACTGAGAGGAAGTGTAAGTGATAGCAAATGAAAATAAGAGATCAAGTTAATGCATCAAAGTTCATTTAATGAATTCAGAAATAAAATTGGAAATAAAGTATAAGCATGATTTCTAAATGTCATATAATATTCCAAAAATTAAACTAAATACATTTTTTTCACTATGATGACTTTGTAGTCAGTTGAATCATTTCCATTATGAAAGAAAACTCCAAATACTCTTAAATATCAAGAATGAAACAATAACACTGTAATGTATCTTCATTAGTTCCAGACATAAAACTAAATATTTCCTTAATTTGAAGTATCAGACAAAAGACATAATCACCTAAAAACATATTGTCTGTAATGGAACAGTGATAAGGAAGGTTAAGTCATCAATACAAATGGAACAAATATCATAAATGTAATGGTATATATCTGTTGTTGTAAGATCCAGTTACCCGCCTTGCTATCATGAATGGACTGATCCATTGATAATACAATCGTCCTGGATATTTCTCTAGGAGGAAGAACATCATAGTATTGCAGTGACTTGTCTCACAGAGTATTGAATACTACTATCATAACTGAATCTGTTTAATTAAGTTTTCTTTCCTGCCAGAATCAATATCATAACAGTTGATGATGAGGATGATACATTATTTATAATAATAGTGGTGGACAAAAATTCAAATTTTTGTAACCTGTGAAATCAGTATGTAGAAAAACAAAAGTATGCTGGAAACAAGAGTACATTAAATCATCTGAAATATACATTGGAAGTAAATTTTCAAGTCAAACACTTAAAAATGCAGGACTTGAAAGCAGTAATATTGGAATTAATAAATCAATAGCAAAAACAATGACAACCAGAACAAGAACAGCAACAACAAGAACAGCAACAACAAGAACAGCAACAACAAGAACAGCAACAACAAGAACAGCAACCATTGTTGAGATAACAAGAACAACAGTAAAAATATTAGAACATTTTATAAAGAGTAAAAGTATTGAAAACATGTCTACTTTTTTCTCACAGGAGTTAGTAGTAAATGCAATTGGCAAATTTAAATATAATCCTGAAGAGGTTATATTTACAGAATACTACAGACTCTATGAGGAAATCTTTAAAAAAGACTGTATAAGATGGTCAAATGAGAAAAACATGTGCGAGTTACTAAGAAAGTGAGGGCCCACAGACCACAAAAAATACATAAATTACATCCTGCTGAAAAAATGAAGTGAATTGTCACTTGAGGAAACTATTGTTTATGTAAAATTTTCAGTGAATGAAGTTCATTGTTCAATTCACTTTGGCAATGCCTAAATATTGTAAAATAAAGAATATGAAGATTATACACCACTTATAATAATATCGTGAACAGGGAATGTGAAATGTTGAAGTTAAGCGAACAAACACCCAACATGTTACAGATGCAGTGAACTACATTTCAAGGGAAGAGCCCTTTTAATATTAAAAATTATTTAAGCTCGTGGTTTTGGCCCAGATGCCAGACTCTGCCAAAAGGTTTCGACATATCCAATGCAACAGCTCCGGCAACACTGTTTTTATCTAGAGCATGATAACTTTTTCTGCAAATATCGTCATTATATCAGCAGCTGACTTAGACGATTGCATATTGCATGTCTGAGAAAAGCCCTGCAATGAGAGATGATGAACCAATTCAAAATTGATTATGGATTTTAGGACTTTCCTAACAAGAATTATAGCCAGATAGAAAAAGAGGCTTGCAAATAATTTTTTCACAAATCCATCCCCAGTAGAAGGTTCACCCAACACACAGATCAACATTCATTGTTATCTATTTTGGAATCAAAAAGGGTATCATGATACGTACATCAAATTGACTATGGGGGCCAATTATGTTGAATTACAATTATAAAATGGAATTCCTGGCATCAAAAAAGCTCGGTCAAGCAGATGGTTTGTCGATACTCATACATAAATTAGTGAACCTCTAGAAAAAATATAGCAATTGCAGCACTAAGAGCTGAGAAAGGAATTAAGAACATTCTCTGCAATACCATAGATCTACCATTAATAGAATTGAAATAGAAACTCGGGTGGATACTTTCAAAACAAAAAGCAAATACGGTGGAAACTGAAGGAGAAAAATAAGGTCAAATCAAAAACTGACAGTGACAATATCTTCTCAATCTGCAATGAGGTCATAATGTATAGTGAAAGAGTGGTAATGCCTAAATCTCTTCAGAAATGCATGTTGAAAGAGTTTCATACAGGTCATTCAGGCATCTCTAGAATGAAATCCCTCATGCACAGATATGACTACTGGCCCAATATGGACAAAGACATAGAGAGATTGGTAAAAGCGTGCAGAAATGTGACATGTCAACAAAACTATCACCAGTAAAATTACACTGTTGGCCAAAGACAGACACTCTGTGGTCGAGATTACAGATTGATTTCAAGGATCCGGTAAATGGTATCTACTACATAATCTTTCTCAAGAGTTTTCCATGTGGCCAGAAATTATAAAATGCAGGAATCCAACATCTACAATTTTAATAAACTTCTTGCATGAATTATTTCCTTGATCTTGTATCCTGGATACCATTGTTTTGGCCAATGACATACAATATCCATCTAAAGAGTTTCTACGTTTTGTGAATCCTTTGTGATATAATATCTCAAAGCTGCCAGCTACCATCCAAGATCTAATGAGAAAGCAGAACACTTCATTGTTATATTCAAAACGGCATTAAAAAGATCTAATAGAGGTGAAAGTAAGGATGTATTAATACTGCGGATTTTACGTGTATGTCGGGTGACAAAAGTAAAGAAAAGAATATTAACCAGTTGTGGTGAATGTGGTTGGAATTGTCGTTGGTATAGTGGTTGGAACAGTTGTAGGCACTGTTGTTGGCATAGTGGTTGGAAGAGTTGTGGGTGGCATACTTGTAGACACTGTTGTTGGAATTGTCGTTGGTATAGTCGTTGGAACAGTTGTTGGTATAGTGGTTGGAACAGTTGGGCGTGGCACACTTGTAGACACTGTTGTTGCAATTGTCGTTGGTATAGTGGTTGGAACAGTTGTAGACACTGTTGTTGCAGTGGTAGTTGGAATTTTTGTTGGAATACTTGTACCTGGTAAATAATATAGATATATCAATTTATTTGAAAACAATATTTACATATAAATATCAATTTCTAAATATTAAAGTCACATTTTGTATATCACAAGAAAGATACTTACTGATTTTACTACAAAGCTCCACACTCAGTTCTGTTTCTACACTTTTACTTGGATCTTCTTTCTTAATAGTAATTATGAGGTTTCTCAATTCTTTATCTTGTGGTAACATCACTGGGGTATTAGGCATGATATTCTATATTAAAGTCAAAGAAAAACACTAATTTAATATAATCTGGACAGAATCAATAATCATTATAGAAGTTCATTTCCTAAAAAATATTAATGTCAGATATATGTGTAAAATAGATAACACTCACTATCCCAGCAAGCTTATTGGGTATGCTTTCCCACATTTAATGAAAACCTTCTGCATTTAGTATCAGATAATCTGTCTGTTATTGTACATTAAGTAATATTCTAATATACCATTATTATTCTACTAATAATTCAGGATATATTTTAACTTTCCTTAAGTTGCAAGATATCATTTAAATCTAAATAAGTATACAATGCCAAAGAACAATTGAGATTTCATGTGAAAAGCAATTTACTTACTGTCAACACATCAAAAGTACCATCTACATAAGTAAGAGTTATATTATAATGAGCTACATTTGTGGCATTCACAAGCTGCATGCGAAGTGGACGTTTCGGGTTCATGAAAGTCACATTTAGAGATGGAGCTTGATCCAATTTGGAAAACTTGAAAAGTTTGTCGCCAACAACTATGTTTCTAATTCCATCATAATTTGTTGTTGGCTCAATCAGCACATCACCATTGTCAAGGTTCTCATAAGTAATTTCTTCTTCATGGATACATATTGCTGTAGATAAGTAAAAGAAGTAATAAATTATGATCCTATATACAAGAAAACATGAATTGACATACATCCTTTCAAAATTACAATAACATCTGAATTTAATTTTCATAACTTGCTTCCCTGATAGCTAGTATCTTCAAATGTTCAAATATAATGTCAACTGCCATCTGATACCTTTGTCCCATTCTTCTCTTTATCTTTTTCTTAAACATCCCTCTTTATTCTTACTCTTACTCTCTGTAAGCCCTTGCATGGTAGTGGCACTCCCACCTTGCTTGTGATGAAATGCTTTTAAAAAAAAAAAAATTAAAAACGTAACAATCACCTGTCCCTCTCACTGCCTCACCTACCATATGCAAACAATATTTTAGCAAACTACTCTGATCCTCATTGAAAATATTTTCTTCTATCCTCTCTGAATGTCTAACAATTAAGCCATGACAACTTTATATTTTAGACAACTTCATATGAACACATTCAAGACGAGTGACATGACGACATGGAATTCTTTGTTTTCAAGTATTCCCACAGAAATGTTCATGAGAAAATTATGGAATGACATGAAATAAAGATGACAGATTTTCCTATACAAAAAACTTATTATGCACCCCAAAAATATTGAAAATGCTATTGTAAAATTCATCAATTAAAATATACAACTTAAAGATGAATTTGATGTTGAAACAAATGCTTCAAAAAATGACATTTCAGTTCAAAAACTGCCTAATTCAGACCGCTAAACCAATTTAATTCTTTTTAACTTCACTACAAAATTCAGTATAACATGTGGTGCTGTTATTGAAAAGGAAGCCTAAACAATTATAGCAGCTGTGAGAAACTGGACACATTATTTATTTAAGAGAAAGTCATTTTCCAATAAGGATAAATCTACAGTCAAGGTAAATCAGCACATGTACATGTATGACAAACAGTATAAAAATGAGATGAAAAGTTATAAAATAATATTACATTCGATAATGGAATTATATTGCTATGATTTTGATATGATTTCTAAGTGTGGTATAGATAATGTTCCTATGAAATGCTATCTCAGTCCAACTGTGGGATGATGAGTTTTAGATCAACAGATGCTTAGGAACCATCACATAGATCGATGTCCTACTGGTGTGTGGCATGATTTAGGTCATCTTGGGAAATCTAAAATCTTACCGAACGCAGTTGATGAGATTAAAAGTGTCATCGGTGCTGAGTGTAAAGCAAGATTTTGAGATGCTGGTGCTGCTGAAATTATTAAAGCTGCCCAAAACTTTCAGAGGTTAAACACAGACATTAAAAGACTAATTTCTACTTTTGATTGAAAAACAAAACTAAACAAAACAATATGCCTGAGCATTTCACAAGAGTATACTACATACCCATTTGTTTGGCCTTCTGCTTGCTTGACACTATACCCTCCATTCAGCAAGGTTATTGTATCTAATACAAAAACACCTGAGAGATTACTTTCATTGTTTATGTTATTCGGACTGTTGTCCTCATCTTCATTGGCATATTCACAACATTTGGATGTTATAAGCTCCTGGCCTTCTTCAGGTGATTCAAACTGTGGACTGAACCATTTACTTTTCCGACTAATTGTGATTGTTCTAGTTCCTCGTGCTATACCTCTACCAGACATCTCTGTCATTTCCCTTTAACCCAGCTCTCCAAGTTTCGGTTCTCAGCTGGTGCAGCCTGGTATTGAATTCAAAACGCTTCAGGGCTTTGGTCACTGTATCTAAGCAATGCCTATATCCACTGGGCCATGTGTCTATGAGGACATCTGTGTATGGAGGCCAAAGTATACAACATCTGAAACATTGTGAATATGGCAATGAAGATGACAATAACAGTCCGAATAATGTAAGTAATCAGAATACTTTATATCAGAGATATAGAAAGTCAACTGAGAGATAATTTAATAAATCCCATTGCTCTTCAGCTGCCACAGTACCATTTTGGTTAGGTTCTCTGGGCTCAGTCCTGTACAGGTAACATGTATATATAAGCAATTTTAAATCTCTATCTTAAAAAAAAGAGAACAGACAGGAGATTAATAAGAACATACTTGTTGTATATATTGTTGTTGCAATTGTTGTTGGTATAGTGGTTGGAATAGTTGTAGGCACTGTTGTTGCAATGGTTGTTGGTATAGTGGTTGGAACAGTTGTAGGCACTGTTGTTGCAATTGTTGTTGGTATAGTGGTTGGAACAGTTGTAGGCACTGTTGTTGCAATGGTTGTTGGTATAGTGGTTGGAACGGTTGTAGGCACTGTTGTTGGAATTGTTGTTGCTATCGTGGTTGGAACAGTTGTGGGCACGGTTGTTGGAATAGTTGTTGGTATAGTGGTTGGAACAGTTGTAGGCACTGTTGTTGCAATTGTTGTTGGTACTGTTGTTGGAATACTTGTACCTGATGAATAATATAGATGGATCAATTCATTTGAAATCAATTTTTACATATAAATATCAATTTCTAAATACTTCAAGTAAGATAATTTTGAATATTACAAAAAGATACTTACTGATTTTACTACAAAGCTCCACACTCAGTTCTGTTTCTACACTTTTACTTGGATCTTCTTTCTTAATAGTAATTATAAGGTTTCTCAATTCTTTATCTTGTGGTAACATCATTGGACTATTTGGCATGATATTCTATATTAAAGTCAAAGAAAAACACAAGTTTACTTACACTTATTTAATATAATCCAGACAGAATCAATAATCATTAATCAGGTTCATTGCCTGAAAACAATATTAATGTCAGATATATGTGTAAAATAGATAACACTCACTATTCCAGCAAGCTTATTGGGCATGCTTTCTGTTATGGTCCAAGGTTAGGACCATGGAAGGACAATACAAAACACAACAGTCGAAATAACAAAGAATATATTAGACGAGAAATCATAATGAAGTGAAAGGGTTAGTAAGACTGTCTGACTGGTTTGGCGTGACTGCTATCAGCTCAACTCGATTCAATACCGTGCCAATACCGTTCTAATATCAAATCCGTTTGTCTCTCTTGAGAGGCGTAGTATGTATAGCATTCAGCAGAGTTCATTCGGTCAGTCTAGGTAAGCACCATGACACCCCCTTACCGGGTAATTAATATTTTTCCTCTTCAGATTAATCATCAAAGGCTCTGTAAATTTTCTTTTTCTGCTAGATTTCCGTGGTTCTGAAATTACTTGAGGCCTTTGTTTATTGATGGTGTCAAATATTTTGTCCATCACTTCCTCCTCTTCCTGTTGGAGACTGTTAGAATCATCTAACAGCCTATTTCTGATCTGATTCATGTGCCTTTTATGTGAGAACTTTCTTCCCTGGGTTAAATTTTCTTTTTGCAACAAATGACATTGGTGATTGCTTTGTCTGCTTTGGCAGTAATTTGTCGAATACCGATCTAATTTTTCGGCGAACATTACTTCCGCCGGTGATAATGCCCATGGCGTAGTAATGTTCGGTGTAACTCTATACACTTGCAAGTATTGTTGTAAAGACTTTTCTGTTGGTACATCATAAACTTTCCTTAGTGCTCATTTTAATGTATCTACAAACCTCTCCGCTTGCCCGTTCAACCTTGGGTGATATGGCAGAGATTTGATATCTTGCATTCGAAAAGTTTCACAAAATTCTTGAAAATCCGCAGATGTAAATTGTGTCCCATTATCGCTGACTAATCAACCAACCACTCTGAAATGAGCAAACAGTACGTGGAGGCAATTTATTGTCGTCTCAGAAGTAGGTCATCTACAACAAAATACTTCTGATCATTTGCTATAACTGTCTACTACAATCAACTAGTAGAAACCCTCTAATGGACCTGCAAAATCTACATGGATTCTCGACCATGCTCGATATGTCTTAGACTATGGCTTATGAGTGATTGAAGGTGCCTTGGCTGCTAAGGATAAGCCCTTGCATTTGTCCACCATATGTATAATATCTTGATCCATGTTTTGCCAGTATACATAACTTCGCTTTAGGGATTTCATCCTGTTCTTCGCTGGATGGCCAATGTGGAAATCTTTGAGGATTTGCCTTTGTAGCATTTTCGGATTACTACTCTTTCATTATAAAGCAGAACATTATCACTTAACGAAGAACTGTCTGCAGTATGCTTATCTTTTCCTGCAATTTTTGTTTTCATTTCCTTCATAAATTTGTCATTCACTGCCTTGTTTATTATTTCCTGTAACGTGACGGGGAGGTTTCAATTGTACTCCATAAGGATGTTCTAATATCTTCCTCATATCGTAGTGCTGCAATTACAGAATATTCTAATAGCTACATTTTCTTTGGTATTAGTCTCAAAAGACTGTCTGCATGCCCGATTTTGTTTGATGGGAGATACTCCAATTTGAAGTTATAGTTTAAGAAAATTGTACTACATCTTAGTAATCTATTAGCAGTGTAGACAGGTAGATCTTTCTTTGATCCGAATATTGTTAGTAACAGTTTGTGATCTCTCTGTAAGGTGAAAAATCTACCATAAATATATCTGTGAAATCTTGTGACTGCAAAAATTATCCCCAGCGCTTCTTTTTTAATTTGTGAGTAATTGTTCGGCTGGTAGTAAAGTTCTTGACACATGCGTGATCGGTTTTAGTGTACCATCCGGCATGGTAATCTCTGAAACTGATGCAAAAGGTACATTTTTTTTCTTCTTGAAAATGGGGTGTACATTTTATTTTAGTTCGATTTTTGCCGTCATTTTTTCACACCTACCAGGGCCGGCTGAAAATACGTTGGGGAAACTCTCCTTTAATTTCTCCTTCAATTTCTCTGCCTCGGTCAATAAACTTTCCACTTTTTGGCAGAACGCATTTATCGGTAAATCCCAAAGGTCAAATTTCTGCATAGAGTCAGTTCTAAATAAATTTTCCATATTTTTGAGAATATGCATCTTTAATTTTTTGGTCATTCCGTTGAACATCACATTTGTGATAATCTCGCCCTCAAATTTGACTTTTTTTCCTGTTACCAACCTGGCTATTTTATCTGTTCTCAACATGGTCGGTTTGTTTAATTTCTTCCACGTCTGTAAGCTAATAATAGTTAAATCTGATCCGGAATCCAATTGTCATCTGATTTTTTGTTTAAAATTTATACTTGTACGTATATTCGTATATTTATCCCGTCCATTGATCAGTTCTAGTAGCTCTTACTCGGCTTTTGCTTTCTTTGTTTGTTCTAAAGTGCGAACTTTTATGTCCAACTTTATTGCACGACAGACAAGTCTTATAGTGGTATGGACAGTCTTTATACCAATGCAAGATCCCACAGCGATAGCATGGACTGGGTGGTGGTTTCTTTTAGAGGTTTCATTTGACTTTTTGTAGTAAAATAATTGGTTTGATTTGTTTCTGAGGAGGGAAAAAAACCTGTTTGTCATTGTACTTTTCATACATTGGTACACCATATTCTTCAATATCTTTCGAGTCATATATTTATTTATTTTTACGCTTATACATCTCTGGCAGTCCTCAGCCAATTATTGTGGCGTCAATTCTGGTTCACTCTCAAGTTTTGTTAGAATTCTCCGTGGACGAATATCAAACATTTCAAATTGTCAGAACTGAATTCAGATAACTTAATGTCAGTGTTTGTTTACTACGGAAGCGAATGTTATATAGTCTTCGCAATCCTTTTTTGTTAAATTTAAACATTTCCACCTTTTATGAAATAGTAAAGACAACTCATTCATTTTTTAGGATGTAGTCTACAAATTTAATGTATTTGCTTGACCCTAGTTTTCTCAGTAGTAGACACATTTTTTGCGTCTGACCAATTCCCGCAATCAAACTCATATCAATCTTCATATATTCTGAAGTAAGCTGCGAAGGTTTTGTCTTTGTCCGGTGCATAAGTGAAGTCTTCGATTGAGCACCACTGTTATGGTTGGTGTCCAAAAAGTTTTTTATCTTATCTTCTCGTAGAAATTGTGTTTTTCTCAATGTCTCAGTCACCTCTGTTATGGACGACTGATAGCAAAAAAAAATTTTTTTTTTTTTCAATATCCTCCATATAGAATTTGTTTCTTCAAAATCCTCCGCGTAGAATTTCTTTCTAAAATATCCTCGTCAACACTGTCATGCGTGACTGATAGCAAAAAGAGTTTTTTTTTTATAGCCTCTGCGTAGAATTTGATTCTTCAATATCCTGGTCGCCACTGCTATGGTCCAAGGTTACGACCATAGAAGAACAACACGAAACACAACAGTAGAAATAACAAAGAATATATTACACTAGAAATCATACAAGAAGTGAAAGGGTTAGTAAGACTGTACAACTGGTTTGGCATGACTGCTATCAGCTTGACTCAATTCAATACCGTGCTAATACCGTTCCAATACCAAATCCGTCTGTCTATCTTGAGAGGCGTAGTTTGTATAATGTTTGGCAGAGTTCATTCTGTTGGTCTAGGTAGGCACCATGCCACTTTCCCACATTTAATGAAAACCTTTTGCATTTAGTACCAGGTAATCTGTCCGTTATTGTATATTAAGTAGTATTCTCATATACCATTATTATTCATTTAACATTACTTAAGCTTTATCATTCAAATCTAAATAAGTATATAATGCCAAAGATATCTGGTTAATATTCTTTGAGATTTCATGTGAAAAGCAATTTACTTACTGTAAATACATCAAAATCACCATCTACATAAGTAAGAGTTATATTATAATGAGCTACATTTGTATGCGTTCACAAGCTGCATGCGAAGTGGACGTTTCGGGTTCATGAAAGTCACATTTAGAGATGGAGCTTGATCCAGTTTGGAAAACTTGAAAGTTTGTCACCAACAACTATATTTCTAATTCCATCATAATTTGTTGTTGGCTCAATCAGCACATCACCATTGTCAAGGTTCTCATAGGTAATTTCTTCTTCATGGATACATATTGCTGTAGATAAATAAAAGCAACATTTCAGCAGACCACTTCAATCATTACTGAAAATACAATTACTTCAATCATCTCTGCATGTCTAACAATTAACCAATAACTATTCGCCCTTAAGAATTATTAAATGATTTAAGACACCAAGAAGTTACCTTCATATGAACATGTTCAAGAGGAGTGAAATGATGTGATGGAATTATATATAGTATATAAAACCTTAATTTAAGAATCAATGCACAAATAAAAATGTTCCAGAAAAAAAGAATAAAAATATTCTCTCTAACTGAATAATGATGAGGAAGATTAAGTCATCAATACAAACATAACAAACATCATAAAAGTAATGGTATATATCAAAGCAAATCAAAAGAATATTAACCAGTTGTCGTCAATTTGGTTGGAATTGTTGATGGTATAGTGGTTGGAACCGTTGTTGGTATAGTGGTTGGAACCGTTGTTGCTACAGTGGTTGGAATACTTGTACCTGATGAATAATAGAGATAAATCAATTTATTTGAAATCAATTTTCACATATAAATACCAATTTCTAAATAGTGAAAGGTCATTTTGAATATCACAAAAATATACTTAAATTTTACTACAAAGCTCCACACTCAGTTCTGTTTCTACACTTTTACTTGGATCTTCTTTCTTAATAGTAATTATGAGGTTTCTCAATTCTTTTTACCTTGCGGTAACAAAATTGGGATATTTGGCATGAGATTCTATAATTAAGTGAAAGCAAAACAAAAATTTATTGAGACTTATTTAGTATAATTCTGGCAGAATCAATAATAATTAATGAGGGCATTGCCTAAAAACAATATTAACATCAGGTATATGTGTAAAATAGACAACACTCGTTATTCCATAGATATTATTAGGCATTCTTTCCATATTTTAATCAAAACATTCTGCATTTTCAAACAGATAATCTGTCCCAGATTGTATATTAACTAATATTCTCATTTACCTATTCTACTAATAATAGATCAAATGTATCTTCAATTTGCTTATGTTCAATTTGTTGTAAAACATAATTTACATATAAATAAAAGATATAATGTTGAAGAACAAGTTATATTTCATGTGAAAAGCAATTTACTTACCGTAAACACATCAAAATCACCATCTACATAAGTAAGAGTTATATTATAATGAGCTACATTTGTAGCATTCATGTTGCATGCGAAGTGGACGTTTCGTTCATGAAAGTCACATTTAGAGATGGAGCTTGATCCAATTTGGAAAACTTGAAAAGTTTGTCGCCAACAACTATGTTTCTAATTCCATCATAATTTGTTGTTGGCTCTCATACATCACCATTGTCAATTCTCATTTTCTTCTTCATGGATACATATTGCTGTAGATAAGTAAAAGAAGTAATAAATTATGATCCTATATACAAGAAAACATGAATTGACATACATCCTTTCAAAATTACAATAACATCTGAATTTAATTTTTCATAACTTGCTTCCCTGATAGCTAGTATCTTCAAATGTTCAAATATAATGTCAACTGCCATCTGATACCTTGGTCCCATTCTTCTCTTTATCTTTTTCTTAAACATCCCTCTTTATTCTTACTCTTACTCTCTGTAAGCCCTTGCATGGTAGTGGCACTCCAATTTTGCTTGTGATGAAATGCTTTTAAAAAAAACAAAATTAAAAAACGTAACAATCACCTGTCCCTCTCACTGCCTCACCTACCATATGCAAACAATATTTTAGCAAACTACTCTGATCCTCATTGAAAATATTTTCTTCTATCCTCTCTGAATGTCTAACAATTAAGCCATGACAACTTTATATTTTAGACAACTTCATATGAACACATTCAAGACGAGTGACATGACGACATGGAATTCTTTGTTTTCAAGTATTCCCACAGAAATGTTCATGAAAAATTATGGAATGACATGAAATAAAGATGACAGATTTTCCTATACAAAAACTTATTATGCACCCCAAAAAATATTGAAAATGCTATTGTAAAATTCATCAATTAAGGTATACAACTTAAAGATGAATTTGATGTTGAAACAAATGCTTCAAAAAATGACATTTCAGTTCAAAACTGCCTAATTCAGACCGCTAAACCAATTTAATTCTTTTTTACTTCACTACAAAATTCAGTATAACATGTGGTGCTGTTATTGAAAAAGGAAGCCTAAACAATTATAGCAGCTGTGAGAAACTGGACACATTATTTATTTAAGAAAGTCATTTTCCAATAAGGATAAATCTACAGTCAAGGTAAATCAGCACATGTACATGTATGACAAACAGTATAAAAATGAGATGAAAAGTTATAAAATAATATTACATTCGATAATGGAATTATATTGCTATGATTTTGATATGATTTCTAAGTGGTATAGATAATGTTCCTATGAAATGCTATCTCAGTCCAACTGTGGGATGATGAGTTTTAGATCAACAGATGCTTAGGAACCATCACATAGATCGATGTCCTACTGGTGTGTGTGGCATGATTTAGGTCATCTTGGGAAATCTAAAATCTTACCGAACGCAGTTGATGAGATTAAAAGTGTCATCGGTGCTGAGTGTAAAGCAAGATTTTGAGATGCTGGTGCTGCTGAAATTATTAAAGCTGCCCAAAACTTTCAGAGGTTAAACACAGACATTAAAAGACTAATTTCTACTTTTGATTGAAAAACAAAACTAAACAAAACAATATGCCTGAGCATTTCACAAGAGTATACTACATACCCATTTGTTTGGCCTTCTGCTTGCTTGACACTTACCCTCCATTCAGCAAGGTTATTGTATCTAATACAAGAACACCTGAGAGATTACTTTCATTGTTTATGTTATTCGGACTGTTGTCCTCATCTTCATTGGCATATTCACAACATTTGGATGTTATAAGCTCCGGCCTTCTTCAGGTGATTCAAACTGTGGACTGAACCATTTACTTTTCCGACTAATTGTGATTGTTCTAGTTCCTCGTGCTATACCTCTACCAGACATCTCTGTCATTTCCCTTTAACCCAGCTCTCCAAGTTTCGGTTCTCAGCTGGTGCAGCCTGGTATTGAATTCAAAACGCTTCAGGGCTTTGGTCACTGTATCTAAGCAATGCCTATATCCACTGGGCCATGTGTCTATGAGGACGTCTGTGTATGGAGGCCAAAGTATACAACATCTGAAACATTGTGAATATGGCAATGAAGATGACAATAACAGTCCGAATAATGTAAGTAATCAGAATACTTTATATCAGAGATATAGAAAGTCAACTGAGAGATAATTTAATAAATCCCATTGCTCTTCAGCTGCCACAGTACCATTTTGGTTAGGTTCTCTGGGCTCAGTCCTGTACAGGTAACATGTATATATAAGCAATTTTAAATCTCTATCTTAAAAAGAAGGAGAACAGACAGAAGATTAATAAGAACATACTTGTTGTATATATTGTTGTTGCAATTGTTGTTGGTATAGTGGTTGGAATAGTTGTAGGCACTGTTGTTGCAATGGTTGTTGGTATAGTGGTTGGAACAGTTGTAGGCACTGTTGTTGCAATTGTTGTTGGTATAGTGGTTGGAACGGTTGTAGGCACTGTTGTTGGAATTGTTGTTGGTATGGTGGTTGGAACAGTTGTGGGCACGGTTGTTGCAATGGTTGTTGGTATAGTGGTTGGAACAGTTGTAGGCACTGTTGTTGCAATGGTTGTTGGTATAGTGGTTGGAATGGTTGTAGGCACTGTTGTTGGAATTGTTGTTGCTATCGTGGTTGGAACAGTTGTGGGCACGGTTGTTGGAATAGTTGTTGGTATAGTGGTTGGAACAGTTGTAGGCACTGTTGTTGCAATTGTTGTTGGTACTGTTGTTGGAATACTTGTACCTGATGAATAATATAGATGGATCAATTCATTTGAAATCAATTTTTACATATAAATATCAATTTCTAAATACTTCAAGTAAGATAATTTTGAATATTACAAAAGATACTTACTGATTTTTACTACAAAGCTCCACACTCAGTTCTGTTTCTACACTTTTACTTGGATCTTCTTTCTTAATAGTAATTATAAGGTTTCTCAATTCTTTATCTTGTGGTAACATCATTGGAGTATTTGGCATGATATTCTATATTAAAGTCAAAGAAAAACACAAGTTTACTTACACTTATTTAATATAATCCAGACAGAATCAATAATCATTAATCAGGTTCATTGCCTGAAAACAATATTAATGTCAGATATATGTGTAAAATAGATAACACTCACTATTCCAGCAAGCTTATTGGGCATGCTTTCTGTTATGGTCCAAGGTTAGGACCATGGAAGGACAATACAAAACACACAACAGTCGAAATAACAAAGAATATATTAGACGAGAAATCATAATGAAGTGAAAGGGTTAGTAAGACTGTCTGACTGGTTTGGCGTGACTGCTATCAGCTCAACTCGATTCAATACCGTGCCAATACCGTTCTAATATCAAATCCGTTTGTCTCTCTTGAGAGGCGTAGTATGTATAGCATTCAGCAGAGTTCATTCGGTCCGTCTAGGTAAGCACCATGACACCCCACTTACCGGGGTAATTAATATTTTTCCTCTTCAGATTAATCATCAAAGGCTCTGTAAATTTTCTTTTCTGCTAGATTTCCGTGGTTCTGAAATTACTTGAGGCCTTTGTTTATTGATGGTGTCAAATATTTTGTCCATCACTTCCTCCTCTTCCTGTTGGAGACTGTTAGAATCATCTAACAGCCTATTTCTGATCTGATTCATGTGCCTTTTATGTGAGAACTTTCTTCCCTGGGTTAAATTTTTCTTTTGCAACAAATGACATTGGTGATTGCTTTGTCTGCTTTGGCAGTAATTTGTCGAATACCGATCTAATTTTTCGGCCGAACATTACTTCCGCCCGGTGATAATGCCCATGGCGTAGTAATGTTCGGTGTAACTCTATACACTTGCAAGTATTGTTGTAAAGACTTTTCTGTTGGTACATCATAAACTTTCCTTAGTGCTCATTTAATGTATCTACAAACCTCTCCGCTTGCCCGTTCAACCTTGGGTGATATGGCAGAGATTTGATATCTTGCATTCGAAAGTTTCACAAAATTCTTGAAAATCCGCAGATGTAAATTGTGTCCCATTATCGCTGACTAATCAACCAACCACTCCTGAAATGAGCAAACAGTACGTGGAGGCAATTTATTGTCGTCTCAGAAGTAGGTCATCTACAACAAAATACTTCTGATCATTTGCTATAACTGTCTACTACAATCAACTAGTAGAAACCCTCTAATGGACCTGCAAAATCTACATGGATTCTCTCGACCATGCTCGATATGTCTTAGACTATGGCTTATGAGTGATTGAAGGTGCCTTGGCTGCTAAGGATAAGCCCTTGCATTTGTCCACCATATGTATAATATCTTGATCCATGTTTTGCCAGTATACATAACTTCGCTTTAGGGATTTCATCCTGTTCTTCCCTGGATGGCCAATGTGGAAATCTTGAGGATTTGCCTTTGTAGCATTTTTTTTCGATTACTACTCTTTTCATTATAAAGCAGAACATTATCACTTAACGAAGAACTGTCTGCAGTATGCTTATCTTTTCCTGCAATTTTTGTTTTCATTTCCTTCATAAATTTGTCATTCACTGCCTTGTTTATTATTTCCTGTAACGTGACGGGGAGGTTTCTGAATTGTACTCCATAAGGATGTTCTAATATCTTCCTCATATCGTAGTGCTGCAATTACAGAATATTCTAATAGCTACATTTTCTTTGGTATTAGTCTCAAAAGACTGTCTGCATGCCCGATTTTGTTTTGATGGGAGATACTCAATTTGAAGTTATAGTTTAAGAAAATTGTACTACATCTTAGTAATCTATTAGCAGTGTAAAGAGGTAGATCTTTCTTTGATCCGAATATTGTTAGTAACAGTTTGTGATCTCTGTAAGGTGAAAAATCTACCATAAATATATCTGTGAAATCTTGTGACTGCAAAAATTATCCCCAGCGCTTTTTTAATTTGTGAGTAATTGTTCGGCTGGTAGTAAAAGTTCTTGACACATGCGTGATCGGTTTAGTGTACCATCCGGCATGGTAATCTCTGAAACTGATGCAAAAGGTACATTTTTTTCTTCTTGAAAATGGGGTGTACATTTTATTTTAGTTCGATTTTTGCCGTCATTTTTCACACCTACCAGGGCCGGCTGAAAATACGTTGGGAAACTCTCCTTTAATTTCTCCTTCAATTTCTCTGCCTCGGTCAATAAACTTTCCACTTTTTTGGCAGAACGCATTTATCGGTGAAATCCCAAAGGTCAAATTTCTGCATAGAGTCAGTTCTAAATAAATTTTCCATATTTTTGAGAATATGCATCTTTAATTTTGGTCATTCCGTTGAACATCACATTTGTGATAATCTCGCCCTCAAATTTGACTTTTTTTCCTGTTACCAACCTGGCTATTTTATCTGTTCTCAACATGGTCGGTTTGTTTAATTTCTTCCACGTCTGTAAGCTAATAATAGTTAAATCTGATCCGGAATCCAATTGTAATCTGATTTTTTTTTAAAATTTATACTTGTACGTATATTCGTATATTTATCCCGTCCGCTTGATCAGTTCTAGTAGCTCTTACTCGGCTTTTGCTTTCTTTGTTTGTTCTAAAGTGCGAACTTTTATGTCCAACTTTATTGCACGACAGACAAGTCTTATAGTGGTATGGACAGTCTTTATACCAATGCAAGATCCCACAGCGATAGCATGGACTGGGTGGTGGTTTCTTTAGAGGTTTTCATTTGACTTTTTGTAGTAAAATAATTGGTTTGATTTGTTTCTGAGGAGGGAAAAAAACCTGTTTGTCATTGTACTTTTCATACATTGGTACACCATATTCTTCAATATCTTTCGAGTCATATATTTATTTATTTTTACGCTTATACATCTCTGGCAGTCCTCAGCCAATTATTGTGGCGTCAATTCTGGTTCACTCTCAAGTTTTGTTAGAATTCTCCGTGGACAGATATCAAACATTTCAAATTGTCAGAACTGAATTCAGATAACTTAATGTCAGTGTTTGTTTACTACGGAAGCGAATGTTATATAGTCTTCGCAATCCTTTTTGTTAAATTTAAACATTTCACCTTTTATAAAATAGTAAAAGACAACTCATTCATTTTAGGATGTAGTCTACAAATTTAATGTATTTGCTTGACCCTAGTTTTCTCAGTAGTAGACACATTTTTGCGTCTGACCAATTCCATAATCAAACTCATATCAATCTTCATATATTCTGAAGTAAGCTGCGAAGGTTTTGTCTTTTGTCCGGTGCATAAGTGAAGTCTTCGATTGAGCACCACTGTTATGGTTGGTGTCCAAAAGTTTTTATCTTATCTTCTCGTAGAAATTGTGTTTTTCTCAATGTCTCAGTCACCTCTGTTATGGACGACTGATAGCAAAAAAAAATTTTTTTTTCAATATCCTCCATATAGAATTTGTTTCTTCAAAATCCTCCGCGTGAAATTTCTTTCTAAAATATCCTCGTCAACACTGTCATGCGTGACTGATAGCAAAAGAGTTTTTTTTATAGCCTCTGCGTAGAATTTGATTCTTCAATATCCTGGTCCACTGCTATGGTCCAGGTTACGACCATAGAAGAACAACACGAAACACAACAGTAGAAATAACAAAGAATATATTACACTAGAAATCATACAAAAGTGAAAGGGTTAGTAAGACTGTACAACTGGTTTGGCATGACTGCTATCAGCTTGACTCAATTCAATACCGTGCTAATACCGTTCCAATACCAAATCCGTCTGTCTATCTTGAGAGGCGTAGTTTGTATAATGTTTGGCAGAGTTCATTCTGTTGGTCTAGGTAGGCACCATGCCACTTTCCCACATTTAATGAAAAACCTTTGCATTTAGTACCAGGTAATCTGTCCGTTATTGTATATTAAGTAGTATTCTCATATACCATTATTATTCATTTAACATTACTTAAGCTTAAAGATATCATTCAAATCTAAATAAGTATATAATGCCAAAGATATCTGGTTAATATTCTTTGAGATTTCATGTGAAAAGCAATTTACTTACCGTAAATACATCAAAATCACCATCTACATAAGTAAGAGTTATATTATAATGAGCTACATTTGTGGCGTTCACAAGCTGCATCTTGAAGTGGACGTTTCGGGTTCATGAAAGTCACATTTAGAGATGGAGCTTGATCCAGTTTGGAAAACTTGAAAAGTTTGTCACCAACAACTATATTTCTAATTCCATCATAATTTGTTGTTGGCTCAATCAGCACATCACCATTGTCAAGGTTCTCATAGGTAATTTCTTCTTCATGGATACATATTGCTGTAGATAAATAAAAGCAACATTTCATTACTGAAAATACAATCTTCAAAATCATCTCTGCATGTCTAACAATTAACCAATAACTATTCCCCATTAAGAATTATTAAATGATTTAAGACACCAAGAAGTTACCTTCATATGAACATGTTCAAGAGGAGTGAAATGATGTGATGGAATTATATGTAGTATATAAAATATTTAAGAATCAATGCACAAATAAAAATGTTCCAGAAAAAGAGAATAAAAATATTCTCTCTAACTGAATAATGATGAGGAAGAATAAGTCATCAATACAACCATAACAAACATCATAAAAGTAATGGTATATATCAAAGCAAATCAAAAGAATATTAACCAGTTGTCGTCAATTTGGTTGGAATTGTTGATGGTATAGTGGTTTTGGAACCGTTGTTGGTATAGTGGTTGGAAACAGTTGTTGCTACAGTGGTTGGAATACTTGTACCTGATGAATAATAGAGATAAATCAATTTATTTGAAATCAATTTTCACATATAAATACCAATTTCTAAATAGTGAAAGGTCATTTTGAATATCACAAGAAATATACTTACTAATTTTACTACAAAGCTCCACATCTCAGTTCTGTTTCTACACTTTTTACTTGGATCTTCTTTCTTAATAGTAATTATGAGGTTTCTCAATTCTTTACCTTGCGGTAACAACATGGGGGTATTTGGCATGAGATTCTATAATTAAGTCAAAGCAAAACAAAATTTATTGAGATTTATTTAATATAATTCTGCAGAATCAATAAGAATTAATGAGGCATTGCCTAAAAACAATATTAACGTCAGGTATATGTGTAAAATAGACAACACTCGTTATTCCATAGATATTATTAGGCATTCTTTTCCCATATTTTAATAAAACATTCTGCATTTTCAAACAGATAATCTGTCCCCAGATTGTATATTAACTAATATTCTCATTTACCTATTCTACTAATAATAGATCAAAATGTATCTTCAATTTGCTTATGTTCAATTTGTTTTGTAAAACATAATTTACATATAAATAAAGATATAATGTTGAAGAACAAGTTATATTTCATGTAAAAAGCAATTTACTTACCGTAAACACATCAAAATCACCATCTACATAAGTAAGAGTTATATTATAATGAGCTACATTTGTGGCGTTCATAAGCTGCATGCAAAGTGGACGTTTCGGGGTTCATGAAAGTCACATTTAGAGATGGAGCTTGATCCAGTTTGGAAAACTTGAAAAGTTTGTCGCCAACAACTATGTTTCTAATTTCATCAAAATTTGTTGATGGCTCAATCATCACATTGCCATTGTCAATGTTCTCATAGGTAATTTCTTCTTCATGGATACATATTGCTGTAGATAAATAAAAGAAAAAATAAATCACATCTTATATACAACCAAACATAAATTGTTATAAATATTTTTGCAAGTACAACCACAATTGAAATTTATTTTCATAATAAGCAAGCAGACATTCATACTAACTTGCTAACCAAATGAAAACAACATTTGAGTAAACCACTTCAATGATTACTGAAAATATATTCGTCCGTCATCTCTGCAAGTTTCACAATTAACTGATAACCACTCTCCATTAACAATTATTAAATATGGTAATGCATGAAGAAGGTACCTTCATATCACCAGGTGTTAGAGGAGTGAAATGAACACATGGAATTCTTTATTTTCATGTTCCCACATTAATCTACATGAGAAAATCACTTTAATGCACTACTTAGATAATCTACCTGTTGTGGATAACAAGTCAAGCTCTATGTAGCATTTACTTCTCCTCTCAGTATACACCTATTTGAATTCTCAGTATCATCAGTCAGCTTTTTGAGACTATAATCAAATAGAATCTTGTTGAAACAACTGGATGGAAAAAAACTCTTGGGTGACAATCAGTAGAGTTTTGATCAGCCCCATACACTGCTGACATACTAACTACCATCATACACAGAATTAGTGAGGCTCTTAACATTACACATAGCAAAGGACAATAACATAAGATATCTCAAAGGCCTTAAACAATATGTGGCACAAAAGATTTCTACACAAGCACTCCATCTATGGAATCACTGGAAGGTTTTTCTCTATTATAAAATAATTCTAACAGGTACATCACTGAAGGTAAGCTATTAACGGCCAGTCCTTTAAGGCGCTTGCCACCAATGCAGTCTCCACATAGCAATCAGTTCTCAAATCAACCCTCTTTTTGATTTACATAAATGGTCAACTAAGAATATACGCCTCACATTTTTGTAACAATCAATCAATCTTTCACACTCCTTCAAGTTATGGATATATATATGTGGGTGTCTGTGTGTATATGAAAAGAGAGACAGATAGATTGAGAGAGAGGGATAGAGTGTGAAACCAGAAAGAGATGAATAAAAGTATTTAAATCTTTACTGAGAGGAAGTGTAAGTGATAGCAAATGAAAATAAAGAGATCAAGTTAATGCATCAAAGTTCATTTAATGAATTCAGAAATAAATTGGAAATAAAGTATAAGCATGATTTCTAAATGTCATATAATATTCCAAAATTAAACTAAATACATTTTTCACTATGATGACTTTGTAGTCAGTTGAATCATTTCCATTATGAAAGAAAACTCCAAATACTCTTAAATATCATAAATTTAAAGCTTTAAAAATTTTCAAAAACCCCAAAAAATTCATTTTTTTCCAAAAAGAACCTTGTAAATTAAATTATTTAAGGGAAATCGTTTATTACAAAAATTTTTTTCCAAAGGGGTTTTTTCCAGAATAAAATCAAATAAATCTAAATTTAATAAACTTTTAAAAAAATTTTTTTAGGGGGAACCTTTTGGGTTTAAATATCCATTAAATTTTGTTTGAATTTTTGAATTTTCAAAACTGCCACAAAAAGATTTAAAACAAACATTCATTTTTTTTCAAAAGGAAAAAATCTAAAAAGGGGTGAAAAAAAGAGTATTAATATTTATTTTGATTGGGTAAAAAGTGAAAGAATTTTAAACCCATTTGGGTTGAATGTATTTTTTCTTTTGGGGTTTTGGAAATTAAAAGGGTTTGGAAATGGGGGAAAAAAGGGGTGCCCCAAACATTTTGTTAATTTCTGGAAAAATTTTTAAAGGGGGTTTTTAAGGGGTTTGGGAACATTTAAAATTTAAACTTTTTAAATTTTCGGGAAGGGGGAAAACAAAAAAGGGCCCAAAAAAAAAGAGGAATTTTTTTAAAAAGAAAAATAAAATTTTAAATTTTTTTAAAAAATTTTTAAAATTTTTTTTAAATTTTTAAAAAATCTTTTTTAATCCCAAAAAATTTTTTGTTTTAAAAAAAGAACTCAGCTTTTTATTTTAAAAAGACTTTTTCAATAAAAAAAGGGGTTTTCTTTTTTTTCCCGGGTTAAAAATTATTACATTTTTTTAAAAAAAAAAAAAACACAAATTTTAAATAAATTAAGAATAATATTTTTAATTTCATTTCCTAAAAATTTTAAATTTAGATATGAAAATGAAAACACTATATAGAACAGGGGTTTAAATTTAAAAAACCCCATTTGCAATAATAATTTATTTAAAAGAATTTTTAAATAATTTTACCCTTTTCGGATATAAACTTTCCAAAATTAAAAAATTTTTAAATCAAAAATTTTTAAAGAAAATTTTTCTAAAAATTTTTTTTAACTGTAACAAAAAAAGACCATCTAAAAAAAATTTTTAATGAGAAATTTGGCCTTAAAAAATGGATTTGGGTTAAAAAACCATTTGAAGAGGTTTTTTAAAATTAAAGGGAAAAAAAATTTTAACCATATTTTTTTTTAAACAGCCAAATTGTAAAGGTTCCAAAATTTTTTCTTTTATGGAAAATATTCAATATAAAAGAATTTTAAAACCCCTAATATGAAAACAAATTTTAATAATCCTTCAAAAAAAAATTTTTAATTTTAAAATTTTTTTTGGCTAAATTTCTTAAAGTTAAAAAAAATTAAATGATCTTTTCCCACCTTTCTTTTTTTTCCCTTAAAATTTTTATTCACCACCCCTTAAGTTGCAAGGGTCCCATTGTTGATGAAATTTTTTAAAAAAACAAAAAAAAAAGAAAAAATTCCCCTCCCCAAACCCCATTCCAAAAAAAAATTTTTTAAATTCCCCCCCCAAAATTTTCCAAAATTTTAAAAGCTAAAAATTTAAAACAACTTTAATTTAAAAACATTGAAAAAACCCCGGTGAATGGCATTTTTTGGGTTTAAATTTCCCCAATTTCCCGGGAAAATTTAAAATGAAAAAATACAATTTTTAAAAAATTTTTAAAAAATAAAAAATGTATTTTTTTCATTTTTAAAATATAAATTTAAAGAGTTTTGTTAAAAAATTAAAAAAAAATTTTCAGTTAAAAACAAATTTAAGCAAAAATTTATTTTTTAACACTAAAAATTTCTTTTAAAATGGGTGTTTTTTTTAAAAAAGGAAAAAAAAAAAATAAAAAATTTAAAAAAAAGGGGTTTTTCCCTGGAAAAATCTACAGTAAAGGAAATTTTGAAGTTGAAAAAAAAAAAAAGGGAATGGGTTTTTTCTTGAAAAGGGAAATTATTTGTATGATTTGAACAAAAATTTTTTGATTGTTTTTAAAAAATTAACCTTAACGGGGTGTGGTTTTAGTAAATGTGGAACCTACGGGTTTTATGGTTTTTTATTTAAGTTTTAAAAAAAATTTTTTAATATTTAAATTTAAATTTTTTTCGTTTCTAAAAAAAAAGTTTTTTGGATGGGTCTCTTTTATTAAACCCCAAAAACTTTTAGGGGTTTAAAAAAAAAAAATTTTTTTAAAAAAAACCAAATTAAAAATTTAAAGTATCACAAAAAATTTTTGGCCTTTCGTTTTTTTTTCCCCCTCCTTTAAAAAGTTATTGTTTTTTAAACAAAAAAATTCTTTATTGTTTTTGTTATTCGGCTTTTGCCTCATCCATTTATTCACCTTTTTGGGTTTATAACCCCCTTTTTCTATTACGGGATAACTTTATTTTGACAATTTTATTTTACCCCCTTGCCCAAACTTCCTGTCACCCTTTTTAAACTCTCCAATTTTGGTTTTTTTATTTTGAATTAAAACCTTCAGGGTTTTGGTTTTTCAAAAGTTTTAACTGGGCCATTTTAAAAATTTTTTAAAAATTCCCATCTAAAATTGTAATTGGGAAATAAATTTTAAAATTTTAAATTTTTTAAAAATTTTTTTTAAAATAAAAAAAAAAGGGAATAATTTAAAAAATAATTCCTTCCTAAATTACCTTTTTTTTTTTTTTCTGTCATAAATGTAATAAAAATTTTTTTAAAATCTTAAAAAAAAACAACAAATTTGGGTACTTTTTATAATTTTTTTTTAAATTTTTTTGGAAGGGGTTTAAATTTTTTTTTAAATTTTTTGGGTTTAATTTAAATTTACACTGGTTAATTTTTTGGTTTTTAACAGTTTAAGTGTTGTTGGGGTTTTTTTTTGTTAACTTTAGGCATTTTTAATTTGGGTTTTCAAAATTTTGGGAAATTTGTGGGCATTGGGAAAGGGGTTTAAGGTTTAAATTGTGAAACGGGTTTTAAATTTTTTGGACTTTTTGGAAAATTTCCTAGTAAATGTTTTTAACTTTTTTAAAATTTTAAATAAATAAATTTTTAAAAAACCAATAAAAAATTTTTTAATATTAAAAGATTTTAAAGTTTTATCAATCCCCTTTTCTTTTCTACCTTTTTACTTGGATTTTTTTTTGAATTTATGGTTTTTAATTCTTTATCTTTTTAAACTTTGGAAATTTGTTTTTAAATTAAAAAACAAAAAAAAAGTTATTATTTAATTAACCCGGGCGAATAAAAATTTAATCGGTTTTGTAAAAAATAAAAATTTTTTAAAAAATAAACTTTTAAAATTTTTGGGGTTTTTTTATGGGCAGTTCCCAAAACTAAAAACCCGTGAAAAAAAAAAAAATTTTTCAAAAAAAAATTGAAAAAAAATTTTTTTTTGGGGGTTTGGGTTTTTGGTCACTAAACTTTAAATATCCAATGTTTTTAAAAAAATCTTTTGCCCTTTGGGCTGATTTAAAAATTCAAGGTTTTGGGGGTAGTTAAAAACTGCCCCCCTTTCCCCCAAAAAAAAATTTTTTTTCTCCGTTAAACTAACCTTTAATTTTTTTTTCCTTTTCCGGGGTTCTAACGGGCCTTTTTTTTTGGGAAAATTTTTTTGCCATTTTTTTCCCCTTTAAATTTGGGAACTTTAAAAAGTTTTTCTATCGATTAGGGCTTTTATGGAAATTTTTCCCCAAAAAAAAATTTTTTTTAAAAATCTTTGGGTTTTTTTTTTTTGGGTTTTTAAAATCCGACTAATTTTTAAAACATTTTCCAAAAGGGGTTATAATTTGTTAATTATTTTTTTTTTAAAAATTTTTTTGGTAATAAATTTTTAGTGTTTTTTAAATGTTAAAAATTTTTTTTGAAATTTTTTTGGGGAAAAAGGGGTTTTATTAAAAGTTTAAAAATTTTTTAAAAAAATCCCGTGTAAATTTGTCCCAAAAATTTGACAATAAACCATTGAAAGGAAAAAGTGGAAAATTTGGGCGTTAAAAGGGTACTAAAAAAATATTTGATCATTTTCATAATTCATAAACCTAAAAATCTAATCCCTGAAAATAGGGATTAAAAAGTCATAGTTTACCAAAAAGGGTTTTAATCCTTCTGCGGATCCCTTCTTTTGCCAATTTTTAAAATTTTTTTTTTGTATAAAAACCCTTTGGGGGTTTCCCCTTTTTACTATAATTTAAAAAATCGAGGATTTCCTTTTTTTTTAAAAATTTTTTTTAAAATAAAACAAAATTTAAAAAAAATTTTCCAAATTTTTTTTTTCCCATTTTTTTTCTTTTCCCTTTAAAATTTTGCATTCCCAAAAAACCTTATGGCGGGGAGGTTTTAAGGGAAAACTTTTACAAATGCTAAATCAAAAAATTTCAATACTATTTTTCTTTTATTATTCAAAGTGTCTGTTTCGATTTTTTTTATGGAATCCAAATTTAAGGTTTAAAAAAGGGTTTTTTTTTCTTTTAAAGGGGGAAAATTTTTTTCCAATTTTTTAAAATTTGGCTTTTTGAAAATTAAAAAATTTTATCTTTCTTTTTTAAAAAATTTATCCGTTTTTTTAATTTTTTTTTTGGCTTAGAAATTCTTCCTTAAAAATTTTTTTAAACCAGGCATGGTAATTTTAAAACTATAAAAAATTTTTTTCCCTTTTAAAATGGGGTGTAATTTTATTTTAAAAATTTTTTTGGGGTTTTTAACCCCGGGAAAAAAACTTAAAATCCCTTTAATTTCTTTAACTTCCCTTAAAAAAAATTATTTTTGGGAAAAGTTTTTTTGAAAAAAAAGAATTTTTCCCAAAATCATTTTAAATAAATTTAAATTTTTTGAAATGCCATTTTTTTTTGGCTCCTTTAAACATAATTTGTAAAATTTCCGCCCCAAATTTACTTTTTTTACTTTTTTTTTTTTCTCAAAAAAGTTTTTTTCTTCATTGGAAAAAAATTTCTTTCGGAATTTGCCTTTTTTTTAAAATTTTTTTAACTTACATACGATTTTCCCGTCCCTTGATCATTTTATTCCCCTTTTTTTTGTTTTTTTGGGAACATCCCCTTTTATTCCCCCGAAACGGTTTTTCTTTTTATAAGAAAAAAAAAAAAGGGGGGGTTTTTTTTTTTTTTTTTTTTAAAAAAATAATTGGTTTTTTTTTTTTTTGGGGGAAAAAAGTTTCATTGTACTTTTAAATTTTTTCCTTTTTTTTTAATTTTTTTTTGGGGAAATATTTTTTTTTTTTGGTTATAATCCCCGGGCCCCTTTTTTTGGGGGTTTCGTTATCTCAATTTTGTTAATTTCCTACAAATTTAAAAACATTTTAAATTTCCTAAATTCAGAAAAAAGGTTTGTTTCTCGGGGGTTTAAATTTTACATTTTTTTTAAATTTTAAAAATTTTCCCCCCTTTTTTTTAAAAAAAACCCCAAATTATTTTGGGGTTAGTTCTTTTTTTTTGCTTCCCAAATTTCTATAGAAAATTTTTTTAAAAAAATTTTTTAAAATTTTTTAAATTTCTATTTTAAAACTCAGGGTTTTTTTGGTGAAAATGGGTTTCTTAACCGTTAATTTTAAAAAGTTTTTTCTTATTTCCAAAAATTTTTTTCTCAATTCTATTTTTCCCTTTTGAATATAAAAAAAATTTTTTTTAAATTCCTAAAAATTTGTTTTTAAAACCTCAAAAAATTTTTTCAAAATTTCTCAACATGGGGTGTAAAAAAAAGGTTTTTTTTTATCTGAATTTTTTTAATTGGTCACTGTTGGAAAATTTACCATGAAGAACAAAAAAAAACAGTGAAATCGTTTTTCCTGTCATCAAAAGTAAATTAGTAAATTTAAAATGGGGCAGTTTTTAAATTTGACTCTTCAATCCCTTAAAATTTTAATCCTTTTTTTTTTGGGGAGTTTTTTTTTTTTTGAAATTATTTTTGGGTCTAAATTTGCCTTTTCCCTTTAAAAAAAAACCTTTTTTATACCTTTTCTTTTTTTATTTATATTGAGTTTTCCCTTTTTTTTTTTTAAATTTTTTTTTTTAAAAAAAATTAAATTAAAAAAAAAAAAAATTTTTTTTAAAATTTAAAATAAAAATTTTTTTAAATTTTAAAAAAATTTTTTTTTTAAAAGCCACAAAGTGGGGGGTTTAAATAATTTTGGACTTGTTTTAAAAAACTTGAAATTTTTTCCAATTAATTTCAAAATCAAAATTTTTTTTGGGAAACGCATTTAAAAATTTTCCTAGGTAATTTTTTTGGGAACTTTTGTAATTTTAAAAAAAATTTCAACTTTTTTTCTCAATTTAAATCACTCTGATGCTAAAAAAAAAATTTTTCCCCTTAAAATTTTTTTTTTTAAAACAAAAAATTCCTTCTGAAATTAAAAAAAAAAATAGTGATAATTTTATAGTTTAAAATTAAATTTAAAAAAAAAAAAATGTTCCGAAAAAAAAAAAAACCCCCAAGGGAAATGGGGAAATATCAAATCCCTAAAAAATTAAAAAGTAATGGTTTTCAAAAAAAAATAAAAAGTATTAACCCATTGCGTCTTTTGTTAATTTTTTTAAAAATTTTGGGAAACGTTTTTATGTGGGGAAGTTTTCTGTGGTTTGGGAAACGTCCAAAATTAATAAAATTTTTTTTTTTTTTAAAAATTTTAATAAATAAATTTCTAATATAAATCTTTTTAATACCCCAAAGAAATTTTATAATTTTATAAAGCCAATCAGTTTGTTTTAATTTTATTGGGATTTTTTTAAATAAAAATTTCTCAATTTTTTTTTAAAAAATTGGGGTTTTTGAGTAAATTAATAAAGAAAAAAATTTATTGAACTTTTTAAATTCAATAAAATAATTAAGGGGAAAACAAAAAATTTAAACACATATTTTTTAAAATAAAATTTTTTTCCAAGAATTTGGGTTCTCCCATTTTTAATAAAACATTTATTTAAAAAAACCCCCAATTTAAAAATTTTTTCCCTTTCACAAATTTCAAATTTCTTCAATTTTTAATTTTTTTAAAAAAAATTTAATATAAAAAAAATAATTTAAGAACAATTAATTTATGTAAAAATTTTTACAATAAAACTAAAATAATCTACAAAAAATTTTAAAAAAAGAAATTTTTGATTAACTTTTTAAATAAATTTAAATTCAAAAACTTTTTAAGATAGTTACAAAAAATTAAAAGTTTTGAAATATGTTTCAATTTCAAATTTTTTTGTTGGAATAAAATTTTAAATTTTTTGGAATTTTTTTTTTTCTTTTTAAAAAAAAAAAAAAAAAATTTATTCCATATAAAAAATTTAATTTAAATTTTTTTAAAAATTTTAAAAATAATTTTTTTCTAACGCCCAATTTTTTTTAAATTTCAAATTTTTTTTTTGGGATATTTCATTCTTTCTTTTTTTTTTTTATTTTTTTATTTTTTATTTGAACCCCAAATATCCCCCCTTTTTGGAAATTTTTTAAAAAAAAATTTAAAAAAATTTAAAAAATTTCCCTGTTTTTCCCCCACCAAATATCAAAAATTTTTTTTTTCTTTTTTCAAAAAAAATTTTCCCTTTTTTTCCCTTAATGTTAAAAAAAATTTAAAATTTTTTTAAAAAAACCCCTTTTAAACCTTAAGGTGGGGAAAATTTTTTTTTAAATTTTAAAAATTTTTTGAAAAAATTTAATCATGTAAAAGCAATTTTTCAAAAAAAATTTTTAAAAATATTAAAATGCTTTTAAAATTCTTTAAGGTTCCCTTTGTTTTGTTTTGGGGGGAAATTTAAAAATAATTTTTAAAAAAAATTCAACCAAAAAATTTTTCCCCAAATATAAAAATTCAAAACATGTTCTTTTTTGAAAAACCTAAAAATTAAGTTAAAATAAACCATTATTTTTAAAAAAATTTTTTTAAAAAGGGATAAATCTAATAATTCAAACTTCATTAAAAAATATAAAAATAATAAAAGATAAAATATTTTTCATTTTATTTTTTTTTTTATTATTTCTAATTTTTTAAAATTTTTCTATAAAATTTTTTTCCCCCCTTTTGGGATGAATTTTAAAAACAAAAAAAAAACCCATCCAGTCTTCCTACTTTTTGGGATTTTGGGGTTTTTTTTAAAAAATTTTTTCCCCCTTTAGATTAATTATGGCATGAAAAGTTTTAGACTTCTTAAAATTTTTAAAAGCTCAAAATTTCGGGTTAAAAAGAATTGAAATTTCTATTTTTTGAAAAAAAACAAAAAAACAATTAACACAAATTTAATATTTTTTTGGTTTGTTTTTTTTAATTATTTTCAAAAAATTATTTATTAAACAAGAAATGAGAAATTTTTTTTTTGGGTTTTCCCTTTTTCTTAATATTCCTTTTTGGTTTTTATGGGTTTTTTAAATTTAAACTGTGGACGGGAACCTTTATTTTAAAAAGGGATTTTCTTTTCGTGATATCACCAGACATTTGCACCCTTTAAAAATTTAATTTTTTTAAAAACCCCCTTATTAATTAAAGTTAGGGTTTTCCTGTATTAAGCAATGTTTTTCCCACGGGCCCTTGTCATGAGGAAATTTTTGGGGGGAAAACCCCCTTAAAACATTTAAATATGTTTAAAATAAAAAAATAATTAAAAAATCTTTTCAAAAAGCCCAATGAGAAAAATTTTAAAAATCCTTGTTTAGTGAAACCCATTTTTTGGTTTTTTGGGCTCGTTTTAAGAAAAATTTAAAAATTTTTCAATTTTAAATTTTTTCTTGAGGAAAAACAAAAAAAAACTACTTTTTATATATTTTTTAAATTTTTGGTTTTTTTTGGGAAATTTTAAAATTTTTTCCAATTTTGGGGGAAAAAATTGGGGTTTTTTTAAGGGTTTTTTTTTATATGGTTGGAAGGTTTAGGCCGTTTTAAATTTTTTTTAGGGGGTTAACATTTGGGGGATTTTAAAATTTTTTTATTTTTGGAACGTTTTTTTTCAATTTTTTTAAATTTGGGGGTTTTTTTTTTGGGAATTTTTGGGTTTTTTTTGGGTTAAAGGGGGGTTTTTGGTATTTTGGGAGGGTTAAATTGGGGCCCTTTTTTAAAATTTTTTGATGGGGGAATACTTGTCTGTGAATAAAAAAATTTTTTAAAAATTTTTACATAAATAATTTCTAAATTTTCCCAAAAATTTTAAAAAAAAAAATTTTAATTTTTTAAACCTATTTCTGTTTTTTTTTTTCTTTTTAAAAAGGAAAAGTTTTTTAAATTTTTTTTAAATTTTTTATTTAAATATTTTTAAAAATAAAGAAAAACACTTTTTACATATTTTAAAAAAGGGGAAAAAAAAAACTTAACAGGTTATTTGCTAAAAAATTTAAGTTAATTAAAAAATGAAAATTTTTGAAACTTGGGGCATTTTTTTTGGTAAAGGGAAAGGGGGAAAAAAAAAAAAAAAGGGGGAAAAAGAAATTTGGGAAACTTGGGTAAAAAGGGTTATAAAAGGGTTTGGGGGTTTGCTAATTTTTAAAAAATTAAATATTTTTAAATTAAACCGTTTTTTTTGGGGGGTTTTAACCCCAAAAATTTTGGGTTCAAAAAAAGACCATCCCCCCTTTAAAATTTAATTTTTTCCCTTTAATTAATCAAAGTCTGAAATTTTTTCCCCTAATTTCGGGGTTTAAAATTTTTGGGGCCTTTTTTATTTTTAAAAATTTTTTCTCATTCCCTTTTTTGGGAAATTTAAAATATTAACACTTTTTAAATCCGTTTTTTTTTTAAATTTTTCTTCCCTAAAATTTTCTTTGCAAAAAAAATTTATTTTTTTTTTTGGGAAAATTTTTTAAATAGATCTTTTTCCCCAAAATTTCCCCCTTTGAAAAAACAATTTTTTTTAAAAAAAAAATTTTGAATATTTTTAAAAAAATTTTCTTTTTTTCCAAAAAATTTTCCCTTTCTCTTTTAATGATTAAACCCCGTTCCCCTTAATTGGGTATTGCTTTTTTTTTGTTAAAAAATTCTTAAAAACCCAAAAAAATTTGCCCTTTAGGGTTAAAATACCCCTTTTTCAAAATGTGGAGGCAATTTTTTTTCTTTCAAAAAGGGTTCTAAACTTTTGATTTTTTTCCCTTTAATTCTTAAACCTAGAAAACCCAAGGCCTTTTCTACTGGATTCCCCCCTTTTTTAAAAAACCCAGGGTTTAAAAATGTTTGGGTGTAAAAAACCCCTTTGTTTTGTCCACCTTTTTAAAATCGCCTGTTTTGCCTTAAATAAGGAATTTATTTTTTTGGATCCAATTAAAAATTTTTTTAATTTTTTTTAAATTTTTGGGATTAACTTTTTTCAAAAAGGGAAACTTTAAAAAGAATTTGATATTATTTTTCCCTGAATTTTTCATTTTTTAAATTTTTTATCTTTTTTTTTTTTCCCTTTAAAAGGGGGGGTTTTTGTCCAAAAGGGAGTATTCCTTTTTGGGGTAAATTACAAATTTCTAATTTTTTCTTTGGTAATCTAAAAGTTTCCCTCCCAATTTTTGAGGGAAACTAATTTGAAGTTTGTTTAAGAAAAGGGCCTCATTTGTAACAAGGTTAAAGGGGATTTTTTTTTTAAAATTTAGTAACTTTTGGGGTTCTCCTGTATTTTAAAATAATCTTAAATTTTTTTAAAATTTCGGTTTTTTTAATTTTTAAAATTTTTCCGGAGAATTTTGAAATCTTCTTTTTTTTTCCTCCCATTTCCCTTAAAATTAAAAAAATATTTTTTTTTCAAAAAAGGGGTGAATTTTTTTTATTGATTTTTCTATTTTCCCACCTACCCACCCTTAAAATTTTAAACTTTTTTTTTTTTAATTTCCGTTTTCGGAAAAAAATTTTTTTTGGGGGAACCATTTAGAATAAAGAAATTTCTCATAAGTATTAAAATAAATTTTTTTTTTTAAAATCCTTTTAATTTTTCTTGTTGAAATCTTTTATAACCCCCTTTTTTTAAAATTTTTTAACTTTTTTTGGGGTTGGTTTGTTTTTTTTTTCCTTAGGAAAAAATTAAAAAACTAAAAATTTTAATTAATTTTTTTTTAAAAATTTTATTTTTTTAGTTATTTGTTTTTAAAACCCAAAAAAGGGCTCTTACTCCTTTTTTCTTTTTTTTAAAAAGCAACTTTTTTCCAATTTTTTTAAAAAATTTTTAATTAGGAAAAATTTTATAAAATAAAAAAACCAAAATTTGGATTGGGGTTTTTTTAAAGGTTTTCTTTACTTTTTGAAAAAAAATTTTTTGATTTTTTCTAAAAAAACCTGTTTTCTTATTTTTTTTTGGATTTTTAATTTTTTCGGAAAAAATTTTATTTTTTTAAAATTCGGACCCTTTTTTTTTCGTAATTCTTTTATCCAATTTTTTAAAAATTTAAAAAATTTTTTTTTAAAATGAATTTAAAAAAAAAAGCAGTTTTTTTTTAAAAGGGAATTTTATATTTGCAATTTTTTTTTTAAAATTTTAAACTTTATTTTGTAAAATTAAAAAAATCATTTTTTTTGGGATAAAAAATTTTAATTTTTTTTAAAAATTTTTTCATGTCACATTTTTTTTGGGCCCCCCCAAATAAATTTTTAATTTCTTATATTCAAAGAAAAGGGGTTTTTTTTTTTTTCCCGGTAAAAAAACCCCAAAAAATTTATTTTTTGGGGGGAAAATTTTTTACTTTTTTCGGAAATTTTTTTTCTAAGTCTCATCCCTTTTTTAGATTAAAAAAAAAAATTTTTTTTCAATAATATAAATTTGTTTTTAAAAATTTCCCCCCAAATTTTTTTTTAAAATTTTCTTTAACATTACGTTTCAATTAAAAAATTTTTTTAAAAATTTTCAATTTATTTTTAATATCCTTCCTTTGGGCCCCGGGGGAAAACCTAAAGCCCAAAAAATTTTAAAAAGTTTTACCTAGAAATTCAAAAAAAGGGGTTAGTAAGACCAAGGGGGGAATTTTTTCCTCAACAATTCTAAAATTCCAATAAAATTTTTTTTTGGGGGTTTTGTATTGTTTGAAGCATTTTTTTTGGGCTGGGGGTTTTTTTAAAATTTTAAAACTTTTGATTTGACCGGGAAAACTGCCAGAAATTTAAAATTTTTTAATCCAATTTTAAAAATCCCCCCCAAATTTTCAAACTAAATAGGAAATTAATGCCAAAATACGTTTTTTTTTTTCTTTAAAAATTCCCAAAAAATAAAACCCCTTTCTAATAAAAATTAATTTAATGAGCTCTTTTTGGGGTTGGTATAAAGGGTTTTTGGATTAAAAAGTCCTTTAAAGGGGGGTTTTTTTTGGGGAAAACAAATTGAAAAAATATATTCCAACCCCAATTTTGTTTTGTAAAACAATTACTTTCAAATTCCATAAATTTTCTTTTTCTATAAATTGCTTAAAAAAAAAAAAGCAACATTTCACAGACCCTTAATAACGTAAATCTTAATCACTTGATTTAACTTCCCAAATAAATTGTTTTTTAAATTTTTAAAAACCCAAAATTTTAATAACTTTTAAAAAAGGGTAAAGTTTGGGAATTTTTAGATAAAAACTTAATTTTAAATAAAAAAAAATTTTGATAACCACTCTCCATTAACAATTATTAAATATGGTAATGCATGAAGAAGGTACCTTCATATCACCAGGTGTTAGAGGAGTGAAATGAACATGGAATTCTTTATTTTCATGTATTCCCACACATTAATCTACATGAGAAAATCACTTTAATGCACTACTTAGATAATCTACCTGTTGTGGATAACAAGTCAAGCTCTATGTAGCATTTACTTCTCTCCTCTCAGTATACACCTATTTGAATTCTCAGTATCATCAGTCAGCTTTTTTGAGACTATAATCAAATAGAATCTTGTTGAGCAACTGGATAGGAAAAAAACTCTTTGGGTGACAATCAGTAGAAGTTTTGATCAGCCCCATACACTGCTGACATACTAACTACCATCATACACAGAATTAGTGAGGCTCTTAACATTACACATAGCAAAAAGGACAATAACATAAGATATCTCAAAGGCCTTAAACAATATGTGGCACAAAAGATTTCTACACAAGCACTCCATCTATGGAATCACTGGAAGGGTTTTCTCTATTATAAAATAATTCCTAACAGGTACATCACTGAAGGTAAGCTATTAATGGCCAGTCCTTTAAGGCGCTTGCCACCAATGCAGTCTCCACATAGCAATCAGTTCTCGAATCAACCCTCTTTTGATTTACATAAATGGTCAACTAAGAATATACGCCTCACATTTTGTAACAATCAATCAATCTTTCACACTCCTTCAAGTTATGGATATATATATGTGGGTGTCTGTGTGTATATGAAAAAGAGAGACAGATAGATTGAGAGAGAGGGATAGAGTGTGAAACCAGAAAGAGATGAATAAAAAGTATTTAAATCTTTACTGAGAGGAAGTGTAAGGATAGCAAATGAAAATAAGAGATCAAGTTAATGCATCAAAGTTCATTTAATGAATTCAGAAATAAAATTGGAAATAAAGTATAAGCATGATTTCTAAATGTCATATAATATTCCAAAAATTAAACTAAATACATTTTTTTCACTATGATGACTTTGTAGTCAGTTGAATCATTTCCATTATGAAAGAAAACTCCAAATACTCTTAAATATCAAGAATGAAACAATAACACTGTAATGTATCTTCATTAGTTCCAGACATAAACTAAATATTTCCTTAATTTGAAGTATCAGACAAAAGACATAATCACCTAAAAAACATATTGTCTGTAATGGAACAGTGATAAGGAAGGTTAAGTCATCAATACAAATGGAACAAATATCATAAATGTAATGGTATATATCTGTTGTTGTAAGATCCAGTTACCGCCTTGCTATCATGAATGGACTGATCCATTGATAATACAATCGTCCTGGATAATTCTCTAGGAGGAAGAACATCATAGTATTGCAGTGACTTGTCTCACAGAGTATTGAATACTACTATCATAACTGAATCTGGTTAACTAAGTTTTCTTTTCCTGCCAGAATCAATATCATAACAGTTGATGATGAGGATGATACATTATTTATAATAATAGTGGTGGACAAAATTCAAATTTTGTAACCTGAAATCAGTATGTAGAAAAACAAAAGTATGCTGGAAACAAGAGTACATTAAATCATCTGAAATATACATTGAAGTAAATTTTCAAGTCAAACACTTAAAAATGCAGGACTTGAAAGCAGTAATATTGGAATTAATAAATCAATAGCAAAAACAATGACAACCAGAACAAGAACAGCAACAACAAGAACAGCAACAACAAGAACAGCAACCATTGTTGAGATAACAAGAACAACAGTAAAAATATTAGAACATTTTATAAAGAGTAAAAGTATTGAAAACATGTCTACTTTTTTCTCACAGGAGTTAGTAGTAAATGCAATTGGCAAATTTAAATATAATCCTGAAGAGGTTATATTTACAGCATACTACAGACTCTATAAGGAAATCTTTAAAAAACACTGCATAAGATGGTCTAGAGAGAAAAATGTGTGTGAGTTACTAAGAAAGTGAGGGCCCACAGACCACAAAAAATACATGAATTACATCCTGCTGATAAAATGAAGTGAATTGTCACTTGAGGAAATTATTATGTTCATGTAAAATTTTCAGTGAATGAAGTTCATTTTTTAATTCATTTTGGCAATGCCTAAATATTGTAAAATGAAGAATATGAAGATTATACACCACTTATAATAATATCATAAACAGGGAATGTGAAACGTTAAAGTTAAGCGAACAAACACCCAACATGTTACAGATGCAGTGAACTACATTTCAAGAGGAACAGCCCTTTTAAGATTAAAATTTTTTAAACTCGTGGTCTTGGCCCAGATGCCAGACTCTGTTAAAAGTTTTCGACATGTCCATGTCAACAGCTCGGGCTTCACCGTTTTTATCTAGAGCATGATAACTTTTTCTGCAAATATCGTCATTATATCAGCAGATGACTTAGTCGATTGCATATTGCATGTTTGAGAAAAGGCCCTGCAATAAGAGATGATGAACCAATTCAAAATTGATTAGGGATTTAAGGACTTTCCTAACAAGAATTATAGCCAGATAGAAAAAGAGGCTTGCGAATAATTTTTTCTATGAAATAACTTTAACAAATTCACCCAAAATGTTACAGATGCAGTGAACTACTTTTATTTTTATATCTGTTGACAAAAGTAAAGGAAAGAATATTAACCAGTTGTGGTGAATGTGGTTGGAATGGTCGTTGGTATAGTGGTTGGAACAGGTTTTGTCACTGTTGTTGGCATAGTGGTTGGAACAGTTGTGGGTGGCATACTTGTAGACACGGATGTGGGAATTGTCGTTGGTATAGTCGTTGGAACAGTTGTTGGTATAGTGGTTGGAACAGTTGGGCGTGGCACACTTGTAGACACTGTTGTTGCAATTGTCGTTGGTATAGTGGTTGGAACAGTTGTAGACACTGTTGTTGCAGTGGTAGTTGGAATTTTTGTTGGAATACTTGTACCTGGTAAATAATATAGATATATCAATTTATTTGAAAACAATATTTACATATAAATATGAATTTCTAAGTATTAAAGTCACATTTTGTATATCACAAGAAAGATACTTACTGATTTTACTACAAAGCTCCACACTCAGTTCTGTTATTACACTTTTACTTGGATCTTCTTTCTTAATAGTAATTATGAGGTTTCTCAATTCTTTATCTTGTGGTAACATCATTGGAGTATTAGGCATGAGATTCTATATTAAAGTCAAAGAAAAACACAAATTTACTTACACTTATTTAATATAATCCGGACAGAATCAATAAAAATTAATGAGGTTCATTGCCTTAAAACAATATTAATGTCAGATATATGTGTAAAATAGATAACACTCACTATCCCAGCAAGCTTATTGGGTATGCTTTCTCACATTTAATGAAAACCTTCTGCATTTAGTATCAGGTAATCTGTCTGTTATTGTACATTAAGTAATATTCTCATATACCATTATTATTCTACTAATAATTCAGGATATATTTTAACTTTCTTTAAGTTGCAAGATATCATTTAAATCTAAATAAGTATACAATGCCAAAGAACAATTGAGATTTCATGTGAAAAGCAATTTACTTACCGACAACACATCAAAAGTACCATCTACATAAGTAAGAGTTATATTATAATGAGCTACATTTGTGGCGTTCACAAGCTGCATGCGAAGTGGACGTTTCGGGTTCATGAAAGTCACATTTAGAGATGGAGCTTGATCCAATTTGGAAAACTTGAAAAGTTTGTCGCCAACAACTATATTTCTAATTCCATCATAATTTGTTGTTGGCTCAATCAGCACATCACCATTGTCAAGGTTCTCATAAGTAATTTCTTCTTCATGGATACATATTGCTGTAGATAAGTAAAAGAACAAATAAATTCTGATCCTATATACAACAAAACATGAATTGACATACATCCTTTCAAAATTACAATAACATCGGAATTTAATTTTCATAACTTGCTTCCCTGATAGTTAGAATCTTCAAATGTTCAAATATAATGTCAAGTGCCATCTGGTACCTTGGTCCCATCCTTCTCTTTATCTTTTCCATAAACATCCCTCTTTCTTCTTACTCTTACTCTCTGTAAGCCCTTGCATGGTAGTGGCACTCCCACCTTGCTTGTGATGAAATGCTTTTAAAACAAACAAAATTAAAAACGTAACAATCACCTGTCCATCTCACTGCCTCACCTACCATATGCAAAGAATATTTTAGCAAACTATTATAATCCTAACTGGAAATATTTTCTTCTATCTTCTCTGAATGTCTAACAATTAAGCCATGACAACTTTATATTAAGAATTATTAAATATGGTAATACATCAAGAAGGCAACTTCATATGAACACATTCAATACAAGTAACATGACGACATGGAATTCTTTGTTTTCAAGTAATCCCACACAAATGTTCATGAGAAAATTAAAGTGAAATGCAAAAAATTGATAATCTACCATATTTAGAGAACAGATCTAGCTCTATGGAGTATCTTCTCAAACCAAGGAAATTTCATTGTGATCTTAACTCCCCAGCTATTATGCAAGAATGAAAACACTTTGTCACAATTTTGAAAATTATCTTGCTTCTTTACAAGTCAATAACCTCAGCAGGCTTCACATTCCTAAAGCTTTCAGCATATTTGAGTAATCTACATATGAAAATGCAATAAACATGTTACGCTTGCAGTATATCAATCATAAGACCTTATCTCAAAGATATAGACAGAGAACTGAGAGATAATTTAATACAGCAACTGCATTTCTGTAGTGGAAAGAAAGCATCAATGTAATTGGCATGAGGTAGTGCTTTTATATGTAGTTTCTACTCAACTTTGCTTTGTCAATGATTGTTAAAAAATAGAAGGCTACACATGGCTACAATGTTCAATCGAGATAGGAATGCAGAAAGCAACATTCTGCCCTACACAAGTTTAATCAGACACAATAGTCTATGATTGCATCTAAAACAAGATATTACAGAATGAGCTGTAAATGTATCTGCATGTATTTGCAAAATCATAATAATATGCATGAAATATGCAGAGAATTATAAAATATAGAAATACTATAAGGAGGATATTATAGAGTACAGTAACTCACCTAAATAAGCACAATAGATTTCTATTGAACACAAATTCCCATCAAAAGACAAGAAAAAACATTATTCAACATTTTATGCAAATATAGGCTTTTACAAAATTTTCTCAAGTGCACTTAGGACGATCTAAAGCACTGGAATTTTATACAGAGCATTATGGAATCATTTATTTCAGAGGAATGCCTGGAAGAGACATTTGCTTATTTAGACAATATCCCGATAGATGGAATGACATGAAATAAAGATGATAGATTTTCCTATATAAAAACTCATTATGCACACTAAAAAGATATTGAAAATGCTATTGTAAAACTCATCAATTAAGGTATACAACTTAAAGATGAATTTGATGTTGAAACAAATGCTTGAATATATGCCATTTCCTTTGCTCCAGTTCAGACTGGTAAACAAATTGCTTTTTTTTATCTTCACTACAAAATTCAGTATAACATGTGGGGCTATTATTCAAATGGAAGCCTAAACAATTATAGAAGCTGTGAGACACTGGACACATTATTTATTCAAGAGGAAGTCATTTTCCAATAAGGATAAATCTACAGTCAGTGTGTTACATGACAAACAGCATAAAAGTGAGATGACAAGTTATAAAATAATATTACATTTGATTATGGAATTATATTGCTATGATTTTGATATGATTTCTGACTGTGGTATAGAGAATGTTCCTCTGAAATGCTTTCTCAGTCCAACTGTTGGATTATGAGTTTAAGATCAACAGATACTTACGAACCTTCACATAGATCGATGTCCTACTGTTGCGGCATGATTTAGGTCATCTTGGGAAATCTAAAAACTTATCCAACTCAGTTGATGAGATTAGAAGTGTCATAGGTGACTATGGCAATGAAGATGACGATAACAGTCCGAATAATGTAAGTAATCAGAATACCTTATGTCAGAGATATAGACAGACAATTGAGATAATTTAATAATTCCCATTGCTCTTCAGCTGCCACAGTACCATATTGTCTAGGTTCTTTGTGCTAAGTCAAGTACACATGACATGTATATATAAGCAATTCTGAATCTCTATCTTAAAAATAAGGACAACAGACAGGAGATTAATAAGAACATACTTGTTGTATATATTGTTGTTGCAATTGTTGTTGGTATAGTGGTTGGAACAGTTGTAGGCACTGTTGTTGCAATTGTTGTTGGTATAGTGGTTGGAACAGTTGTAGGCACTGTTGTTGCAATGGTTGTTGGTATAGTGGTTGGAACAGTTGTAGGCACTGTTGTTGCAATGGTTGTTGGTATAGTGGTTGGAACAGTTGTAGGCACTGTTGTTGGAATTGTTGTTGCTATCGTGGTTGGAACAGTTGTGGGCACGGTTGTTGGAATAGTTGTTGGTATAGTGGTTGGAACAGTTGTAGGCACTGTTGTTGCAATGGTTGTTGGTACTGTTGTTGGAATACTTGTACCTGATGAATAATATAGATGGATCAATTTATTTGGAATCAATTTTTACATATAAATATCAATTTCTAAATATTTCAAGGAAGATAATTTTGAATATCACAAGAAAGATACTTACTGATTTTACTACAAAGCTCCACACTCAGTTCTGTTTCCACACTTTTACTTGGATCTTCTTTCTTAATAGTAATTATAAGGTTTCTCAATTCTTTATCTTGTGGTAACATCATTGGAGTATTTGGCATGATATTCTATATTAAAGTCAAAGAAAAACACAAGTTTACTTATACTTATTTCATATTATCTGGACAGAATCAATAATCATTAATGAGGTTCATTGCCTGAAAACAATATTAATGTCAGATATATGTGTAAAATAGAAAACACTGACTATTCTCGCAAGATTATTGGACATGCTTTCTGTTATGGTCCAAGGTTAGGACCATGGAAGGACAATACAAAACACAACAGTCGAAATAACAAAGAATATATTAGACGAGAAATCATAAAGAAATGAAAGGGTTAGTAAGACTGTCTGACTGGTTTGGCGTGACTGCTTTCAGCTCAACTCGTTTCAATACCGTACCAATACCATTCTAATATCAAATCTTTTTGTCTCTCTTGAGAGGCGTAGTATGTATAGCATTTGGCAGAGTTCATTCTAGGTAGGCACCATGACACCCTACTTCCAAGTTTTTACCTCACCGGGGTAATTAATATTCTTTCCTCTTCAGATTAATCATCAAAGGCTCTGTAAACTTTCTTTTTCTGCTAGATTTCCGCGGTTCTGAAATTACTTGAGGCCTTTGTATATTGATGGTGTCAAATATTTTGTCCATCACTTCCTCCTCTTCCTGTGGGAGACTGTTAGAATCATCTAACAGCCTATTTCTGATCTGATTCATGTGCCTTTTATGTGAGAACTTTCTCCCCTGGGTTAAATTTTCTTTTTGCAACAAACGACATTGGTGATTGCTTTGTCTGCTTTGGTAGTAATTTGTCGAATACCGATCTAATTTTTTGGGCGAGCATTATTTCCGCCGGTGATAATGCCCATGGCGTAGTACTGTTTGGTATAATTCTATACACTTGCAAGAATTGTTGTAAAGACTTTTCTGTTGGTACGTCATAAGCTTTCCTTAGTGCTCATTTTAATGTATCTACAAACCTCTCCGCTTGCCCGTTCGACCTTGGGTGATATGGCAGAGATTTGATGTCTTGCACCTGAAAAGTTTCACAAAATTCTTGAACATCTGCAGATGTAAATTGTGTCCCATTATCAGTGACTAACCAACCAACCACTCCAAAATGAGCAAACAGCTTGTGGAGGCAATTTATTGTCATCTCAGAAGTAGGTTATCTACAACAAAATACTTCTGATCATTTGCTATAACTGTCTACTACAATCAACTAGTAGAAACCCTCTAATGGACCTGCAAAATCTACATGGATTCTCGACCATGCTCGATCTGTCTTAGACCATGGCTTATGAGTGATTGAAGGTGCCTTGACTGATAAGGATCAGCCCTTGCAATTGTCCACCATATGTATAATATCTTGATCCATGTTTGGCCAGTATACATAACTTCGCTTTAGGGATTTCATCCTGTTCTTCCCTGGATGGCCAATGTGGAAATCTTTGAGGATTTGCCTTTGTAGCATTTTCGGGATTACTACTCTTTCATTATAAAGCAGAACATTATCACTTAACGAAGAACTGTCTGCAGTATGCTTATCTTTTCCTGAAATTTTTGTTTTCATTTCCTTTATAAATTTGTCATTCACTGCCTTGTTTATTATTTCCTGTAACGTGACGAGGAGGTTTCGAATTGTACTACATAAGGATGTTCTAATATCTTCCTCATATCGTAGTGCTGCAATTACGGAATCTTCTAATAGCTCCGTATTCTTTGGTATTAGTCTCGAAAGATCGTCTGCATGCCCGATTTTGTTTGATGGAAGATACTCCAATTTGAAGTTATAGTTTAAGAAAATTGTACTACATCTTAGTAATCTATTAGCAGTGTAGAGAGGTAGATCTTTCTTTGATCCGAATATTTTTAGTAACAGTTTGTGATCTCTCTGTAAGGTGAAAAATCTACTGTAAATATATCTGTGAAATCTCGTGACTGCAAAAATTATCCCCAGCACTTCTTTTTCGATTTGTGAGTAATTGTTCAGCTGGTAGTAAAGTTCTTGACACATGCGCGATGGGTTTTAGTGTACCATCCGGCATTTTATGTAGTATACATGCACCAACACCATAGGCACTCGCGACTATTATTTCCAATTTAGGATCATAATGTGCTAAAAATAAATCTGCTGTTAGAGTTTTAATGATTTTGTCAAAATTTTTCTGACATTCATCTGACCATTTCCAAAGTTTCTCCTTCTCCAACAGTTCGTTTAGTGGTGCGCATTAATTTCTCCTTCAATTTCTCTGCCTCGGTCAATAAACTTTTCACTTTTTGGCAGAACGCATTTATCGGTAAATCCCAGAGGTCAAATTTCTGCATCCAGGCAGTTCTAAATAAATTTTCCATATTTTTTAGAACATACATCTTTAATTTTTTGGTCATTCTGTTGAACATCACATTTGTGATAATCACGCCCTCAAATTTGACTTTTCTTCCTGTTACCGACCTGGCTATTTTATCTGTTCCCAACATGGTCAGTTTGTTTAATTTCTTCCATGTCTGTAAGCTAATAATAGTTAAATCTGATCCAGAATCCAATTGTCATCTGATTTTTTTATTTAACATTTCTACTTGTACATATATTCGTATATTTATTGCGTCCACTTGATAAGTTCTAGTAGCTCTTACTCGGCTTTTGCTTTCTTTGTTTGTGATAAAGTGCGAACTTTTATGTCCAACTTTATTGCACGACAGACAAGTCTTATAGTGGTATGGACAGTCTTTATACCAATGCAAAATCCCACAATGATAGCATGGACTGGGTGGTGGTTTCTTTAGAGGTTTCATTTGACTTTTTGTAGTAAAATAATTGGTTTGATTTGTTTCTGAGGAGGGAAAAAACCTGCTTGTCGTTGTACTTTTCATACATTGGTACACCATATTCTTCAATATCTTTCGAGTCATATATTTATTTATTTTTACGCTTATACATCACTGGCAGTCCTCAGCCAATTTTTGTAGCGTCAATTCTGGTTCACTCTCAAGTTTTGTTAGAATTCTCCGTGGACGAATATCGAACTTTTCAAATTGTCAGAACTGAGTTCAGATAACTTATAGTCAGTGTTTTTTTACTATGGAAGTGAATGTTATATAGTCTTCGCAATCCTTTTTTGTTAAATTTAAACATTTCCACCTTTTGTGAAATAATGAAGTGTTTGGACTAAATAATACCGTTAAAAATTTCACAGCTTCCATGAAAGTCAACTCATTCATTTTAGGATGTAGTCTACGAATTTAGTGTATTCGCTTGACCCTAGTTTTCTCAGTAGTAGACATACATTTTTTGCGTCTGATCAATTCCCGCAATCAAACTCATATAAATCTTCATATCGTCTGAAGTAAGCTGCGAAGGTTTTGTCTTTGTCCGGTGCATAAGTGAAGTCTTCGATTGAGCACCACTGTTATGGTTGGTGTCCAAAAAGTTTTTTATCTTATCTTCTCGTAGAACTGGTGTTTTTCTCAATGTCTCTGTCACCTCTGTTATGGACGACTGATAGCAAAAAAAAATTTTTTTTTTTTTTCAATATCCTCCATATAGAATTTGTTTCTTCAAAATCCTCCGTGTAGAATTTCTTTCTACAATATCCTCATCAACACTGTTATGGGTGACTGATAGGAAAAAAGAGTTTTTTTTTATAGCCTCTGCGTAGAATTTGATTCTTCACTATCCTCTTCGCCACTGCTATGGTCCAAGGTTAGGACCATAGAAGAACAACACGAAACACAACAGTAGAAATAACAAAGAATATATTACACTAGAAATCATACAAGAAGTGAAAGGGTTAGTAAGAGTGTACGACTAGTTTGGCTTGACTGCTATCAGCTTGACTCAATTCAATACCGTGCTAATACCGTTCCAATACCAAATCCGTTTGTCTATCTTGAGAGGCGTAGTTTGTATAATGTTTGGCAGAGTTCATTCTGTTGGTCTAGGTAGGCACCATGCCACTTTCCCACATTTAATGAAAACCTTTTGCATTTAGTACCAGGTAATCTGTCCATTATTCTATATTAAGTAATATTCTCATATGCCATTATTATTCATGATATATTTAACATTCCTTAACTTTCAAGATATCATTCAAATTTAAATAAGTATACAATGCCAAAGAACAAGTTAGATTTCATATGAAAAGCAATTTACTTACTGTAAACACATCAAAATCACCATCTACAGAAGTAAGAGTTATATTATAATGAGCTACATTTGTGGCATTCACAAGCTGCATGCGAAGTGGACGTTTCGGGTTCATGAAAGTCACATTTAGAGATGGAGCTTGATCCAGTTTGGAAAACTTGAAAAGTTTGTCGCCAACAACTATGTTTCTAATTCCATCATAATTTGTTGTTGGCTCAATCAGCACATCACCATTGTCAAGGTTCTCATAGGTAATTTCTTCTTCATGGATACATATTGCTGTAGATAAATGAAAGAACAAATCAATCACATCTTATACACAATGACAAAACATAAATTGTCATAAATCTTTTCACAATTACAACCAAATTTGAAATTCATTTCCATAACAATTAACAAGACATTTACACTGTCCTGACAGCCAAATCTAAGCAACATTTCAGCAGACCACTCTCTGCATGTCTACCAATTAACCAATATCTATTCACCATTAAGAATTATTAAATGATTTAAGACACCAAGAAGTTACCTTCATATGAAAATGTTCAAGAGGAGTGAAATGATGGGATGGAATTATATATAGTATATAAAACCTTAATTTAAGAATCAATGCACAAATAAAAATGTTCCAGAAAAAGAGAATAAAAATATTCTCTCTAATTGAATAATGATGAGGAAGATTAAGTCATCAATACAAACATAACAAACATCATAAAAGTAATGGTATATATCAAAGTAAATCAAAAGAATATTAACCAGTTGTCGTCAATTTGGTTGGAATTGTTGATGGTATAGTGGTTGGAACCGTTGTTGGTATAGTGGTTGGAACCGTTGTTGCTACAGTGGTTGGAATACTTGTACCTGATGAATAATAGAGATAAATCAATTTATTTGAAATCAATTTTCACATATAAATACCAATTTCTAAATAGTGAAAGGTAATTTTGAATATCACAAGAAATATACTTACTAATTTTACTACAAAGCTCCACACTCAGTTCTGTTTCTACACTTTTACTTGGATCTTCTTTCTTAATAGTAATTATGAGGTTTCTCAATTCTTTACCTTGCGGTAACAAAATTGGGGTATTTGGCATGAGATTCTATAATTAAGTCAAAGCAAAACAAAAATTTATTGAGACTTATTTAATAAAATTCTGGCAGAATCAATAATAATTAATGAGTGTCATTGCCTAAAAACAATATTAACATCAGGTATATGTGTAAAATAGACAACACTCGTTATTCCATAGATATTATTAGTCATTCTTTCTCATATTTTAATAAAAACATTCTGCATTTTCAAACAGATAATCTGTCCCAGATTGTATATTAACTAATATTCTCATTTACCTATTCTACTAATAATAGATCAAAATGTATCTTCAATTTGCTTATGTTCAATTTGTTGTAAAACATAATTTACATATAAATAAAGATATAATGTTGAAGAACAAGTTATATTTCATGTGAAAAGCAATTTACTTACTGTAAACACATCAAAATCACCATCTACATAAGTAAGAGTTATATTATAATGAGCTACATTTGTGGCATTCACAAGCTGCATGCGAAGTGGACGTTTCGGGTTCATGAAAGTCACATTTAGAGATGGAGCTTGATCCAGTTTGGAAAACTTGAAAAGTTTGTCGCCAACAACTATGTTTCTAATTTCATCAAAATTTGTTGATGGCTCAATCATCACATTGCCATTGTCAATGTTCTCATAGGTAATTTCTTCTTCATGGATACATATTGCTGTAGATAAATAAAAGAAAAAATAAATCACATCTTATATACAACAAAACATAAATTGTTATGAATATTTTTGCAAGTACAACCACAATTGAAATTTATTTTCATAATAAGCAAGCAGTCATTAACACTATCTTGCCAACCAAATGAAAACAACATTTGAGTAAACCACTTCAATCATAACTGAAAATATATTCTTCCATCATCTCTGCAAGTTTCACAATTAACTGATAACCACTTTCCATTAACAATTATTAAATATGGTAATGCATCAAGAAGGCAACTTCATATCACCAGGTGCAAGAGGATTGAAATGAACACATGGAATTCTTTATTTTCATGTATTCCCACACATTAATCTTCATAAAAAAATCAGTTTTATACAAAACTTAGATAATCTACATGTTGTGGATAACAAATCTAGCTCTATGTAGCATTTACTCAAGGCATGGAAATTTTTTTGCAGTCTTAACCCCCGCATCAATTATACAAGACTTTATCACAACTTTGTAACTTGACTCCCTTATTTACCAGTCAATAATCTAGACAGACTTCAGCTACATAAATCTTTCAACATATTTGCATATAATACATATGAAAATGCAATCAGCATGTTACACAAAAAAGCCTATAGATGAATATTTTCAGGTTGTAAATGAATAAAGCAAGGATTCCATCTTAAAGCCGTAACTGCATCTCTATAGTGGCAACAGTGCATAAGAGATAGTTTTATATGTGGTTTCTACTCAACTTTGCTTTGTCAATGATTATTGGAAAATACAATATAAAACCATAATTTAAGGCCACAATGTTCAATCAAGAAAGAATGCTGAGAGCAATATTCTTCCCTGTACAGGTTTAATCAGAAAAATTAGCCTATGAGTGCATCTAAAAGAAGATATTACAGAATGACCTGTAAATGTAGATATCTCTCTCTTTTAAGACAATGACGATTTCCATTCATGGTATTTACAAATCATCCACGATATGTTTAAGCTGCATGTAAACATTAGCTTTAAAAATGTAAGACAACAAGACATTAACTGCATTTGCTGCACCTAAAGTTAATATTGTAGTCATGATATTTTCAAACACTACTCTACTTCATTCTTAAAGCCTGTTAGAAAAGTTGCTATACACTGAGTAGATTTAGAGGGTTTTGCAATAATGGTACAAATATATCTATATTGAGGTTCAAGGGTTCAAAAGATTTTCATAAAGATTTGTTATTTCAATAGCACTGTGTCAGTGGCAACCACATCATTTCACATTAAAATAAAATGTTATTAGTATATTCAAACATTGAGTAAATGGGTACAAGTAGCCGATACTCTTGGAGATAATGCCAGGCTGTTGTTCAGATATAGTCCTGAAATAGAGTTTTCAAAAACAGCAACATACATTAGTAAAATAACACCTTCAGTGATCTAAAAATTTTTGACTCAGTTTGGAGTTCATGAATGTCAGATTTAGAGATGGAGTTTGATCTAGTTTGGAAAACTCTAAAATTTTACTGCCAACACATACGTGTCTAATTCAGTCATAATTTGTTGTTGACTCAATCAGCACATTAGCATTATCAAGTTTCTCATAGGTAATTTCTTCTTCATGGATACATATTGCTATTGATAAATAGAAAAACAAATAAACCACATCTTATACACAACAAAATATAAATTTTCATAATAATTGATGAATGAAAGCCACTCCTGGATAACATGGGACAGTATATGAATATCCTCGAAATTTTTCTAAAATTCTTCCCCGATAAATCCTCAGCAAAAGGTTTAGCAATTCATTGGAACATCAGATCATTCTCTAGTTAGTGTTCAGATTGACTCCAAACCAATGACATCCCTTGATTTACCATTCCACAGTAGAGTTTTCACTATGTGCAGGCAGACTGGTCCTATATGAAAGAAGCTCTTCGCCCAAACTTCTTCAAACATGACTGAGGGACATCTACATTAATGCAAAAAAATGTAGAAGAGTGGCTGTTACAAATAGCTTTCATTACATGATTTGTTAAGAAAGATTGGATCAAAGCAATTCCAACAGGGACACCATAGCCCTTCAGCTTTTGAAGAAGAGTAGCATGCCAAATATTATCAAGCACCTTTGAGACATCTAAAGCCACAGGTCAAGCTTCACCATTCTTATCTAAAGCTTGACAGACTCTTTCAATAATAACCATTAACACGTTAGTGATTGACCTAAGGAAATGAATTCCATACTGTTTGTCTAAAAGGAGAGTCTGCAAATGAGATGCTTAACCAAATTGGAGTTAATTAGAGTCTCTAGTAATTTGCTAAAAGGAGGAAAAACACTAACAGGTAGATACTTTGAAAGATCAAGCAATTCAGCAGAGTTCTTAAAAACAGGAACTACAGAACAGGATATCTAACAAGCTGGATAGCAAGAAGCAGCAAGACATTTGTTGCAAAGTTTAGATAGAGCAGGAGTCAATTCAGGAGTACTTTTCTAGAGGACACCTGAAGGGATATCATCAAGTTAACATGCTTTATGGGGATCAAGTTTGGATATGTTAGCAGAAACCATGGTTAGAGATATATGCATATCATACTCAGTTCTAGGTGGAAAAACAGGCATTGCTACTCCTGGTGAGTCAGGAGTAGAATTGGAAAAGAATTTGCAACCAAAGCATTCTGTTTTATCAACAGTAGATGACAACGCTTCAAATTAATTGAAGAGGTTAGGGATTGAAGACTTACTCTAATGAAAGATGATGAAGTAATTCAATTTGTGAATACAAAATATAAAAAACAGTTTCATATAGCACTTAAAAGTTATAATTAATATTAGGAAAAAATTAAAGAAAACTAACCTTTAGACGTTGCAGTTGGAACTGTAGTTGTAGTTGGTGTTGTAGGCACTGTGGTTGGAATTGTTGATGGCACTGTGGTTGGCACTGTTGTAGACACTGTGGTTCGAACTGTTGTTGGCACTGTTGTTGACAATGGGTTGCAATTATTTTTAAATATTTTTGCATTAAAATATTATAAATCAATGTCTCCAGAGTGCGATGGTTAAATTGTCGCCATTTTATATTTTTTATTTCATGCATGCACATTGTTTATCTTTGATTTTATTGAAGCACAGTATTCAGTTGGGGACTGTCATTGAGAAAAAGAGGACCATGACGCAATTCACTACACCAAAAATTTGGAAATGCCATGCTTTACTGCTTGGCTTTCATGAAAGAATCTCCAATACACACATTTCAGAGTGTTTGGGTGTCAATCTCAATACAGTGCAGAGGATTTGGAAAGAGTTGGATGAGTCTAATGATGATTACAAAGATACAGCAGTTCAGAAAACTCACTCTGATCATTCTGATAAGAAAATGATTTCCAAACTTGTTCGTGAGGGCTTCACACATTACATGGAGGCCTACATAAAGTGTTTTGAGGAGGTAGTACCGTCCTGGATCAAGAGGGTAGCAGCTGCAAAACCCTATGTCTGGTAACAGGACTCTGCACCATACCACACAAGCAGGAGAGCCTAGTCATGGCTGTCATACAATTTCTGTGACCACATAAGTCCTTACATTTGCCCACCTATCTCCCCAGACTGCAACCTCCTTGTTTATTAGGTGTGAGGCGCAGTTGAGCAAGAGACCAACAAAACTCCTTGACATACCAAAGATGAACTGAAGGTAAGGATTATGGCAGCATTTACCAACTTAAACAATGAGATCACCCAGAAATAATGCAGGAGATTCTGAAGTCATTTGGAAGCTATGGTTGAAGACAATGGTGATTTTATTGAATAAATTTGCTCCTTAGTATTTCAAGATATTTTTGTGTAATTTTCCTAAATATATCTGTTAAAATGAGATGTGAGTGTTATTTAAATTTTTGTAATTTAAACAACAATTTATCCATCACACCCTCTCTGTGTGTGTGTTTGTGTGCGCACGCATGCGGGCACTGCACGCATGTGTGTGTGTGTGTGTGTGTACAACTGAGACTTAAAAGTTTCAGACAGATTCGGTTCACAAAATCTGACAAAATTACCATATATCAGAATTTATTCAAAACCCTACTCCTTGTTTGGCCTGAAAAGTTTTTAGTACACCTTCATTTACGTACACTCAATCACACACATATACACATTCATATGCATTATATATTTGTATATCATTAAAGTATAAATCAAAATATGTGATCTTTGTTCAAGATATAAACAACTGATTCAGCATATATTCATTTTAAATATTGTGTATTTGAGCAGAAATCTTCCTTTAATATTTTTCATTTAATGTTTTGAATAAGGAAAATTCTATAAGATTTTTTATTCAGTTTTTCTAGTTTTCTTAAAAGTTTTTCTTTTATGAGAATTATGAAAGTGTAGAACTATAAGAGGGAAAAGTCATTGGATCAATATATGTTATTGCAGGTGATGGTTGAATGGTGAACCCAAAATTGGCAAAACCTAGAGGTTCCCAGGCTTACACACCTGCAAAAAAATGAATTCGTAACAGGTTTGTGCCTTCTCAAAACTTACCCACCTGGGATTGTTTTGAAAAATTTCATCTCATTTTCATTGCTGGAATGATCTCCTACATTTCAATTTGGTCTGGGAAGAGTCTTTAGGGGAATGACTGTTTCTGACTAGTGGTCAGTGATCCATTGATGTTGGAAACAGCTGAATTCTTAATAAATCACGACGACCAATACGCTTTGAATGCTTTCGCTATGCCTCTTGTTGACTGCAGTCAGAATTCAGTAGAATTCAATTCTGCTGTGAGATACACGAAGTTTTCAAAAGAAACTCCTACCACAGGACAGTATTTTCAGGAATGCTATTACACTGTAGGAAACCTATACAGGTATACAAAAATATAACAGTGGTATCCAAGCCCTCTTGATCTTGGTCTGTCCATGAACCATTCTAGGGAAGGTTTGGTTCCCATGGATTGTACGGAAGAAAAATGGCAGTGTAAAAACTGTCCATTCACTAGCCATTTTCAAGGGGTTCATTGTGAGCATATTCTTCTGTGTTTATGGCCTGTGTTATGTAGGAGTAGAAGTAGTATTCAGCCATGTTGAATGTGAATAGTAGTAATTCTATGTAGGGTGCCTTTAGAACACTGCTAACACATTCTGGATTGTTTCAAAGCAACTGACATTCAGGGTTGATTTAAACTGTTATATACAAAAAGTGCTTTCATTATTGTCATGGGTCCTTACCTATAACTACAGAATGAACTCTTTCTAACATTATGTATCCTATGTCTCTCAAGAGAGAGGGTCGAATCGAATCGAGCCGATAGTAATTACTCGAAACCAGACTGACAGTCATACTAACACTTTCCACATCTTGTATTATTATTTCGTGTAATATACCTTCATTATTTCTATGCTTGTGTTCGTGTTGTTCTTCCTTAGTCCTAACCTGGACCATAACAGTGGCGACGAGGATACTGAAGAAACAAATTCTACGCAAGGATATAAAAAGAAAAAATATTAAAAAAAATCTTTTTTGCTATCGGTCATCCATAACAGAGGTGATGGAGATATTGAGAAAAAAAAACATAGGTTCTACTCGAAGATAAAAGAAAAAAAAATTTTTGGACACCAACCATAACAGTGGTAATGAAGACACAAATTTTACCTGTCAGCCAGAATAGAAACGAATTCTATGCTGGAAAATTTTTTGTACTAAGGTTCCAGAACAAACGACGACAAAGACCTGAAGTCTACACTGAGAAAAAAGGAAAAATCGTTACACAAATACACAACTCTAGCTACAAAGTACATATTGTGAAAAGAAAAAGTAAGTGGAAAAGGTGAGATTTTTTCCTCTCCTCTTCTCATGACAACAGATAGCCTGTGTTATAATTAAATTACGGTGTAAACATGGAAGACTTTAAGGCAACCATATTGGAACTAATGAAAATGCAATATGAGCAGCAACAAAGAAATGAGGAAAGACAGATTAGACTCGATGAAAAACTATTGGAAATTCAAGAGAAGAACGAAGAAAAGCAACGCGAACTACAATAATTACTACTACGGGCAGTAATAAATAAAGGACAAAATTCTGAAAATGAAGCGGCATTCTTGCAAAATGCTATATGGAGTTCAATCAAAGACTTCACTTATGCACCAGATGAAGACAAAACCTTCGCGGCTTACTTCAGAAGATATGAAGATTCATATGAGTTTGATTGCGGGAATTGGTCAGACGCAAAAAAAGTATATCTACTACTGAGAAAACTAGGGTCAAGCAAATACACTAAATTCGTAGACTGCATCCTATTGAGGAAAACGAATGAGTTGACTTTCATGGAAGCCATGAAACTTTAAACGGAATTATTTAGTTCGAACACTTCACTATTCCACAAAAGGCAGAAATGTTTAAATTTAACGAAAAAGGACAGCAAAGACTATATAACATTCGCTTCCATAGTAAAGAAACACTGTGATGACTTTAAGTTATCTGAACTCAGCCCTGACAATTTTAAAAGTTTGATATTCATCCAAGGCCTGGTTTCGACTAAAGAGGCAGAGATCAGACAGGGAATTCTAACAAAACTGGAGAGTGAACCAGAATTGACCCTATAAAAATTGGCTGAGGACTGTCAGAGATGTATAAGCATAAGAAAGGACTCGAAGAGTCTAGCATCGCTCACATACGAAAAGTACAATGACAAACACGTTTTTCTGCCTCCTCAAAGACAAACCAAACCAATTATTTTACTACAAAAAGTCAAATGAAACCTCAGAAGAAACCACCACCCAGTCCATGCTATCGCTGTGGGACTTTACATTGGTACAAAAATTGTCCATACTGCTATAAGACTTGTTTTCGTGCAATAAAGTGGGACATAAAAGTACGCACTGTAGAACCAAGAAAGAAAACAAAAGCCGAGTAAGAGTCACAAGAACTGACCAAGCGGACGGGATAAATATACGAAAATACATACAAGTAGAAATGTTAAACAAAAAAATCAGATTACAATTGGATTCCGGATCAGATTTAACCATTATTAACTTACAGACGTGGAAGAAATTAAACAAACCGACCATGTTGAGAACAGATAAAATAGCCAGGTCGGTAACAGGAAGAAAAATCAAATTTGAGGGCGAGATTATCACAAATGTGACGTTCAATGGGATGACCAAGAAATTAAAGATGCATATTCTAAAAAATACGGAAAATTTATTTCGAACTGACTGGATGCAGAAATTTGACCTCAGGGATTTGCTGATAAATATGTTTTGCCAAAAAGTGGAAGAGGCAGAGAAATTGAAGCAGAAATTAAAGGAGAGTTTCCCCGATGTACTTTCAGCTGGCCTCGGAAGGTGTAAAAAAATGACGGCCAAAATCGAACTAAAAGAAAATGTACAACTCATTTTCAAGAAGAAAAGAAATGTACCTTTCGTATCATTAAAAAAGATAGATGAAGAGTTGGATAGACTCATTAAACCCAGTATATTGACAAAGGTGGAATATAGTCAATGGGCTGCACCTACGGTTTAAGTGAAAAAGAAATTGGGTGAGATACGAGTTGAACAGAGGAAAATTTTTCTCAAAAATAGACTTGAGCGAAGCATACCTACAAGTACCAGTAGATGAGGAAAGCTCGAGGTTGTTGTGCATAAACACACACAAAGGATTATACAAGTTCCAGAGATTACCATCCGGGATCAAGGTCGCGCCGGCGATATTTCAGCATATAATGGACAGTATGCTAGGAAAACTGGATTTCACAATCGCATACCTTGATGATATCCTGATGAATAGCAAAAATATTGAACAACACTGGGAACACGTTCAAGAGGTTTTCAGGTAGATACAAAATTATGGTTTTAAGGTAAAGGAAAATAAATGTGACTTCTTTATGAAGGAGATAAAATATCTGGGCTATATTATTAACAAAGAAGGAAGAAGACCAGACCCAGAAAGAGCTATGGCAATAAAGAAAATGCAGGCTCCAAAAAAATTAGCCAAGTTACAAAGCTTCTTGGGCTTAGTAAATTATTATCAAGAATTTATTCCTGACATGCACAAATTACACACACCCCTAAACAAACTGTTGAAGATGGAGAAACTTTGGGAATGGTCAGATGAATGTCAGAAAACTTTTGACAAAATCATTAAAACACTAACAGCAGATTTATTTTTAGCGCATTATGATCCTAAATTGGAAATAATAGTTGTGAGTGACGCGAGTGCCTATGGTGTTGGTGCGTGTATACTACATAAAATGCCGGATGGTACACTAAAACCCATCGTGCATGCGTCAAGAACATTACTACCAGCCGAACAAAATTACTCACAAATCGAAAAAGAAGCGCTGCTGATTATTTTTGCGATTACAAAATTCCTCAGGTATATTTACTGTAGATTTTTCACCTTGCAGACAGACCACAAGCCGTTACTAAGAATATTTTGATCAAAGAAAGGTCTACCTGTCTGCATGGCTAATAGATTACTAAAATGGGGGACGATTTTATTAAATTATAATTTCAAATTAGAGTATCTTCCATCCAACAAATCGGGCATGCAGACGGTCTTTCGAAACTAATACCAAAGAAAATAGAGCCATTAGAAGATTCCATAATTGCAGCTCTACGATATGTGGAAGATATTAGAACATCGTTATGTAGTACAATTCAAAACCTCCCCGTCACATTACAGGAAATAAGAAACAAAGCAGTGAATGACGAATTTATAAAGGAAACGAAAACAAAAATTGCAGGAAAAGATAAACATATATCAGACAGTTTTTCATTATGTGATAATATTCTGCTATATAATGAAAGAGTAGTAACCTCATAAATGCTACAAAGGCGAATTCTCAAGGATTTTCAGATGGGCCACACAGGAAAGAACAGGATGAAATCCTTAATGCGAAGTTATGTGTACTGGCCAAACGAAAAATTAGATTGGTATTTGACAAATTACTGCCAAAGCAGACAAAGCAGTCACCAACATCGTTTGTACCAAAAAGAAAGTTTAGCCCAGGGGAGAAAGTTTTTTTTAAAATGTTCAAAAACAACACATTCTATTGGGAGCCAGGTACAAAGGAGAAACGAATCGGGAATGTGATTTACATAATTCAGGGTCTGAAGTTCTTGCATAAAAGGCACTTAAATCAGATCAGAAAGATGCTGTTAGAGGATTCTAACGGTCTACCTTAGGAAGAAGAGGAAGGAATTGACACAATATTTGACACATTCAATATGCAAAGGCTGCAAGCAATTTCAGAACCACGGAAATCAAGCAGGAAAAGAAAATTTACAGAGCCTTTGATGATTGATTTGAAGACGAAAAAATATTAAAGACCCTTGCAAGGTAAAAGCTTGGGAGGGGGATGTCATGGGTCCTTACCTATAATTACAGAATGAACTCTTCCTAACACTATGTATACTACGACTCTCAAGATAGAGGGTCGAATCGTGTCGAGCCGATAGTAGTTCACTCCAAACCAGACTGACAGTCATACTAACACCTTCCACATCTTGTATTATTATTTCGTGTAATATACCTTCATTATTTCTATGCTTGTGTTCGTGTTATTCTTCCTTGGTCCTTACCTGGACCATAATAATTATCTTTCAACATCTTTAAAAATTGGATTTTTTTAAAAATATAAGTGTAATCTACAAGAATTTTTCTTATGAGAGCAAGGAATTGTGTATGAGTGATTAAATGCTTCCTTATCAAATTAAGATCACTGAAATAGGTTGATAGCCTTCTATTTAACAAGGTTGTTGCCTGACCAATATATGCATTTGCATTACTTACACCCTTGAAAGGTAATGAAAGTGATAAACATTTGTGGTCTGTAGTTGTTTATTTAATAATCATTGGATTGTCTTATAGGATTGTCATCATTTTCATTCACAGAAATTTATTTTCACATAAGATTCTTGAATTATATTTCAAACTAGAAGGGCTTGCCCATGTGGAGGAAATAACATTCCATTTAACAAGATGGTGTTCTTAAACATATTTTTTTTAAATTTATTTATTTTTGTTTGTTTATTTTATTTAGAAGTGGGTCTTATCAAAATCTATATTGAAAGAGATTTGTCTCATTGCCAGATGAACAAAATGTAAATATATTTAAGAATTTACCAGTTGTTTATTTTCTTAATGACTCTCTTAGAGAAGTTATAATAAAACTAATCATATATAAATGAATATAAAATAATATATAACTGATAAATATATTCAAATTAGAGAAATTAAACATCCTATTATCATATTTTAACCTTTATTTAGAATTTTAATAATCAATGTATCTGCAAGTTTCAAAGCAGAAATGTTTACTTTCTTTTCTTAAAAAGTCAGAAACATTAATTGAAGTATTGAATAAGAGACTTAAAAATGTTCATCTAAAATAAAAATGTAAAGCTTTCTAAATAAAAAAATTACTTTAATTTCAGTTTTCATTTTGGCCTTCAAAGCAGTATTTTTAATTGAAAAAATGAATTAAAATGAAGGATAACATGCTTAAAAATATTGTTTTGTAAACAAAGTTAAAAATAATTATAATCATTACTAAATTAATAATTATTAACAAATACATATTAACTAAGAATAAGAATAAATAAATTAAGAATAAACCAAAAAAATACATAATTTTATTCTACCAGTTTTCTACAACTATGAATTAAATTATTAAGCATGTTAATGATTAATGTGTAGTGGCCAAAAACCGGCTTGGTCCCAACCTCCAGCTAAAGAAGAATTGATCAGAAATTCTAAAGACTGAGGTCACAGGTCATCCGTGGGCTCAGAGTAATCTTTCTGTAAGGAGAAGTCCATGCTTCACACACACACACACACACACACACACACACACACACACACACACACACACACACACATACTATCTTCCATTACCAAATCTCTGTTTTCATCCATTCCTGTGTACCAAACTATATAAGTTAGTTTGGGTTTTGTTCAACATCTTATGGAACAACAAGGCTCCAAAGTTGCATTGGAAGATTTGCTATTTCTGTTCATCTGAAGATAGTCTAGATATGTTGACTGTTGAGATTTGTCAACATACATTCTACATTAGTTTATTTGACCTAATGTGCACTCAAGAGGATAAAAACAGAATTTTTGAAGAAGCCAAGAAAGTTTGACTGGCTTTGAGAAGTGTGCACTTGGACAAGATGGATGCCATTGTTTTCACCAAGCCTAATGCTTTTATTAGCACAAATGTCATTGCATTCTAAAATTGCTTTTACAGGCTAAGGTTGGCCACTCTGACATCAAGCCATTGTCAAAGAAGATGTTATATCATCTTAGGGCAAAAACCTGTTTGTGATGATCTGATAGACACTAGAATTACAAAATAATAAAAATTAAACAAGCAGACAATTTACTTTACTCTAGCAGCATGGCCCAGCATTGCCCATGCTTGATTCAAAAATCATACAACTCATACAGCAATCGCTATCACTTGACTTAAAATATTTTTGCCCTTCCTTGCCTTTAAAGGAGTGCCCTTTGCCATGCTGATGTTGCTACATGCCTTACTTCTTGCCTATCACACACTGCAAATTTTTTCCAAGCTGTATACTAAACATTAAATCTGTTAAGAAAAAAGAACTAAACAAAATGAACACAAAACAATCAGCTTTAAAAAAGGACTTGTAACTGGAAGAACCAAATGAAAAAAGAATGTTAACAACAAATACTTTTTCACACCCGACCCAGTTCTGCGGAATCAGAATCAACGTTGAGTTTAAGCAAGCGAATGAGCCAATTGGAATAAAGTGCCATGCAGATTTAAATTTTTCCCACTTGTGACGAATGTAGCTATCGATTTTTTTGCATGCTAGCATGCTAGTTAACATTCATGTCAGTCAGCTGTTGGCTCTCACACTGGCCAATAGAATCTTCCTGCCTATTCGTGGCAGCCAGCTATTGGCTCTCACGCTGGCCAGTACAAAATGGTCGCAAACTACATGAAAAGTGCCATAGAAGCATGAGAAAATCAATTATTTCCACTATTGATGGGAGTTGGGAAATGCAAAGTCAGTCTTGGCCTTCCCGCTAACTTGGAGCATGTGCATGTAAATTTTGGTGCAAATCTGTCGAAAATTGCGGCTGTGTATTCGTTACACACACACACACACACACACATCCTACCTTTTATAGATGGAGATAATGTTAATTATAATAAAATTAATCCAACAAATTAACTGATTAATTAAAAACACTCATTTCAGTTAATTTTGTGTGTGTGGGGAACTCTTCCATTGTATTCAATGTGCGAGGGTCAAGCAGGTCAGTTACTAGAAACCGACAGTCAGACACCAGCATATATGTATTTCTGTGTGTGTATGTGTGTGTGCACATACTTGTACATGGCTATAAAAAAGAAATAATGTAACAGTGTTTGAAAGATCAGAGGAAGAAATAGACATTTTTTTTAAATATATGAATTAGACTTCATTTTATGGTTTTGATGAGAGTCACTATCAATCCAAAATCTATTTGGACAATTGAACTAATCTTTATGTTGTTTTGTTGTGACTACAACATTTTAGCTGATTCATTCTACAAACAATTTTCTTATTTCTTTTATTACATGAAATGCAAAAAGAAAGATCTTACATAGGTAATTATTACACATACACATTACTATATATATAAGTACTGTAGTGTTGATTTCATTTGTTGGAACTAGTTTTCCATCTTGCCATTTCTCTATAAGAATTAGGCATACAAGAACCTGCACAGTGGCTGATGTACTTGATATTTCAAACTGACCTCAATGGTAAAAAATAGGATTTTATTTACTGAATTCCAAGACAAGCAAACAAACATGCCAATTTAAGAATTGGCACAATTTAATTTTTCAATTTCTGCTAAGCTTAGTAAATACCAATAATTAAGTATATTGAATAAATTTAATAAGGAAGTATTATATAAACATTTCACATAAATTCTTTATAGAAAATCACTGACAATAGCAGTTTTTAAAAGATCATTCATAAAATTGACATACCTGTTATAGTTTCATTTTCCGCTGATGTGATTGAGGCTAACAGAATAAATGAAGACATTTTTTTATGTTAATCTAAAATGCACATTTGACATTGATGAAAGCTAAAATATTATTTTTAAATCTCAAACAATACTTTTTAAAATTTCCAAATGATTAAATTGATCAAGAGATTATGAGGTGTGCTCAAATTAATACTCAATTATATTGTATGCACATCATAAATACTACAATAATACAAATTTTCTAATTTATCATGAGAAAATACTTAATAAAATCATATTTTCCTAAATTATATCATGCAAACAAAACAGAATATTCTCACAAACAAAATATATATTCTAAAATAAATAATGCAATGTTTCCTATGAAAACTTAACAGAAAATGTATTTTGAAATATTTAATCTATCTATAAAGAATGACTAACAAAAGTAGTCAAATTAATTAATAAGTAAGGATAGGTAGTTTCAAGAATAATTTACTTCTTCAAATTAGAAGGAATAGTACAGTGGATTAATATGGGAATAGTGGTAGGTACAAACAATAGGTACAGATATATACTTAGTAGCTGGAAATGCTTCTGATACATCTTCTGGAAAAATTTTCAGAAATCATAATTATTTCTGAAAACTTTCCAGTCACTCTAGTAGCTGAAAAGTGGAGGATATGTATAAATGAGTTTTTGCACTAGTCTCTAATAAAAATTTACATCAAATGATATGAATATGCTAAAGGAAAACTTCTATCTAAAATGAATATTATATTCCATATTTTAAAATTAATGTTAAAAGCTGATATTATAAATCTGATTATAATTATTAGGAAAAATATACTTACTTTGACAAACTATCACACTAAGTTCTGTTATTACGCTTTCCTTTGGATCTTTTTTCTTAATAATAATATGAAGTGATTTCAATTGTTTTCCTTGTGGCATCATTACTGGTGAATTAGGGTTGACATTCTAAAATTAAATTAAAGTACAACACAAATTCATTCACATCTATCTAATATAATTGTGCTATACTCAATAATAATTCTTGCAAATCATAAATGAAAATAAAAAATTTTTATTTTTTAATCATTTCACACAAGCAAAGCAATAAAGTCAATAAAATGCAATGTGTTATTGTGTTACTGAACATAAAAAAAAAACACAAGTATAAGAAGAAAATTTGCATATGATACTACAGGTGATTTTAATGCTCATTACATCAAGTGGTTTAATCATTCTAATATTCCTGACCTTGATTTTCAATATTCAAGCATTCACTTTTTCCAGTACTCAATCTCTCAGTCAAATAGTAGATTTCCCTATTTGTTTTCCTAATAAATCTGATGAACACTCTTCTTTATTTGAATTGTTACTTACCCACTTGAGAATGTGGAGAACTGTGCTATGATTGATACTAAACAGAGAGAAATAGACAACATGACAAAAATGTTCACAAATGCATGTAAAAAGAGAGAGTGAGCCATTATCAGAAATTTCTTTAATATATTATAGTCCTGCAAAGATGGAGAGCAGTAAAGCCAAAAGCACATGAAAGAATCATCTGGAGACTCAAGTGACAATTGGGAGATTTTCCTAAATATAGACATCAAGGCCATGCATAAGTATCTAAGCAGGCTCTGAGCTGTCATTTCCCCCCAAAGTTTAGACAGTTAAATCATTATGGCCATGGAAGGGAGAACTGGTTAACCATACCCTAAAGAGGAATGAAGGGATAAACATCTACACCTGTTCAATAAACATGGAAGGAGTACAGGCTGGATGATAGGTGAAGCTATCTACTTCTATTAACAGCACAAGAGGCTGGGCACTTTTATCAAGACACAATATTTATGAAGGTTGCCAAATAAGGCACGAGACTCGTTCCAGGCCAAGGGGAAATTACTAAATTATTAAAACCTCTCTTAAGGTTATCCTATGAGTTGAAGCCAAACATAAAATTAGATCACTTAATCTAGTTAAAATTAACAAAATTTTAAAGTTTAAATACATACACATGAACACTCATACATATACTTTACACTGGACATTGGAATAAAAGACTTTGTTATCAAATGGATCAGTATTATTATCATAATTTCTGTTTAAATGATGAATAATAGAAATCAATAAATATGAAAAGAATAATTATATATATAATAAATAGTATGAGATTATTGTCATATATATATGTAGTGAGATATGCATGGACTTACCCTATTTTGCATAAAGTCAAATGACAACAAATAAGTCAATTGTCAGTTGGTGCAGGAGAACAATTACTACTATGTTATAGACTGAAAGACAACACAACAACATGGCATCACTGATAGGATCTCTAACACCTTTAGAACAGACCGGATTTTGCCAAAATGTGGATTCATTGTTTTGCAGCCCAGGCAAATGCCATGAATTTAAAAGACATCGAAGTTGCAGGAAGGGAGAAAGAAATTATAGATCTTGTTTTGGTTTCAGCAGCTTGTGAGGCCATTAGAAACATCTCCATCATGGTGTATGCCAAAGGATTTAACATTTTCAAAACATTCAGATATGATAAAAAATTTTCAGCAAAAAAATGCTGGTTGTTGCAGAGAGGACAAAGTTTCTTGGGACCAAACAAGAGCTCAAACGAGAGATATAGGATCTCTTACTATAGATAGAAGAAGTGAAAAATCAACAAAGAGCATAAAAAAACAATTTTCAGTAAGGGAGGTGAGATAGATAATATGAACTAACCCTCTTTTGCATAAAGTCAAACAACTGCTAATAAGTCAGTTGTCACTTGGCATGGGAGAACAATTGCTACTACTTTACAAACTAGAACACAATACAAGACTATATGAAACCATTTTTATTATTGCTGCTGTCAAAACTAATTGAATGATAAATAATACAGGGAAAATTGCCTATAAAATAAATGAAAGGACATAAATGTTAAAATTCTAAAAGCATGCTTTACAAATTATTACAATTACAAATTGAAAAAGTTACAGGGAAAGTATATGTTATGGTCATGGACAATGTATTGCATCCATTTCTGGCAATAACACACCATGAGGGAGATCACCAAAAACATGTGAAGGGTGGAAAGAGGTCCTTCTCTTGATGGTTGGTAGCTTAGAAGCAAACAGGTTTACTTTTATTTGTTGTGGGAGGAAATACAGGCCACAACACCATATATATATATATATATATATATATATATATATATATATATGCAAAGATAGAAATATACATACACACACACATAAACACACATATACAGTAGCGAGCATAAAGATCAGAACAATGTTAAGAAAAACTCTAAACGTGAAAAAAGTTTTTATTTTAAAGCTTCAAAAAACATTTTATCAAGGAAAAATAAGGATATAAAGGTAAATTATATAATTCCAAAATATAAAGCTCAATAAAATTATTTTGATAAAATTATAAGAATAATTATATAACAAACGAAAAAAATAGATGATCAAAAAAATCAGAACGATTCACAAAATCATGCTATTTTAATGGATACAGCATATCCAAATAAAAATAATGTTCATAATTCATTAGTACTTGATGTGTAGACCTTTTACTTGCAATAACAGCTTGACATCTTTTGCTACATGAACGAATTAATGTCTTGCATCCATTAACGGATATTTTCTCCCATTCTCCTTTCAAATTAGTCCATAGTTCTTTGACATTTGCTGGATTCTTTTCCTTAGGTCTTTCACTTAATAACTTCCAAACATTCTCAATAGGATTCATGTCTGGGCTTTGAGCAGGCCACTCCATAACAGTAACATCCTCCTCAGAAAGAAATGTCTTAACAGAGTTCACTGTGTGACACTGCGCATTATCTTCATGAATACAGCTGGTTGATTAATTGCAGTTCTCAAATTAGGTACATGTTTCTTCAATATCTCTTTGTATGCATTTTACCGTGTAGCCTAACAAGAGGTCCTGTATCAGCAGCTGAAATCATTCCAAACACCATCACACTTGCTCCTCCAAATTTAACGTTGCTTTTAGTGCACTGAGGTGAATATCATTCCTTAGGACTGCGTCGAATGAACCTTAAACTTTGACTCATCGCTGAAATGAACACAATCCTACTGTTCTTCTGTCCATATGACATGTTCAGTGGCAAATTTCAGTCAGCTCATTTGGTTCTTTTTAGAAATGTAAGGCTTCATAGAGGCTACTCGACTGTTCAAATCTATTTCATTAAGTCTTCGGAAAATAGTGTGCCTTGATATTTAATGCCAAGTTTAGCATTAGCAGCGGTTGCTGTCACAAATCGATCCTTTTTTGATTAATTACTGTCTTCTCTTGCAGTAGTTTTCCTAGGCCTGACAGGTGGTTTCTTGGCTTCACATGACCCAGTTTTCTCAAGTTTTCTTAAAATACTATGAATAAGACTGAGATTTCCCCACAGTTTTTGAAATAACCCCAATCGAGGGTTTATCTTCATTACATAACTTAACTATCAGTTTTCTAAATTCCAATGATGTCACAGATTTTTTCATCATGTTTACAATGCAAGAGCCAATGAAGAGCTGGTGTAATTTAGTAAAATGCCCGATTTTATATTCTTACCCTAAAAAATTTTCAATAATGCAAAATAATTATTAAATTTTATTGATTTATTTAATCATTCTGATGTTTTTGATCATCTATTTTTTCGAATGTTATATAATTATTCTTATAACTTTATCAAAATGAGTTTATTGATCTTTATATTTTGGAATTATATAATTTATTTTTATATCCTATTTTTCTATGATAAAATGTTCTTTGAAGCTTTAAAATAAAATGTTATTTCACATTTAGACTTTTTCTTTACATCGTTCTGATCTTTATGCTCACTACTGTATATTTTACACTGGATGAAGTAAATGATTTGTAATCAAATGTACCATTTATTGTTTTTACTATTATAACAATTTCTATTTAACCCATTAACTGCCAAATTTTTTAATGTGTATTTTTAGGTGTCTTAGGAGTTTATTTATTCCTTATGTTTAATTTCAGTAGTTACCATTGTTGTTTTTATAGAAACTAGAACATCAAATATATATATGTGCATAAAACATAAAAAAATAATATTGATTAGAAATAAAAAAATACTTTTCAAAATAGTCATTATTTTTCTACTCATGCAATGTAAAATTATGATAGAAAGTGTATTCTTATGTCTAATAATAAAAAAATTTAAAGGTTAAATGTTGTAAAATATACCTCTGCAAATGCAATGTATGTAAGCAATTCAATGTAAATACAAGGAATAACATGTAGTGAGTTTAATTTTAACAGATCCCCAATGGGGCTCATGGCAGGTAATGGGTTAAATGATAAATAATAGAAAGCAATCAATAAATAAGAAAAGAATAAAAGTACAAAATTATCATTACATATATATAAGAACATTTTTTTAAATATTTTATTAAAAATCTTTGGAAGATAAATAATAGAGGAAGACATTGACTATACTGGAGTAATAGCTAAAAAAGTAAGGGAAACAAAATAACATTAAAATATAAATACAGTACAAATTATTCACGTCAATTAATAAGTTGTTCAGTCAAAACAATGTATTAAATGCTCATAAAAATATAATAATTATAATATTATATGTAATTTAAAAAAAAAAATGAAAAATAGCAAATATACTATTATCTATCTAATATGATTGACTGGACATACATTGTCATTTTTTTCATGTAAAACTTCTGCAATAATTACATGTCATGGTGTGCAAGAGACACAATTTCAATTAATGTAGGTTTTAAAACTACACTCAAATGCATTTAATGACACAAAGATAAAGTAGCAACATTTTAGACAAAAAGTAGTTTACTTACAGTAAACACTTCAGGTAGATGAGTCAAATAAGTAACAGTTATATTATAATGAGCTACATTTGTTGCATTTACAATTTGTATCATATGTGGCACTGGGAAGTCGTTGAAAGTCACATTTAGGGATGGTTGATCATCATTTTTGCTAAATATGAAGACATCATTGCCAACAATTATGTTTGTAATTCCATCAAGATTTGTTGAAGAAACAATCTGTACACGAGTTTCGTTAAGGTTCTCATTGGTAATTTCTTCTTCCTGGATACATGTCACTGTAGATAAATAAAAGATCTAATAATTCTCAGCTTATACATAACAAAATGAAAGTATTTTTAAAGCATTTAGAAGTGTACAATAAAATTTCCACAATATTTTGATGACAATCAAAACAATCCTTCAACCACTTTAAATCACTACCTCATCTGGCAAATGTAGAACACATAATGATCAAACATTTCTGGATATCTTACTAATAATTTCTGATATCACTTCCCTAAGGATCATTTATACGTCATCATAACACTTTAATATAAAAAAGGTTCATGAAGAGTGGCACAAAAGACCAAAATTATGGCGCACACAGCACAACTCAGTCATAGCAGGACAGGCTTGATAACTATTAAACCACATCAAAGTGCCCAAAAGGTTCATGAAAAGTGAAGAATCATCATTAAAACAACATCAGCTATTCATCTGTTTCAGCTTATTGACACAGGTAGACCTACATGATAAAAATGAAATTCAAAATACAGATTATTTATGGTTATGGAAGATTAAACTAACTTTTGTTTGAAAATCATTTTATCCCAGGCAAGGCAATAATGACATAAGAAGTAAGCAGTTAATGGAAGTGAAAGAGATTGAGAAGACTTTAGTGGGTAGAAAGGATAATAAAAGAACAGGAAGACAGAAGATAGTGATAGACTGTACATTTAAATTTTTTTGAAGAACATAGGAGGCAAGAACATGAAACCTTATGAGATTCTCACAGGCATGAAGTACAAGAAAAGAAACTATTAAAATAGAACTTACAGTTACATTTGGCTATTTCAATAATAAAATGATGAGACCTAGTTGCCAATCTAATAACACACTTAAATTCATAGTCAAGGTAACAAGGAGGAAATTAAATTATTTATAGAAAAGACCCAGAGAACAGTGGTTGGAAAGTAATGGAAGTCGAGATAACAGATCCTTCTTTGGATTTTGTCAAGGAACTAGAGATATATAGCAGGAGCACCAGACCATTCAGTGCAAAAATATTCAATGCAGGGACAAATTCTGGATTTATAATCATGCAAGATGGATTTTGCTGAGAAAAAATTGTTTGACACAACACAGTGAAGCAATTTTTCCAACAGTAGACTGAGCAACTGATACAGCATAGTCATTTCACTTCATGTCAGTGGAAAACATGAGACTAAAAAAAACAAGTTTTTTTTTTTTATTAAGGGAAAATACAGATATTCCGGAAGACATAGACAGAGACAAAGAAAGAGTGAGAGTGAAAGAGCTCAGCTTAATGTATCAATGCTCTCAATTCATTCTACTGAAATCTATTCAAAAATTAAATGCTGAATAAAATATGAAAAGGATATTTATGTTATATAAAATTAATATATAATTTTTCAATGAGAAAATGAGTTTTGATGATGAACTGAATGTCAAGAATGAAGAAGAAAGACATTACAAAGCATCTTCATTAATATTCAAAATAAAACTAAACATTTACTTCAATTTAAGTATGTAACAAAAGACATCATGACTGAACAACATGTAAATGTTGACATCATAGAGGATGAGCTATAGATCACATAGAATATAAAAGATTAATTTAAAAACCATGCATAAATAAAATTGTTGGAGTAAAAGAGAATAAAAGTATTTTCTTTAACAATGATAAGGAAGATTAAGACATCCATATAAATGTAACAAAAGCTATATACATATAATAAAATTAATGATATATATCAAAGGAAAACTAAAGAATATTAACCAGTTGTGGTTGGAATTGTTGTTGCTATAGTGGTTGGAACAGTTGTAGGCACTGTTGTTGCAATTGTTGTTGGTACTGTTGTTGGAATACTTGTACCTGATGAATAATATAGATAGATCAATTTATTTGAAATCAATTTTTATATATTAATATCAATTTATAAATATTGAAAACTAATTTTGAATATCACAAGAAAGATACCTACTGATATTACGACAATGCTCCACACTCAGTTCTGTTTCTACACTTTTACTTGGATCTTCTTTCTTAATAGTAATTATGAGGTTTCTCAATTCTTTATCTTGTGGTAACATCATTGGGGTATTTGGCATGGCATTCTGTAATTAAACCAAAGCATAACTAAAATTTATTCAAACTTATTTAATATAATTGAGGCAGAATCCATAATAACACTGGACAACAAAAAACATTTTTTTAAGTTGTCTATATATTTCTGAATGATTGAGGAGAATTTTTCAGTTCTGAATCCGAAAATAAGATCTGTTTCTCTCAATCAGGTCATATTTTTGTGCTATGTTGAGTTCTTAAAAATCCGATCTTATGACTAAACTGATTACATTTTTGTGACATTATTGGTTGAATTTTGTTAATATTTCTCATGCAAAATAAGTTTTTAAGACAAAAAAAAATTGTTTAAAAAAAAATGGGGGTACTCTTGATGCCTGTTGTGGTAGAAGGTGATGTGAGCACTGTCAGAGAGGAGTTTTTTTTTTTCCTTCAATCTAGATGCCAACAGTTTGGCAGATGACTTTCACTAGCTGAGATTGTGAATGAGATCATTTAGTTCCTTTTGGGAAAAAGAATGTGGAGCATCATTGTCAAAAACCACTTCTTTTTCTTCTTCTTCATCTTCTTCTTGAACACTTGAGAAATCTTTCTTACTAATGTCAGGAAGTTCTCCACAGACAGGTATTGGAATTTTATCACATCGCTACAGGATGACGTGCTGACTGAAGATCAGCATACTTAAGGCAGCTCCTTTTCTTTCTATTGATCCCAGTCATATCAATAGCACAGAAGCAGCAGTCACTGTTATGGTTTATTGGCCCCCTCCAAACCATGGGAATTCCAAATTTCAGACAATTCTTGCCCTTGGTTCACCAATGCAGATAACCAGTACGTCTTACATACCATGTGTGGTATGTAAGACGAAAATGATTGAGATATTCAATATCAGCAGTTAAAGTGACATAGCCCTTAGTGAAATCTGAGAGACTCTGTCATCGAGGTCAAACATTCTTATATTTATACCATTATTCCTGAGAAATTGGTTCCTGAATTATATAACTTTAGTTATTTCTAATTGGCTCTAAAATGTGACATGGTATGCTTACTACTACATCCACATAATATTTTGGCAGTAGACCTAAATTATAATGACTAATAAAACAACTTTTCTGATTTATATTCTATGGTACAGTACAATTGATGTGTTTTAAGATGTGTAATCAGTCTATAGTGAAATTACTGAATCTTTATCTTCTCTGTCTTCTTATTCTTCTTCTGCTCAGTCTTATGCCGCAGTCGACACCAAAACAAACAACACGTGCAACTTTCACACAACTGGACCACCTCCCTTTACCCTCGCAAACTCTCAGCTTTCATACCGGTCGGGCATACACTTATGCAAATGAACACGGGCATCGCTCTCAGTCTGGCCGTGCACATGCACTGCCATTTTTGTGTTCGCCGCCATGTTTGCCTCATCAAACATTCACTCATTCATTTGTTACACTCCCTCCTGATCCTTGATGTTCACAGCACGGGCAAGGTCATGTTGGTAATCTCCGGCGTGGGCTTCATCACAAGTGTGGTTTTGTGGTTTCTCTATTTTAGTTTGTCGGCTAGGCAGTGTGATATACCCAGTGTCGTCAGAAGTCTCATCATCCACTTCGCCAGATGGGATGACATTTGTCCGGGGTCATACGTACAACCACGGATTGCGGACTGATCACTGTTCCTTCTTGGAATCTGGGAGTGCATAAGATAATGGGGCATTTTGACCCACACAGGGTCTCCCAAACGGTATCTGTTTTTGTGCAGGAGCCAGTGACATTGGAACTGGGTCGATGTTCCTTATCCTGACCCCATATCTGTCGAGTCCATTGGAAGGTGCAGCCAATGGAGATGTATCATCTTTGAGCGCTATGTTGTACCAATGCACTGCTTCTTGAACAGAGCATCCCATCCTGGCTGCAATCCGTTTAACACTGCGGTGGCATCGTTCTGCGATTCCATTGCCTGCTGGCACATAGTCACACCGAAATTGCAGGCACACTCCCCAGCTGGCTGCAAACTCCTTGAACTCACTGCTCGAGAATGCAGTGTCATTGTCCATCAACAATTCCTGCGGCAGACCGTGCTCAAAGAACATAGACTTGAGGTGTTGAATAATGTTTCAGGAGTCCTGCCGCGACAATGGCCACCAGATGGTAAAACGTGTTGGACCACAATCAGTGATCATCAGGAAGTGTTTGCTGTTGTAGTGGGTTATATCCATCCCCAGTCTTTGCCAATTAGCTTTTACCGCTAATCCCCCTTTTGTCCAATGAACTGGGGCCGGATTGATTGTCTGACACTCTTCACATGCCCTGATAGCTGAGCTCACATCTGCTTTGGTAATTGCTGGGCAAACCCGCCGGGTGAAATACGCAGTATGTCGGATGCCTGGGTGTCCACTACATTTATGTATTTCCATAATCTGACTACTTGTCATCTCATCACTCCTCACAGCACAAGCCAAAAGTATGGGCTCAGTCGCAGATTTCATCCTCTCAAGCCACCTTTGCGGTACCCGGGTCATGGGGTCCATTAAGTTCTGGCTTGATGGGATCAGAGTAACCTCTATGGACAACCCATATTCTTCTACCAGAAACTTTATTCTTTCCAATTATTGTCAGAGCAACATCTCGCAAGTGGCCTTCGTACGTACTCGGGGTCTTTCTGGTGAGTGTATCCACTAGCCAGTGATACATGCTCACTGAGTCTGTCTTTAAATGCCTGACTTTGCACTGCCATTGCAATGCTAGATTGATGCCTTTCAGTACTGCATCAAGTTCAGCCAAGTTAATGTGCTGGGCATCGTACGTAGATCGCAGCCAACACGCATCCTCGAACACAACATCGTCATGTTCCAGGAGTACACTGGTCGCCAGGGAACTTGCGTTTACCCATACATTGACATCGTGTTCATTCGCACACCATAGGCCCTGCAAAGGATCACTCTGCTTCATCCTGGTTATTGTTTCTTGGATCATTTGTCGCAGTGGGACATCCTCTGTGGTGTCATCCCATCCTCGTGTCACGGTGTTGGCCCTTCGCTTTATAACTCCCGTTGCTGCTCGGAGTCACCCACACACTGGCACATGCCCAATCAGCTTCCCAAATAGAGAGAAAACAGCATGATGTGTCACAAGTTCTGGGATATCTGGAATTGCACTCCCACGCTTCCACCGCAAAGTGCCACGCTCCCCCCAGACTTCCAATCCAAGCACCTGAGCACCGTCTTCAAGTCGCTCTGGAACCTTGCTTTCTGGCCCAAACCAGGAAAAATGCTGTCTTACCTGCTCTGTGGGTGTCACGCTGTTGTTGATGTACACATCGTCTATGTATGCTGACATCGCCTGTTGAATAGTCACATCTCTGGATAGAACAGCCTCCACGATTGACTGTATAATGGAGTGCGGTATGTTCAACCCAAATCCCATCCGAGTTAGGCAGTATATTCGCCCTTTAACCCTCACAGTTTGGAACGCCCTTAAAGAACGGTGCACATGCACCTGAAGGTAGGCTTTTCTTAAGTCCAACGCTGACATGTTGAACCTCTTCCTACGCCAGTCTCTCAGTTTTTGAGAGCACATATCGCTTCCATGTGCTCGTTTAGTTCACGGTAATCCACAACAAGTTGCACTTTTCCTTTGTTAGGCTGAACAACTGCCATTAGCGGGATCAAGCCCCTTCTCTGGGTATGGTATCAGCCATCCGTTATGAATCCGTCTGCAACTTGCAATTATATTCCTTCCGGATTTGTTTTGGAACGGTGTATTCAGGCATCTGATTGATCAACTGATCTGGTGGCAGCTCACCTGACCACTTCCAGGTTGCCGTCCATGTTTTCTTAGTGGGGTTGAATTCTACATCAAAGTCAGGTCTTTCTATTTTTACTGCCACTGGACACTTTTGTTTGGAAAATTGGCCTCACCATGCTCATTTATATGAACACCACCCAACAGGCGTATAACGTCAGGTCCAAGCAGGAGATTGAACCCCAATAGATCTCCATCCATGGCCAGCATTTCGACCACCATGGGAATCCTCTTATTCACCTGTAGATTGACACTGGTCACTCCCCTGCTAGTCATACTCCTTCCGTTAACAGTCAGTACATCCGTCCTACATCCATTTGGTGGACCACAAACTGAACTCTTCATAAGAGACTATGTGCATCCTGAATCAACCAATGCATTATGCATCACTCCGTTGATGCACACACGCATCATTGGCAGGTTAGTTCTCACATTACTCGGGGTGAGAGTGGTGCTCACATCTTTCCCCTGTCTCCATTTTCCGGACATTTCAACGCGATGTGGCCCTCCTTCTGGCACCTGTAACATCAGTTGTTCAAACTGGCAATGGTTGGTCAGATGGTTGGGCCCGGAACAATTAAAGCAATGCAGCGAGCTCTCGGTAGGCTTGGGTAGAGGCACTTTTTCTGTAGCTGGTCGGTCGACGGTGGCAACAACCCTTTCACTGTTCATGATGTCTCTTGCCCGGCTGAGCATGATCTCTGTGGGAATGTGGTCAACATCGACAGACACCCGCAACAACTCCTGGGTGTGGGCAGGCAGTCCAGCCATGAATGCATAGTTCAGTGCTTGGTCGGGCATTCCTCCGAACAGGCTGAAGAGTTTCTTCAATGCTGCATAGAACTCATCTATCGACTCATCCGGGTGCAAAGTGCGTCTCGCAAACTGCTTGTACGCTTCACATAGGTCAAGCGCAAAGGCCCTTCGAAGTGCAGATTTCACCCGGGTCACATCGGTCTTGTCCGTATACGAAAATTGCTGGTAGACATCGAAGGCCAACTCCTGAAATTTTGCAAATCAGGTCTACTCTTTCTAGCCAATCAACAATCGATGTCGTTCCGTTGTATTCTGGCACGAGCTTTAGATTGAACTTTCTGTCAGTCATAATGCCGAAATAGCTTGTAATCAGTCTGTAATGAAATTACTGAAGTCTTTGTCTTCTCTGTCTTCTTCTTCTTCTGCTCAGTCTTACACCAGTCAACCACAAAATGAACAACACATGTGACTTTCGCACAATTGGACTACCTCCTTTTACCCTCGCAAACTCTCAGCTTTTATGCCTGTGAGGTATATGCTTATGCAAATGAACACAGGCCTCACTCTCAGTCTGGTCGTGCATGCACACTGCCAATTTTGCGTCCACCACCATGACGTTTGCCTCGTCAAACGTTGACTCATTCATTTGTTATAAAATGAAAACACTTTCTTTGCTTGTTATTAGTTTATAAATATTTTGGAGGTGTGTTTTAATATTTATGAAGCTATATTAAACTGAAAATTCTTCTGATGGGTTAAAATTGATAAATGTATAATTAACTTAATAATTAGTTTTATTGTGTGAAATATGTTGGATATTTAGGTATTTTAATGGATATGACAACAGAAAGAAAAACCTAAGAAACAGCATATAGCCATAGCTCAAAAAGTTGACCCGATTGAGCAAATCCAATGTGATTTTTGGATTCAGCACATCAAAAGTCTCCTAAATCAGCTAAAAATATTTAGACAATAAATTTGGCATTGACAAGTGAATGGGGGTCATTGTCTAAAAACAATGATATCAGGTATATCAGTAAAATAGAAAACACTCTTTATTCCATAGATATTATTGTTCATGCTTTCCTATATTTTAATTTTAAACCATTTGCATTTTGAAATAGATAATATGCCCATTATTGTATATTAAATAATATTCACATTTACCTATTCTACTAATAAAAATAAGTCAAGATATATTTGAAATTTGCTTATGTTGCAAAACATCATTCAAATTTAAATAAGTATACAATGCCAAAGAACAAGTTAGATTTCATGTGAAAAGCAATTTACTTACTGTAAACATATCAAAACTATCATCTACATAAATAAGTTATATTATAATAAGCTACATTTGTGGTGTTCACTTATTTAATATAATCTGGACAGAATCAATAATCATTAATGAGGTTCATTGCCTAAAAACAATATTAATGTCAGATATATGTATAAAATATACAACACTATCCCAGCAAGCTTATTGCGCATGCTTTGCTACATTTAATGAAAACCTTCTGCATTTAGTATCAGATAATCTGTCTGTTATTGTACATTAAGTAATATTCTCATATACCATTATTATTCTACTAATAATTCAGGATATATTTTAACTTTCCTTAAGTTGCAAGATATCATTTAAATCTAAATACGTATACAATGCCAAAGAACAAGTGAGATTTCATGTGAAAAGCAATTTACTTACCGTAAATACATCAGAATCACCATCTACATAAATAAGAGTTATATTATAATGAGCTACATTTGTGGCGTTCACAAGCTGCATGCGAAGTGGACGTTTCGGGTTCATGAAAGTCACATTTAGAGATGGATTTTGATCCAGTTTGGAAAACTTGAAAAGTTTGTCGCCAACAACTATGTTTCTAATTCCATCATAATTTGTTGTTGGCTCAATCAGCACATCACCATTGTCAAGGTTCTCATAGGTAATTTCTTCTTCATGGCTACATATTGCTGTAGATAAATAAAAGAACAAATAAATCACATCTCATATACAACAAAATATAAATTATTATACATCCTTTCAGAAATACAACATCTGAAATTTATTCCCATAACAATCAACCAGGCCTTCACACTGCCTCGCCTGCCAAATGCAAACAATATTTTAGCAAACTACTTCAATCCTTATTGAAAATATATTCTTCTATCCTCTCTACATGTCTAACAACTGATAACCACTCTCAGTTAAGAATTACTAAATGTAGTAATACATGAGGCAACTTCATATGAACATGTTCAAGAGGAGTGAAATGATGACATGGAATTCTTTATTTTCAAGTATTCCCACACATAAATCTTCATGTGGAAACTAAAATTAAATGCAAAACATTGATAATTTATGTGATGGAGACAAGAAATCAAGTTCTATGGAACATTTACTCAAGCTAAGGAAATTTCATTGTGATCCTAACTCCCCAGCTACTATACAAAAATGGAAATATTTTATCACATTTTTCAAATTTTACTTTCTTCTTTACTAGTTAATAACTTATACAGCCTTTACCTTCCTAAAACTTTCAACATATTTGAGTATACTGCTTGCAATGAATAAACAACATGTAATATAAACCCAAGAAGCTTTATTCAGAAAAACTGAATCTTTAGTAATTAAACGGTATTTTATACAGGGTGGTGGGTATTGAAATGGCTAGGATGGGATAGGTTCATTATTATGACATTCTCCCCTGGTTTTTTGCTTTATGTGTGGAAGAAAATCCACTAGATGCTTGGGCATCATGTGGGTTCTTTTTGGTATTTGTGATGGTTCGACGTTGTCATGATCTTCTGAGTTTTCTTACTCTGATTCAGAGGAGATTTCAGAGCTGTTGTTTTTCTGAGATTGTTACATTTCAGCCTTCTTCACTGGTAGTTTAGTTCACCCTCAGTGTTCGTATTTTCAGTAGTAGAATAGACCTGTTATTGTACCATTGATTGCTTTTCTGTACTCAAATCATACCATAAGAATCTTGGACTAGGAGATTGAAAGTAGTCCCTGGAGTTGTCAGTTAGTGTCAGAGGTTGGCATCCTGGGCTGTTGGGAGGTTTTCAGTTTACCACCCGCTGGAGTGAGGTCTCTTAGGGAGAACGTATCTTGCTTTCTCTCAGGGTGACGTATCAAGGTATACTGAGGAATAGCTTCTATCTATTAGTTGTTCTTGTTTATTCTGGTAGATGGCATTTTGATAGCACTGTCCCTAGTTGGGACAGCTACAATGGCAATGTCTGTGGAGCATCTTCTTGGAACCAAAAAGAATCTTTCATGTGGAGTGATTTTCATTGCTGTATATAGTAGTGATCTCATGGTATGTCAATATTAGGTTTTCCAACTCATGCTGTTATATCTTTCACATTGAGAGTTACTTTGCAGGTTATGGGGTCAACCTACTAGTGGCTATTACTTGTTCATGTAGAAACTGTCTGAGCTAACCAGACATAAAGGTGGTCCTTCGGTCTTAGTGAACATAGGTGGGTAACCTAAAGATGGAGAAGAGGGAACAGAGAGCCTAGATTGTGGTTTTTGCAGTTATACGAGGACAGGGAATCCCAAATGGGAAGTACAAGTATTCATCTATTATGGTTAATAAATATTTGTTTTATTTTTAGATGGGAGTGGCCACTTTAAATCCAGGGCAAGCCTCTCATACAGTTGCATAGCTTTTACTACCATTCCTGTTTTGGGTCTATAAAATTTTGTTTTAGTTTAGCACATATCTGACAGTTCTCTATACTTTCTTTTTACATCTTCCAGGCAAGTTTCTAATTCAAGTCAAATGTAGCATTTTTTGTTATGCCTGGGTGATATAGATCTTTGTGTAGTTCAAATGATCCTTCTTTGCAGGTTAACACATTATTGAAAGTGTTTCAACCATGACATTTTGTTTTCTCGAGTGATATGTAACATCGAACCCAGTGAGTTCCATCCATCACTGCAATATTTTTCTTATTTTTCACTTTACATGTTACTTTATTGTTGAATATAAACGCCACTGATCTTTGATCTGTTATTAATTTGAAATGTTGGACTTGCAAGTTTCGCTGAATAAATTGTAATGAATAAACAATGCTGAATACAAAGTTAAGAAGCTTTATACAGCAAAACTGAATCATTAGCAATTAAATAGATTTTTATACAGTGTAGCTAGTATTGAAATGGGTCAGATGGGAGAGGTTCATTATTTTCACACTGCCTATGAAACTGCAGTCAGCATTTTATACTTGCTGTATGTCAAACCATTGAATGAATTTTTGGAGTGGCAATGTTTGGCAGCATCCACTTTCAATAGACACAAAAGACTATAGATGAATATTTCTAAACTGTGAATGATTTAAACAAGGATTGAATTTTAAAGCAGTAACTGCATCTCAGTAGGAGATCTCAAGGGAGAGTGCATCAGAGATGCTTTTATATGTGATTTCTACTCAACTTTGATATATCAATGACTACTGGCAAGATGTGGACAGGAGTTTCAATGAAGCAAGAATGCTGAAAGCAAAATTCAGACCTGTACTGGTTTAATATGCCGATATCTTTGAGTATATCTAAAACAAGATATTACAGAATGGCTTGCAAATGCATGTCTCTTACCAGAACAACAGTTTCCATTTCAAGAGGTTTCATATCATCCACAATGTTTAAGCTGCATGCAAGGATATGTTTCAAAAATGTAAGAAGATAAGACATTACCCACAGCTGAGTTATATAAAGATTTAACCAATGCATTTGCCACAACTTAAGATAATATTTTAGTAATGGTATTTTCAGACACTCCTCTGGGTTCATTGTTAACGGCTGTTGTAAGAGTTCCTGTAAACTGAGTAGATGTGGCGGGTTTTTTGATAATGTTACCAATAAACATATGTCTTCAAAGAATTTTCATTTTCATAAATGTTATTTAATGAAATGGATGTGCTTGTTTGTTCATAAACAGCCGATTCCAATTGGGGACACATATCAGGTGCAGTTTTTAGCCCATTTCTTTACTTTGCCTTAAATTGAGATAATGTAGAACATTCCTGTTCACACAAGTAAGTAGTTGTAAAAGGCAATAGTAAAAAATAAACATTTTACACACTAGTGGAAATTCCTATTTGTTCTTAATTCAAAATGAGCACAAATTTTATTTTCTGAAAATCATTCTTAAGTGTGAAGGAAAAACTAAGATGAATCAATTCAGCTTCCTCTTTAGATAACAAGTTGTATCTGTTAATGTCCAGGGTCATCCTGTTCTGTAGTGAGATGCAAATTAGTATAATTTGCATATGAGCAGGTAGCTCATATGATAAATGGACACCAATTAGAACAGAGGTCGAATGCTTACTTAGCAATATACACAACACAATAATGGCGTCGCCGATAGGATACTCTTTGGTCCTTGAAGACCCAGTGTATGTAGATACGTGGATTCGTTGCTTTGCTGCTAATGCAAGATGTAAAAAGTTGAAAGACAACAAAAACAGAGGAGGGGAAAATGAAATCACCGACTTGTTCATGGCTACAGCTGGTTGTGAAGCGATTATGAAGGTTGCTACAATGGTTTACCCTCGAGAACTAGAAGAAATGACTTTCGAAGAAATAAGTCAGGTTATTAAGGGAAACATGAAAAAACTGGTGATTGCAGAAAGGACCAAGTTTATGGCAATGAAGCAGGAAGTGGATGAACCGATAATAAAATATTTACATCGGTTAAGAAGTGCGAGTAAATACTGTGAATTTGAAAAACTAGGAACAGGAGAACGGACAACGGAAGAAGAATTAATCCAACTAAAATTAATTGAAGGTATGCATAATTCAGCACATAGATATAAGTTAATGGAACAGTTACAACTTACAAACATGCCTTTGAATATGTGTATAGAATTTATACAACAGCAGGAATTAATACATACCTACAACCAAAATAAAAATAAATCCTATAAAGAAATAATGGCGGAAACATATACGGTACAAACAAAAAGAAAAAATTGTGCGTACTGTGGAAAAATTCATGAAATGAAAAAAGAAAAATGCCCAGCCTTTGGAAAGATGTGTTCAAAGTGTTTAAAAAAAATCACTTCAAAGAAGTATGTAAAACGAAAAATGTGGAAAGAGTAGAGGATGAAAATAAACAGATTTTTAATGTAAAAAAGGATAATATACAAAATACTGGATCTAAAAACGGAGATACAAAAATAAAAGTGAAAATCAACGACTGTATTGTCGAAATGCAAATCGACACAGGTAGTGAGTTCACGATATTACCCAAAAATTTGTGGGAAAAAATGGGAAAACCGTTTTTAAAAAAAACAACGTACAATTACGTCAGTTTGATGACTCGATTATAGCAATTATGGGTTACTTTGAAGGTTCAATAGAACTAAAAAGAAAATATGAAATAGTACCCATTATAGTTACAAATTGCCGAAAAATGCATGGACTATTTAGGAATGACATGTTAAAAATAAATTCAACGAAGTTGATTAATGAGATAGAAATAGAAAAAACAGGAAAATTAAAAAATTATGAAGCTAGCCTGAAATTAAAAAAAATTTTTTCCCCCTCCTACTACGAAGCGAGAAAAATACCAATGCATTTATTACCGTTGGTAATAGCTAAATTGCAAAAAGCTAATAAAGGAAGACTTATTAGAACCTGCCCCTCAGGAGGAAGTAAATGGGCATCACCATTGTGGTATTGAAAAAAAGATGGTGACCTGAGAATTTGTGGAGATTATAAAATAGGGGTGAACCATAAAGTTTGTGCTGACTCGTACCCTATTCCAAATGTGGAAGTAGCTTTACATAAACTTGCTGGAATGAAAGTATTTTCGAAGATAGACCTAAAAATCAGCTTACCACCAAATACCGATAAATGAAAATTTTAAAGAAGTGACGACCATAAACACACCTATAGCCCTGTTAAGGTGGAAAAAGAATGCTGTATGGCATAAAAACGGCAAGTGCAATTTTTCAAAAAGCTATTGAAAAAGTAATAGGAAATGTTGAAAATACCATCTGTTATCAAGACGATATATGTATTGGAGATTTAAATGAAGATGATTTAAAGAAAAAACTGAAAATATACTGAACCGGCTAAGAGACACTGGTATGACAATAAATACAAAAAAGTGTAACCAACAGTAATGAAATATCATTTTTGGGTTACTCAATATCAAAGGAAGGATCTCTTCAGATAAAGTACTAATAGAGAAAATTCTAAAAGTTGCTACACTGAAAAATAAAAAGAGTTGGAGTCCTTCTTAGGTTTGGTAAATTTTATAGAAAATATGTACCAAAATATAATGAGTTGACAGAACCATTTGCTAAGTTAAGAAAAAAAATGTGGAATTCATTTGGTTAGAACACCAACAGAAAGCCTTTGAAAACTTAAAACAGATTCTGGCAAAAAAGCCAATAGTACAAATTTTGACCCTAAGAAGGACATAACTCTAACTACTGACGCTAGTGAGCAGTCCATATCTGGTATTTTGTCACAAGATGGGCATCCCATAATGTACTTATCGAGGAGATTAACAACAACTGAACACAATTATTCGAATATAGAAAGGGAGGCACTAGCCATAGTGTGGACAATGGATAGAGCAAGACAGTTTTTGATGGGAAAAAAATTCTTGTTGAAAAGTGATCACAGACCACTGGAATTTATTTTCAACCCAAGAAAAGAGCTACCGAAAGTTACAACGTCCAGAATATTACGTTGGGCGATTAGACTGATGGCATTCGACTTTGACATTGAATATGTTAAAGGGAATACGATACCACATGTTGATGCCTTATCTAGATTGAGGTTTTATAGAGAGGAGAAGGACAAAAACGACGAGGAATTTGAAGACACATTCTTGCACCTTGTAGAAACCGATGTAATATCTGTAGATAAAATGGCTAGTGAAACTACAAATGACCCAGTGTTAAATAGAATAATGTCAAGGATAAAACAGAATCGCTGGGGAAATTGTTCAATGGCTGAAAGACCATTCAAAGAAATTAGACATAGAATGACTATAGAAAATGGGATAATATGTAATGGAGACTTGGTAGTTCCCCCAGAAACACAGAGGAGACAGGTTATAAAAAGTGTACACGATGATGTACATTGTGGAGTGGCAGCTACAAAAAGAAGATTAAAATTGGAAGCTTGGTGGCCGGGTACTCAAGAGACGTAGAAGACTACGTAAGAAGATGCAAAAATGCACAGAACTCAGGAATTTTAAGCAAAAGAAAATACATGTATGGCCCCGAGAAGTAGAACCATGGAGCAGAGTACACATGGACCATGCCTATGTCAATGGGATAGGACTATTATTAATATTAGTAGATGCATATTCAGGTTGGCCTGAAGTGGTGAGAGTACCTGATAAAAAAAGTACCACCGTAAAACAAATATTAAGAGTAATATTTTCGAGGAATGGGACACCAAGAACATTGGTGACTGATAACGCACCAGAATTTGTGGATGCTGATTTGCATGAATGGCTAAGAAAAATAGGATGCAGACCTTACAAGACCCCTCCCTACCACCCTCAAAGTAATGGGACAGCGGAAAGGATGGTCCAGACGTAGAACCATGGAGCAGAGTACACATGGACCATGCCTATGTCAATGGGATAGGACTATTATTAATATTAGTAGATGCATATTCAGGTTGGCCTGAAGTGGTGAGAGTACCTGATAAAAAATGTACCACCGTAAAACAAATATTAAGAGTAATATTTTCGAGGAATGGGACACCAAGAACATTGGTGACTGATAACGCACCAGAATTTGTGGATGCTGATTTGCATGAATGGCTAAGAAAAATAGGATGCAGACCTTACAAGACCCCTCCCTACCACCCTCAAAGTAATGGGACAGCGGAAAGGATGGTCCAGACGGTAAAGAAGGGTATAAAAGCATGCTTGCAACAGAAGGAGGAAATCAATGCTTTTCTACCAAGACTACTATTAAGTTACAGAACAATTCCACATGCAGGCAGGCCGGAAAGTCCATCTGCCTTAATGGGCAGACAATTAAGGTCCCCTTTGACTATGTCATATGCCACAAATCAAAAGATGTGTTACAAAAGAAATAGGAATATGCAACCCGAGTCAGCCGAATTTATTATGCAGAAAGGACATAATACGGCAATATTAAATAAAGAAAATGGGAACAGTGTTCTAGCTCATGCTGACCAAATAAGATCCCAAGGAGAAGAATCGGATGAGGAAATGCCTTCAGAGATGCCCATTATTGACGTAACAGAAGAGTTAATGCAGAATGAAACTGCGAAGGAAGAAGTAGAGAGGGATGAGTTAGAAGAGGAAGAAGTAGAATGGGACAAGTTAGAAGAGAAAGACCACAGTATGTAAGAGGAACAATTCGATTATAGGGAAAGACGTGATAGATCTAGATCTCCAAGGGAAAGGAGAGAGATAAAGGAAGATGTTCAGGAGGGTACAAGAAGAAGTACAAGAAGTACTCGCGGCATAAGGCTCCTCCGTTATAGGGAGATGTAGTGAGATGCAAATTAGTATAATTTGCATATGAGCAGGTAGCTCATATGATAAATGGACACCAACTAGAACAGAGGTCGAATGCTTACTTAGCAATATACACGACACAACATGTTCCTTCATCATTTTTCTTTTTTTTTCTGAATGATATAATGATCCATCATTAGGGTTAGCACAAGTTACATGTATTACAGGTACAAGTTAAAAAAACTAATCTGTTCTTAAATTTTGTCAGAACAACAGCAAAGTCACCAAAAATTCCTAAATTTCAAATGAACACAAAACACTATCTTACTAACACAGAAAGAATGTATCAGTACTTAACTTCAAAATTGTTTTGGGAAATTCACATTTAGCCCTGACTTCAGATGCAACTGAATTATTAACAATCTTAACAGCTTTTACTGCCCACAAAGATGAATGTACTGCACACCTTTATAGCTATGATTTGGCATGAGGTCTCTTTGTGAAAGAGAGCTGACATCACTTGGTTCACAATAAATTTCACAAACAACATGCATAAATTCAATGAGGACAGAGTATCTATCTATCTATCTATCTATCTATCTATCTATCTCTCTCTCTCTCTCTCTCTATATATATATATATATATATATATATAAGTAAAAATTTGTGGATAAGTAATCCAAGTGAATCCTAATAATATAAAATATTAAAACTGATCCACAAAAGAGAGCTCAATATATTTATTACAGAACATATAAATGAATTACATAAAAATGAAACTCAATTGTACCTCATCTATATGGCTATTTTGCTGCTCGAGAGATGTTTATCTTAGAGAAATTACCTGGAGCTTGTCAGTACTAAAACATTTGATAAAAAAAATGAATCGTAATGTTTTATTTTTAAAATTTAAAATTAAAAAAGATAGGAAGAAAGAGGAAGAAAGAGAGGAGAAAAAAAGAGGAGAAAAACAAAAATTCAGGAAGGGGCATTTAAGAGGGAGACAGAGAAAAGGGGTAAAGAAAAACCAAAGTAGTGAGTAGGAACAGGAAGACAAATACATATACAAGTCTAGACAGAAGTTAAAAATGGTTGAAGATTAATAATGACCAATATTTAAAATGTTAACACTTGTTCAAATAGGAAAACATACATAAAGAAATACAAACTTTAAAGTTAAGAAAGAGTTTTTAAGTTTGTAGATTAAAGAAATTTTAGAATTTAATATTAATACTATTATTTAATCTTAATATTATAAAAAGGAATTTAATATTATAATAAAAAAATTAAGACATTAAACAAGAAAAACCTGAATATTAAAATTAATAATTAAATAAAGGAAGAATTAAAATAAATAGATAAGTAATAAACCAAAAGAAAATTTTACAATAAACCAAAAGAAAATTTTACAATAAATAGATTAATTAATAAAAGGTAAAATTATAGATTAAAATTTAGATTCAATTTAAAAAGATTATATAGATTAATTATAGATTAAAATATAAAATTAGATAGAATCATATATATTAAAAGTATAATTATAGATTAAATTATAATAGATTATACAGATTAAATATAGATTAAATTATAAATTGAAATAGATAAAAATGTAAAGAGTCCTTTTACCAAGGGAAACATCAAAAACAAATAAATAAGGAAAAAATTAAAAAATACAAAAAACAGCTAACCATGAAACAGGTAAATAAAAGAAAATTTAAATCATCAATCTACTTGAATGCACATAACATATAAGATTTTAAAAAAAAAAGAACAAAAATAAAAAAATATATAGAGAAAAAATAAATAAAAATAAAAATTAAAAAAGGTCTTATAGGATATGAAATATAGAAAAATAACTCTTTAAAAAACATTTTTAATTAAATGGGGAAAATATAGAAAAATAACTTTTAAAATAAACCTTATCAAGTGGGGGTAATAATAATATACAATCTATATTATAAAACAAATCAAACACGTACCATATCGGTTATACATAAGTAAATCATATAACATAAAAATAGAATAAACAGAAAAGGAGAGGTCTCAAGTGCAAAAAACATCAGATATAAAGGAAATCTGATGAGATACAAGTAGCAATGAAACAAAGGAAAAATAAAGGAAAATAAGAGAATTACATACACCTAACATAAACTAAAGTATCATATATAAAGAAACCAATAGGAAGAGAGTTAAATAAAAGAGTTAATCAGGAAAAAAAAAATTCACATATAGAAGATAAGTGAATGTAGAAAGTGCGAGGTTGAAAAAATATTATATTAGTTGGAATTTACTTCTATGACGACACTTGGAAACCAATTCATTCCTTTTATTTAGTAAAATGTTTTGATTGTTAAATTTAATAATTCTAATTTTCTCCTCCCAACATAAATTACATCTACCCTTAAAGCTGCTAGTAGTCTGAGCAAAACCTATGAATTCCCAGTCAATTTGAGGGTTCAAGTCTTTCTCCCTCAATTCCCAAAATTTTTTGGAGAGAGTGGTTTGGTCTTAAGTCTTGGGTTGGAAAAAGAGTGTCTATGGTTATATAGTCTTTGTTTCCATTCCACTGCAGAAATCCCAATAAAAACATGGTGGTTTGATCTATTTTCTTTGGAGTAAATGGTGACTTGATAAATAACATTTAGACGCTCTTCATTTTCCCTTGATTGGGCAAAGATTGATATTTCTACATTTACAAGAGGGGTCTATACTAGATATCTTGTTGACAACACTGAATTTGTTAAGAACTAAATTGTTGTGGGAGTCAATTATTTTAAACATGTTGTTTGTACATGAATAACCTATTTTAATAGTTTTTTTTTATTAAAGATTGTAATTAAAGGGTTGTTATTATGAAAATGTTTGTTTATAAGTTTCAGGAAAACCTGCCCAATATTAATTCTGGATAGCCTACAGAAGTGGGGTTGAACCATATAATATTTCTTTTTCTATTTTTGTGTATACTACTCCTCTTACCCTCACCATTGTTATTTATGGGCTTTAAGTAAGATATTTTATTAACAAATCTGCTTTTCTGGAGAGCATTTTCATAAAATACCTTGTTCTTATTAAATATATCCTTTTTAGATGATAGTTTATTAATTCTAGAACAAACAGTAATGGGTATCTGCTTGAAGATAATGTAGGGTTGGTTAGAGTTAATGTTAATATAGTTAGGAGATTCATGTTCCTTATGGTAATGTTTAAATGGATTAGTATTCAGGATAAGTGTGATGTCTAGATAATCAACTATTTTTATACTGGAAGTGAACTCTATCTTAAACCCCAGTAGTTTAAATGCTCTAATGATTTTTTTCTGTATCTTAACAGTAAGAGGGCCATTACTATTGGGAACATAAATGAGTCCAGCATCTCTATATAGACCTACTGGTTTAGGTCCAAAAATCCTACTAAGGATCTCGGGAATATAAATACAAACAAACATTACGATTCATTTCTTTTATCAAACAAATGTTATGATTCATATTTTTATCAAAATTTTTAGTATTGAGAGGTTCCAGGGAATTTCTCTAACAGAGAAATCTCTCAAGGAGCTAAATGGTCATATAAATTGACAGTCTACAGTTTGTAACATTTACTTTTTAAATAAGTGTTCAATACAAAGTAGAACAAAATATTATTATAATATTTCTCTTATAATAGATTATAATTAATAATTTAAATATATTAAACATAACAGTGATAGTAAGAAAAAATAGAAACAGAAAAATCATTTGGTATACACCCCCATTTAACCAAATGGTTAGTACTAAGTTAAATAGAAGTTTCACAATTTAACTGAGAAACACTTCCCCAGAAATTATCCTCTTAGTAAGATTTTAATAAAAAATACATTTAAATTAAGCTATAGCTGTACAGATAATCTTGAAAAAATTATTAAAAAACACAATAATAAAATTTTAAATCAACACTTAAACCTAAGTAAAAATTGCCATTCCATAGCAGCAAATAATAATGATACCAACTTGTGTAATTGTAGAAATCCTAACAACTGTCCATTACAAAATATGTATCAAACTGATATAATTATATTTTAAAAAAATATAATACAAGCTCACCTCAGTGAAAAACAAGTAACAATTTATGAGTGCAGTGCAACAATTAGTTTTTATATTCTTCATTTGCTCTCACTTGCATATTTTTTTCTTTCTTTCTTTTTGTTGAGACCCATTTTATTTAGCTTGCAGTTTGTAAAACCTAAGTTGTAAAACCTAATAATAATTTTCCTCTAGACACTATCTCAATCTTACTATGGGATAATGTACCAAGATCAACAGGTGCTTCCAGACCTTCATTTAGTTTGATGTCCTACTGGTGTGACATGTTTTTGACTATTTTAGGAAATCTGAAAATTTACCCTTCTCAGTTGTCATAAGTGTTGAGTGTAAACCGAGATTTTGTGTTGATAGTGCTGCTGAGCTTATTTATTATTCTGAGGTTAAACACAGATATTAAAAGTCTGATTTCTAGTGTTGAAAAAAAACTTTCCCGAGGATTTTAGAAGAGTATTCTAGGTTTCAGTTTGTTTTCCCATCTGCTAATTTGACAGAAAGCACAGTGGTCTATTCAGTAAGATTATTGCAACTAATACTAACCAACCAGAAAGATATTTAACAAATCCAATAGCTCTTCAGCTGTCATAGTAACATCTTAGTTATGTACTCAGGGCTCAGTTCAGCAGAGGTGACATGTTAATTCAAGCAATTCTGACTCAAGAAGATGAAGAGCAATATCTACAAGCAAATTCTTAATAAACTTCCATTGATTTTTCAGAGGAAAAGGAAACTACAGTGTCTGGAAACATGTGGCTATTATAGAGGGATAGATAAGGTATGAGCAGGATAATGAATCACTTCAAGTCTCATTTGGTTCCCACTGCTGCAGCTACATATATGCTGATATAATCACATCTTTAAATAACACTCTAGTGCCTTCCAAAGAAGCAAATAATCATTTTCTTGACTAGATATGAAGTGATCTTGAAGTACTGTTCATCCATCTATTCATTTGCAGTAATAACTAATGAAACAAATTAATAATAATGAAGAAAGAATGTTCAAGAGAATTTAAAATTGTTCTTTAAACTAAGGAAAAAACAAAGAAAAATGATGATATACTTGTTGTATATATTGTTGTAGCAATTGTTGTTGGTACAGTGGTTGGAACAGTTGTAGGCACTGTTGTAGCAATTGTTGTTGGTATAGTGGTTGGAAAGGTGGTAGGCACTGTGGTGGCAATTGTTGTCGGTATAGTGGTTGGAAAAGTTGTAGGCATGGTTGTTGGAATCGTTGTTGGTATAGTGGTTGGAATTGTTGTAGCAATTGTTGTTGGTATAGTGGTTGGAAAGGTGGTAGGCACTGTGGTGGCAATTGTTGTCGGTATAGTGGTTGGAAAAGTTGTAGGCACAGTTGTTGGAATCGTTGTTGGTATAGTGGTTGGAACAGTTGTAGGCACTGTTGTTGGTATAGTGGTTGGAATTGTTGTAGCAATTGTTGTTGGTATAGTGGTTGGAAAGGTGGTAGGCACTGTGGTGGCAATTGTTGTTGGTATAGTGGTTGGAACAGTTGTAGGCACTGTTGTTGGTATAGTGGTTGGAATTGTTGTAGCAATTGTTGTTGGTACAGTGGTTGGAATTGTTGTTGGAATTGTTGTTGGTATTGTGGTTGGAATAGTTGTAGCAATTGTTGTTGGTACAGTGGTTGGAATAGTTGTAGGCACTGTTGTTGCAATTGTTGTTGGTATAGTGGTTGGAATTGTTGTAGCAATTGTTGTTGGTACAGTGGTTGGAAAGGTGGTAGGCACAGTGGTGGCAATTGTTGTCGGCATAGTGGTTGGAACAGTTGTAGGCACAGTTGTTGGAATTGTTGTTGGTATAGTGGTTGGAACAGTTGTAGGCACTGTTGTTGGTATAGTGGTTGGAACAGTTGTAGGCACTGTTGTTGGTATAGTGGTTGGAACAGTTGTAGGCACTGTTGTTGGAATTGTTGTTGGTATAGTGGTTCGAACAGTTGTAGGCACTGTTGTTGCAATTGTTGTTGGTATAGTGGTTGGAACAGTTGTAGGCACTGTTGTTGGAATCGTTGTTGGTATAGTGGTTGGAACAGTTGTAGGCACTGTTGTTGGAATCGTTGTTGGTATGGTGGTGGCAATTGTTGTTGGTATAGTGGTTGGAATTGTTGTTGGTACAGTGGTTGGAACAGTTGTAGGCACTGTTGTAGCAATTGTTGTTGGTATAGTCGTTGGAACAGTTGTAGGCACTGTTGTTGCAATTGTTGTTGGTATTGTGGTTGGAACAGTTGTAGGTATTGTTGTTGGTACAGTAGTCGGAACAGTTGTGGCTACTGTGGTAGCAATTGTTGTTGGTATAGTGGTTGGAATACTTGTGCCTGACAAATATCAAAGTGAGACAAATGAATTAAATAACATTATTTACTTATACATATCAATTTCTAAGTATTGAAATCCAATTTTGAATATCACAAGAAAGATACCTACTGATATTACGACAATGATCCACACTCAGTTCTGTTTCTACACTTTTACTTGGATCTTCTTTCTTAATAGTAATTATGAGGTTTCTCAATTCTTTATCTTGTGGTAACATCTTTGGGGTATTTGGCATAACATTCTATAATAAAGTCAAAGCAAAACACAAATTTATTCACCTTTATTTAATATAATTGAATCAGACTCAATAACCTTTAATCATGTTCTTACTTAAAAACAAAGTTAGCAACCAACAGATACCTATGTAAAATAGTGAACAATATTCATTCCATATGTTATATTGAGCATAATGTTGCCAAAGAACAAAAACAACAATGTACTGCCAGTGAAGCAGAAAGAAATGGAAAGTAAATATCTTTAAATAAAATTCTTGGTATTGCCTGTATAAAGGATCAAGGCTGAATGTCACTTTATGTCTGATGAAAATTACCTAGAGGCTGGGTAGCCAGTAAGGTCTGATATTGAAGTTTGTGTCAGGTGAATACAGTATCTACATGCCTTGATTTGAGTATCATGAGTGGGTGCTTCTATGCAGTCTGAGTGGATAAATATACTATTACATATTTTGTCATATTTTTAATTTAGTGGCAATATTTGTGATTGGCTTGAATGTTAAAATGTATTTTACATTTTGGGGAAATATTTTTTTGGGAGCTGAATGCAATCATCAGAGTGCCTTTGCAGAAAGCAACATTTTTATTTTGAACTTTGCTTTCATAGCATTCACATGTGGCCAACAGTTTCAGATGTGATGTGAATCAGAAACAAGATCCAAGTTGAAGCAGAGTATTGTAGAGTAGAAATGGAAGGTCTTGTTAGATCATCATTGATTTCCACAGGCAAACATACGTTACCTCATCTACTGTTATACAAACAGTTGAGTGGCCAGGGGCCTGATATATTTTTGTATTTGTATCTTGTTGGTACAAGAATCACGTAATTGAGAATTACTACTGCCATAGCTGTAATGGGATTGGTTTAGCTAATAGGTAATTAGGATAAAGAGAGCTATAACTATAGATCAGGGGCAACATTGAGTCAGTTTACTTAGAATATCTACTGATAATAAGTTTGATTATCATAACAAAATGGTGTCGCCTGATGGAGCTCTGCTGAACACAGAAGAACTTGAAAACATAAAAATTTGGATAAAATGCTTTTAGGCACATGACAGAATAAAGAAGTTACAAGATGACCAAACACCTGAAAGACAGATCTATTTTAGACCACTGAAGATGTGAAACCATTAGGCAGATTTCATTAATGATGTACCTGGCTGAAATTGAGAACTTGACATTTAAGGAAATCAAAGAAATAATATTGGGAAATATTCCGCCAAAGAAAAGATTGGTCATAGCTGAACAAACCAAATCTTTAGTATTGAAATAAGAATTTGGGGAGCCAGTAAGGAAATATCTAAGAAGGTTAAGAGATACCAGCAGATATTTTGAATTTCATGAACAGGAACAACAAGGAATAAACACAGAGGAAGAATTAATTCAACTCTGATTGGTAGAAGGATTATACAACACATCTTCTAGAGTAAAAATTTTTGAGCAATTACAGACAAACCAAATGACTTTAGAAGCTTGTATTGACTTCATACAACAAGAAGAGTTAATTGATTAAATTTAATACAAATAGAAACCATCCTGAGTTTATAGACACATGTGCAATAAAAAGAATAATGATAAAATGCAGATATTGCAACTATAAACATGAATCAAACAGAGAGAAATGTCTATTATGGGGACAGACATGTATTAAGTTCAAAAAGAAAAATCCTTTTCAAGTCGTATGTAGATGGCAAGATACCAATGTAAAAACTGTCAAAATAATACACGACAATGTAAAAAGTCAAACATTTTTTCAGTAGAAAGGAGAAACATAAAGAACACCTTCACAAATATTAAATTAAACACTGTAGACTTAAAAATGACACTGGAAGCGAACTGACCTTTGTTCCAAAGAATTTTTGGGAACAATTATCAAAACTAAAATTAAAGAAAAGTAAAATTAAGCCAATTTGATGAAATCTGTATAAGAATATATAAGGTCACTTCAAGGCATTTTTGAAACAAAAAATAGATTCGGAATTGTCACTATTCTGTTTGTAGACTGTATAAAAAGTCACAGTTTAGTAGGAACAGATTTGATAAATATCAATAGCACATGTTTCCTTAATGTTATATAGGAAACCTGGGACATTAAAAAACTATAAATTGAGCCTCAAGTTAAAAAGAAGTATCAATCATATAAAGCCAATAGTAATTGATAAGATGCGAAAAGGGGAAGGAGACATTCTTAAATATATAGAACCTGGAGGCAGCAAATGGACATCACCTATTGTGGTTTTAAGAAAACCTAGTGGTGATTTTAGAATTTGTGGAGATTATGAAGTAGACGTAAATCATAAGATTTGTTCAGATTCCTACCCTATTCCAGACATAGAAAACATATTACATCCTCTGGCAGGAATACAAATGAAAATTCATTTAAAAAATGCATACCACCAAATTCAAATAGATGATGAATTTAAGGAAATCACAACAATAAACTCCCCCATAGGCTTACTTAGATGGTGCCACTTAACATTTTGTATTAAGACAGCCAGCTCGATTTTTCAAAGAGTTATGGAAAATTTGTTAGCTGGGAGAGTAGAAAATATGATAATTTATCAGAACAATATATGTTTAGGTGTGGCCACTGAAGAAAAATTGAAACAAAAAAATAAATTTGTAATGGATAAGTTGAGGAGAATAAACAACGATAAGTGCATATTTAATTGCAAAGAATTAATAATCTTGGGTTACCAAATTTCAGAAAATGTTAATGTTAATCCAAAAGTATTAAATTTATCTTCTCCAACTAATAGAAAAGAATTGGAATCTTTTCTCAGATTAGCCAACTTTTATAGAAAATTCTTGTCAAAATATTCTAGAAGAATTGAAGCGTTTTCTGAGTTGTGAAAGAAGAATAAGGAGTTTGAATGGACTAGTACATACCAAACAGCCTTCATTAATTTAAAAGTAGCTCTATCTAAAAAACCTGTAGTCAAGATTTTTGTAAAAAGGACGTTACATTAACTACAAATGCAAATGCAAGTGGCCAGTCTGTATGGGTAATTTTGTCCCAGGAAGTACACCTGGTGATGTGTCTTTCCAGAACATTGATACCAGCTGGATTGAAATACTCTAATATCGAAAAGGAAGCACTTGTGATTGTATGGAGTATGACCAGAGCAAGACAATTTTTATTAGGAAAAAAATTTTGTTGAGATCCAATCATAAGCCCTTAGAATTTATATTCTATCCTAGGAAGGAATTGCTGAAAGTTACATCATCCAGAATTTTAAGATGGGCTATGAACTTAATATAGTATATAGTATACATGAAGGGAAACATGATACCACATATAGATGCATTATCACGACTAAAATTTGAAAAGGAACAAAACAAAAAAAAATGTTGAGGGTGCATTTTTGTATTTGATGGAAATGGATGCCCATAAATAGACTAGTTATAGAGTTGTTATAAGTTCCAGTATTAAATAGAATTTAATCTAAAATAAGGAACAATAAATGGAGTAATTGTTCAAAAGCAGAAAGACCATACAAAGAAACCAGGCACAAACTATCAATAGAAAATGGTCTCATTTGTAGTGGGGATTTAGTTGTACCATTGGAAAAAGTAATTAAAAGTGTACATGATGATTTGCATTGTGGGATAACTGCTACACAGAAATGGTTAAAACTGAGAACGTGGTGACCAGAACACACCAGAGATGTGGAGAATTGTGTATGTTAATGTACTTAATGTGCTGAAATAAAGAATTTTTGGCACAATAAGTTACACTTTTGGCCTAAGGAAACAGAACCATGGTCTAGAGTTCATATGGATCATGCACAAGTTAATGGGGTAGGTTTATGTCTAATACTGGTTGATGCTTTTTCCACCTGGCCTGAAGTTTTCTGAGTTCTGGATAAAAATCTTATTACTGTAAAACAAATATTACGCATAATATTTGCTAGAAATGGAGTACCAAAAACATTAGTAACTGATAATACTCCTGAATTCTGTAATGAAAGTCTATGCTCGTGATTAAGGAAGATTGGCATATAAAACACCTCTTTACCACCCTCAATCAAATGGGATTGCTGAATGAATGCTCCAAACAATAAAGTTGGAATTGAAAGCATTTCCTTCTCAGTAATAATAGATTGAAACTTTCCTACTAAGATTATTGTTGAGCTACAGAACAATGCCACATGCTGACAGATTAGAAATCTGCATTAATAGGCAGATAGATTAGAGCTCCATATTAATGAAAACAAATGGTACAAAGGAAAATGAGCTGGAAAAGGCAAATTTCATAATGCAAAAGGGATGCAACATGGCATTAATATGCAAGAATGGTAAAAATATTATTGCACATGCAGACCAGTTAAGAGCTAGCTAAAATTATGAGGAAGTACAAAGCAAAGCTAGTTCAAATGACTATGTAGATAAACAAGAAAGCAGGGCAGATGAATCAATGGACAATCAAAGTTCTTCAGAAGACTCAGACTACGAAACATCGGACACTGAGAATAAAAGAACTAGACCAAGGTGCCCCATAACAAGAAATACTCATGAAACCAGTAAGAAGAGAAGGGAATGTTGGAGAAGCCATAGATCCATGCAGGGTGTGAAACCCAAAAGATTCAGGGAGATGTAATGGGATTGGTTTAGCATATAGGTAATTAGCATAAAGAGAACTATAATGAAAGCTCAGTGGAAACATTGAGTAAATGTACGCAGAATATCTACTGTTACTAAGTTTGATCCTCATAACAATTGTCATTGTGGTTATTTTACATGGCACTGTGAAAAGGATCTGATGAATATGTTGAACAACCTTAACAAAATAAGATATAGCATCTGCACCAGACAGAACCCTTGATTTGATTGCTTTATTCATGCAACGAATTATAGAATTACAAAAGGGAAACTATCATGCATCAGAGAGAGGGAACCCCTAACACAACACAAATTTCCAAAACAAAAAAAAACTGACTGTCCAATGCAATGAACAACAACTGGGAATTATTCCTTGATGCTTGGACTCAGTATAAGGAGATGTGTAAATTTACCAACCCAGTTGAAATGCGCAAAAAATTGAGAATAAAAGGCTTTTGTCACACATCAGATTCATTGTGGTAAAGCTCTTGCAAAAGGAAGTTTACTGGCAGACCTTTCATTCTATATGTTAGGTGGAAGATGAGTCAATTACTCATTTTTTAGCAAGACTACAAACTCAAGCCAAATTTTGCTCATTCACAGTTGATTGTCCCAACGCAGTTTTGGTTGAGGCTGCCAACTTCATCACACTTGAGTAAATGTTCAACTGACTCATCAGCTTGGAAACGATGGACAAGTCAGCTGTACAGTTACTAAATGCTGTTAGTTCGTCAATCTCAACCTCGCTACAGGTGTCTGGCCATGAGTGTCATGCACTTCAACAACCCCAAAGAACTAATGTACACTCTCCTTTGCTGAATATGCATCCTTGTGTGGGTTTCAGGAAGACATTCCACACAGTTGGATCAATTAGTAGGAGAGATGGCCAAGTGGATAAACAGGTATGTCATAATTGCAGGATTAGAGGTCACATTAAAAGTGTATGCCAGAAATCTACTAAAATTGAAATTGGAACCACAAGAAATTGGATCAACAAGGTGTGAGTCATGGCATGATTCATTAACTTTCTCAAACACCAGTCTGAACATTTCCCCCATCCTCTATGCTGGCATAGGGTTAGGGAGTCATAAAACCAGTTTGATACTGACTGGTGTTATGCCTCATCTTGCACAGAATGGAAAGCAATTTGAAGGAGGTATCCCAGATCCACTGCCATCACTAACAATAGAAGGAACTACAATGCACCAAAGAAATTCTTCATTTGGATACATCCAGACTGGTCCAATTAGCTACATTGTATCCTCATGTTCCCCAATACACCAACTTCATATAAAGGACGTGTTGTTCTTGCATACAAGAATTGGCTGAAAGGAGACACGACTGATGGTGTATGCATCAAACAACACATCTTGTTTACACTTATCAGAATCTGCCCTGAAGGACCCATATCTGTTGCCTCCTGATTTCCCAGCCCAGATATCATGGCCCAAATTTGTTGTTTATGCCCACGCAGAAAACCCATTACCAACAGGCTCCTATTAGAATGATTGATACATGACCATTTCAAGTCCAGTGCATTTAATACATGCCCACACCAGCCCTCACAGACTATGACAGGAAAGCCATTGGACATTACCTTTGTCTTTGATGTAATGCCATCAGCGATAAACATACCAATCCCTGTCCCTCACCATTGAGAGAAGAGAGTGAAACAAAACCTCAATCGAGACATTGCATTGGTTATAATTGAACCAGCATCCGTGAGCACTCCTACAATCTGGTGTTCTAGGATGGTAGTTGCACCCTCAAAATGACCCTGATGATGCATGATGGACTTAAAAGAACTGAACGCTGCCTCCATGAGGGAAACAAAGAAAACAGTTCTGAATGCATGGAATGGGTACCACAACTTACCACTTCCCGAAGCCACACAATGCCACTACATTTATCATAGAATAGGGCTGGCCCCGGTATCTTCATACTCCCTAGGGATTTCATGCATCTGGAGACAGATATACCCATTGGTTTGACAATATTACAGTGGACATGGTTTGAATAAACCATTGCATAGATGATTGCCTATTTTAGGATGATTTTATAGGGTCCTTGTTCTGGCACACAATAGAATATATAACCCACTGTGGGAAAAATGTGGTTGTCTTTAACCCTGAAAAATTCTATTTTACAGAGAATAAGGTGGAGTTTGCTGGTTTCTTAATAATGGCCGATGGTGTGAAACCAACAAAGAATATGACTGTGGTCCACTGGCACTTTCCTACGCTCACAAATATCACAGGTGTCAGGTGCTGGTTTGGACTAGTGAATCAGGTATCTTATGAATACTCACAAGCTGAGGTGATGGCCCCCTTCCAGGAATTACTGTGCTTGAAGAACCAAAAACTTTTGACCAACTTTTTGAGAAGTGTGATGCGAGTACTTCTGCAGCAAATTGAGGATGGAGTTAAGATGTTCAAGATCAACAGAATGACATGCCTTTCAACATATTACAGTAAAACTGGAATCAGTTAATTTCTTTTTCAAAAACATTATAATTGCCCTTGTGAAGTAAAGCCAAATTGCAATGATAGTTACTGGAAATTATTTTGCCTGGATCTCACTTGACCAATGATGCAGAATCCTGCTATTTGCCAGTCGAAGGTGAAACCCTGGCTCTTGTCTATGGGCTACAATCATGTCAGATGTTTATATTTGGATACACAGATTTGCCAGTGACTATTGACTAACAACAACTCATAAACGTTTTCTCAGATCAGGCCTTTGAGAACATAAAGATTCCATGTCTTATTAATTTCAAGGTACACATACTAATGTAAAAATTCAGCAAAAAACAACTCCCTAGAAAACATAATACTGCTCCTGACTGCACCTACAGATATCCAGTATGTATCCCATCAGAGGACTTGACAGAACATCCCCAAATATGATCTTCACACATACAAGATAGGTGTGGACAGTCCTTCTATGAGGTGACTATAACTGATGCAGTCAAACCAATTAACAGTGCAATCAATGCTGCAATCACATCCACATATGAGCATGACCTTTCACTGATGGCTATCACATGAAATAGGATTGTTGTTGTGGAGCCATGTCAGACTCTGATGGGAGATATATATATATATATATATATATATATATATATATATATATATATATATATATATATATATATGTAGACTGGTTTTCCCAAATCACATTATGAACCCATATTGGTGATCTCTCAGTTTTGGCCCATGTGCTAGGAATTGTACTGCATCAAAGGTGTACCGATCAAGGAGAATAAAATCCTTATACCTCGGCAACTTCATATGGAAGTACTTGAATGCCTACATTCTGCATACCAGAGCATCAATGGCATGCTAGCAAATCCAAGACTGTCTATTTTGACCTGGTTTGGATGCAAGCATCTAACAGACCAGAACCAAATGCCAGATATGTAACACCATTGTACTGTCACAGCCTAAGGAGCTTTTGATGCTGCTGTCAAACCCTGATTTCCCACTCCAACAAAATGTGATTGACTTTTTGACTTACATGGTAGAAAGTATGTTATATATGCAGATCAGTACACTGGTTGGGTGGAAGTGGTCTTAATGTCATTTGGGAAGGCCTGCACAGTATACAACACCTTGAGAACTTGGTTCTGCACATATGGTGAACCTGAAGAACTTCCTTTCAATGGGTGACCACCTTTTGACTCTCAAGTATACAACTAATTCCTTAAGAATTGGAAAATATGGAAGCATACTTTGTCAGCTAACTCCCACAAAGCAATAACAAGGCAGAACGGGCTGTCAAAATGGCTATATGTGTACTTGCAGACAAAACAAACAGCTGTGGTTGGCTGTGTCACAATCGTGCAGTCCATGTGTTGTTGACCTAACACACTCCTTTCCAGGATCTTGGCTTTTCTCCTGCTATGATGTTGTACAGACATGTTATCAAATACCAGTTCCCTATCCTACAAGACAAATACCATGTAAAGAGTGGAGAGAAATTGGTGAACTAAGAAACATGGAAAATAGATTAAACACATCTAGGCCAGAACTGCATAATACCTTAGCAGATCCTGGGGTTTGGCAGCAAACTGGTGAATTTTCTATGGTGATTGACATAGATTATAATCCTTTATCACACAGCGTAACAACATAAACCAAATATTGCAAGTAATGAGCGAGAAGAAATGGAAATTGGTGACATGGCCAATTTGGCAGGCCCAATACAAAGTGATATTGGAGAACAGCCTAAAGTCAACATCCATGTTATAACACACAGGCACCTTAATCTCTATCACTACATGTGCATGATGCTGGAAGAAACATTCAACTGAGTATAAATGGAAGGTCTCAATAGATAATGGGAGACTTTCACAGGCAGACCTTAGTACCTCAGCTGGTGTTACATAAAAACTGTGTGGCCAGATATATTTTTGTATTAGTATCTCATTGGTACAAGAATAAAGTAATTGAGAATTACTTCTACCATTGCCGTTGTGGTTATTTTACAAGTATGACACATTGGGCATAATTTTCCACACTTGAATAAAGACATTCTGCATGTTGGAATAGATAAACAGTCACATATTCTCATTTACCTGTTCTACTAATAATAATTAAAGATATGTTTTCAATTTGCTGAAGTTGCAAAACATTGTTTAAATGTAATTAAGGATACAATGTTAAAGAACAAGTGAGATTTCATGTGAAAAGCAATTTACTTACCGTAAATACATCAGAATCACCATCTACATAAGTAAGAGTTATATTATAATGAGCTACATTTGTGGCGTTCACAAGTTGCATGCGAAGTGGACGTTTCGGGTTCATGAAAGTCACATTTAAAGATGGAACTTGATCCAGTTTGGAAAATTTGAAAAGTTTATCGCCAACAACTATGTTTCTAATTCCATCATAATTTGTTGTTGGCTCAATCAGCACATCACCATTGTCAAGGTTCTCATAGGTAATTTCTTCTTCATGGATACATATTGCTGTAGATAAATAAAAGAACAAATAAATCACATCTTATACACAATGACAAAACATAAATTGTCATAAATCTTTTCATAAGTACAACCACATTTGAAATTCATTTCCATAACAACTAACCAGTACTTCACACTAGGGATGCACTGATAAGCACATTGTCTGATTACCGATTAATTGGCATCCGATAATCGGCCGATTGCCGATTAATCGGCTGATTAACATGTTTTCTAATGCTGATTTATCAGCAAATTTTGTTGTCATAAATGGTACTAATAGTAATTTAATTATATTGTAAACGAAGACAAGTTAACTCCCTTTTTTGCTTGCCAGTGAAAATTCACCGAAGGGACATGCACCAAAGGGACACCGTATTTTCAAATAACAGGCATGACGCGCTACTCACATGTAGCCTTTTGCGACTGGGCTGAATTTGAGGCAATGAGAGGTAATCATATGGAAAATTTCTCTCCTTTCGCTTCCTATCGAATTAACATTATTAATTTGTACTTTAAGTCACTGTCAAAAAAATTATTACTCTATCTTTCAGTTTTCACGTTGAGGAATTGTACGGTAAATTGCGACCACGTGCAAACTGAAAATAAAGCATTCTTCATCAGTCATACTCTTGTTCCTCATTTTTGGAGCCGTGCTACCATTACATATATATTTTTATTTTTCTGGTTTAGATAATGCATATTTTATTGAGATAAATTACTAATTAGATATCAGACATAAGTAATTTAAATACGTAAAAAATTAATTAAATATTGACAACAACCATCAACCATTATGGCAACCAGTTTCTGCTGGAAGTATTTTGATGTCAATCCCAAGAATAAGAATACATCTGTCCGCATGTCAAGCCATCATATCAAGGGGTGGCAAATCAGCAAAAACATTTACAACGACTAATATGTTAAACCATCTTAGAAAAGTTCATCCAGAAGAAGCAAAAGTTGCAGATAAGAAAAGGAAACACAATGAATGTTCAGAGACAGACATTCCAGGAATAAGTAGCAGCAACTACGAGCCTACAGCGAAACACCAAACTACTATAGTATCAATATTGGCCAAGAAGAAAATTTGGGATATTAATGACCGCAGGTCACAAGAGATCCATTATCTGATAGGAGAAATGATTGCTGTTGATATTCAACCATATTCTGTAACATCTGACATTGGATTTAATAGGCTTATTGCAAAACTCTGTCAAAACTACAGTATTCCATCAAAAAAGTACTTCACTGAAAAAATAATTTCAGATATATATACAAAAGTAAAAACAAAAATTCAATCATCTCTTGATGAAATTAGCGGCATTTCTTTGACTACAGACATTTGGACAGCTACTATAAATAATGCTCCCTTTCTGAGTTTGACAGGTCATTGGCTTTCAAATGACTTTGAACAGTGCAGAGCTGTGCTTAGAGTTGTTCCATTCCCTGGTACGCACAAGAATACGCAAGAATAAGTGAAGAATTGTTCTAGATGAGTATAAAATCTTCAATAAAGTTTTCTTAGTCATGCAGGATTCAGGAGCAAATATGGTTGCTGGTGTCAGGGAATGTGGTTTAGAGTCACTATCATGCTTCATACATACATTGCAACTCTCAATAAATGACTCATTATTTTCCCAACAGGCTGTGAAGACAATCATTACAACTAACAGAAATATAGTGTCTCACTTTAATCGCTCTACATTAGCAATTTGCAAATTAACTGAAAAACTGGATCAGCTTAATTTGGAAAAACATAAACTCATTCAAGATGTGACCACACAGTAGAATTCAACATATTATATGCTGAAAAGAAATTTAGAACAATGAAAAGCTCTTGTAATGTATGCTGCTGATAATAAGATTCCTACCTTAACAACTTACCAATGGGGACTTGTTCAAAAAATTGTCCAGTTACTGAGTCCATTTGAAGAAATCACCAAAGAAGCAAGTAACAGAACTTCAACCATATCAATGATAATACCTACAATTTTAGCTCTGAGGTTATTTCTGTCAAAAGCTGTCCAATCTAATTCTGATATTTCTGACTTTAGTGGAATCCTTCTTACCAATGTTGAACAATTCAGTGAATCAATGGAAACAAGATTTTCATCCTATCTGAATGATAAAAACTTGTGTATGTCTACTTTCCTAGATCCAAGATTCAAATTTAAATTTAAAAAAAAAATGACACCATTAAGAATTGGATTCTACATCTTCTACTTTCTACTAATGATAATGAAGCAGAATCAGGATACACTTCTTCAAGCTCTGCTGAGGGTCAAGAAGATTAAAGTGAAAGTAAAACTGTATCTCTTTCAAGCCTGTTTGATGAATTAGCTTCAAATAAGCCTACAGTAACAAATCCAAACTTAGAGCAGGTAGAGGCTGAGTTAAACCTGGAGACTGCAAGTACAACAGAAATACAAGAAGCACAATTGATTAAATGGTTTAAATTTAATAGGAAAGAGAAAAGTAATTAATTGGCAAATCAACCGATTACCGATTAATCGGCAAAGTGATCGATAAGGCTGATTACCGATTACCTGCAGATTAATCGGTGCACCCCTACTTCACACTGCCCTGCCAGGCCAAATGCAAACAATATTTTAGCAGACTACTTCAGTCCTTACTGAAAATATAATCTTCAATACTCTCTGCATGTCTAACAACCAATAACCACTTACATTAAGAATTATTAAATATTGTAAGACATGAACAAGGCAACTTCATATCAACATGTTCAAGAGGAGTGAGATGATATCATGGAATTACACACACACACACACACACACATAGAGAGAGAGGCGGATAAAGAGGATTTATATTTATAGTGAGGGGAAGAGTAAAAGAGAGAGGGAGAAAAAGGGAGCTCAAAATCAAAGTTCTAAATTCATTTGAGAACTTAGAAATAAATTGTAAATAAAATATGAACAAGCTTTTTATGTCATATCTAACAATTGACCGATAATCACTCAACATTAAGAATTATTAAATATTGTAAGACATCAAGAAGGCAACATTATATCAACATGTTCAAAAGGTGTGAATTGATGTGACGGAATTATATATATATATATGGATGAATAGGGTTTATATTTACAGGGAGAGGTGTGTGTATAATAAATAAATAAATTAATCAAATATTATAATTTAATGCCATATAATATGCTAAAAATTTAAATGAAATACATTTTCTCCTCTCTGAAGAGTTTATAATCACTTGAATAATTTCAATAAGCAAAGATATTTCAACTCTGAACATAAACATCAAGAATGAAACAAAACCATAATGTATCTTCATTAATTTTCAATATAAAATATAAATATATCATTAACTTTAAGTATGTCAGAAAAGTCAAAACCGTCAAAAATATAATAGAGTCTCAAAGTGGAAATCATGGAGGATGGGCTATAGATCACATAGAATATAAAATATTAATTTAAGAAACTATTCACATATAAAAATTTTCCAGTGAAAGAGAATAAAATTAATGTCTTTAATGTATCAATGTTAAGGAAGATTGAGTCAATACAAAATTAACAATTACTAATATGGATCATAAAAGTAATGATATATATAAAAGGAAAACTAAACAATATTAACCAGTTGTTGTGGATGCAGTTGGAATTGTTGTTGGTATAGTGGTTGGAACAATTTTAGGCACTGTGTTAAGATATGTTTTCAATTATCTTATTTTGAATAAAACAGAACACATTAACGTATGGTCATATTTCCTTAACTTTAAGAATGTGATAAAAGACATTATCACCAAACAGGTGAAAAACATGCAGTGAAAGAGAATAAAAATATTCTCTGTAATAGAACAATGATAATGAATATTAAGTTATCAATATATATATATATATATATATATATATATATATATAATAAAAAATATTGGTCAGAATTTAATCAAACCAGGAAACAGTAGTATTGAAAAGTGCTCAATAAAATTCTGATATAGTTTTAATATCCTTGCTTTTCTGCTCTCCTTCTATTATGCTTCGCATTGTGTATTTATTTATTTTTATATAATAAAGCATTTAGAAATTATTTAGCCTGGATTGTGAAATTATTTAGCTTGGAGTGTGATTGGCTATCTCCTAATTTTTTCAAATTTATATATATATGAGTTGATAATGGGATAATTGGTCAATGCTGACATATTAACAAATATTTACTTTGTTATTTTAATAATAATTTAACATAATAAATTAAATAAAATATTAATTAATAATCCAAATACAAAATAAAATATTATAATTTAAATAATAATATAAATTAACAAATATTACAATCTAATTAATAATATAACATAACATAACAACTACTATATAAACCTACAGCTGAAAAAACGAATATGTAAACAAAAGCAAAAATTTAGGAACATGCATGTGTAAAAGAACATTAAATTGTTGAATACACGTGTACAAAATGAAGTAAAAAATGGATTGAAAAAGATGTGGAACAAATTAAAAAAAATTAGAAATATTTAAAACTAGAACCCTGTGAAGAATGAAAATTTATCAAGAATCTTCGAAATAGGGGAAAACAACAAAGACCTAGTTCAAAAGGATTTTCTACTCCACCAACACCATGTATGTCAACTTTTGTTAAAACATAAGAAAATGTTATGTACTGAGAGACATTGAAAAGAGAAGGGTTAATACCAAAAACCCATGGAAAGGATTGAGGATTTAATTCACACATAAACAACTTGAATTGTATGTCGAGCATTTTAAACAATGAAAAAGTGACCCAGACTTAGGGGGCAATGTTGATTGACACACAGCTGAAAATGCAAGCTGTAAAGCAAAAAATTATTTTTCGTAAACAAAGAATTTGGAGTTGATTCCCCTGGTTAAAAGTTGAGTTGAAATACCAGGAGGGGGTGGATAAGCCATCCAAGTTCACTGAGGAAAACTTTAGTGAGAGGTAACAATATGAGATAGTGGAAGAAAGGAATTCCCCAGAATTATGAAATTCTCCTATGTTGCCAGTTTGGGCGAATGTCTATAAATACGAATGTGTGAAGTGAATTAAGTAGAAGAGAGAAGAGAGGCAGAAGAGATGGCAATGAGACCAGAGGCAGGAGAGAGACTCATGTGATTATCTGTTGACATAGGCCTCTGACTTTAGCATTGTGCCAAACTTTACCAAAGCAGCAAACTAAACTTTGCCAAATCAACAACAATAGTATTACTTCCGATTTAGATGCGAATCAGGCTGATAATTATTCTATGTGAACTCTGATATATCCAATTATTGTACTAAAGACTCTACATGGTATGTATATATTTCTGTTAGTGCTTACATGCTAATCTTGCATAGTTGGGGTGGCATTGGATACCACTTACATCTGAAAGATTGAGGCATCATTATCACCACCATCACCAGAACTAACATATGAAAACAGAACGATATTGCTTTTCATATATGAATGTCTGCATAGAAAATAAATGACCAATGATTTTAGTATTCTTTTTTTAATGAAAGATCTTTTCTGTTTTTCTTCCTCTGGTCAATATTAAATGATGATATTTCTTCTTTTCACAATAGAAAGTAAGTATATAAAAGATTTGCACAATTTTGTAAAAAATGTCTACATGCATATATCATTTTTACATGGGACCTATTAATGAAACTACCAAAAATCTCTTTGCATTTGGTTTGGTTATATATATATATATATATATATATATATATATATAATCGACTCTCCGTCGCGTTAAATATGAGGGTCAGGCCGATAAGTCCCCAGGAAACCGACATCCCGACACCGCATGTGAGATTTGTTTATAGTGGTGAAGGCCTCGTGCAGGACCAGCCACACTTTTGGAGGGACGAATACAGAAACCTGGTGCACCGAATGCATGCCACAAGGTTCCCAAACGACCCTCCGCAGGTTTTGAATTCAGAGTTGTCCTTCTCCTAGACCAGTTGCCATCCAAGGCTATAGAACCCAGTCTGTCCTGCTATTTTACCCATAGATGGAGGGAGATGAAGAGGATACATACCTTTCCCAAGGGTATTAGCACGTAAGTGAATGTAATGGATTCGACTGGAATTGAACTCGGCTCTCATGATTCCTTAATCCAAGCCGCTATCCACTGCTCCACCGTGCCTCCTAATATATATATATATATATATATATATATATATATATATATATATATATATGTATGTATGTATGTATGTATGTATGTATGTATAATGGGAACGAAAATGGCCCCAGCTATACTAACATTTTTATGGATGTCCTTGAACAAGATATGTTTAGTAGATACCACCTGGCACCCCTACACTACCACAGGCACATAGACAACATCTTCTTCATATTGACACACGGAGAGATCTTAGAAAACACCTTAATAATTTCCACCACACTATCAAATTTACTATGAAATATTCCACCACTTCCTTTCCGTTTCTGAACACACTGGTACATCCCAATAACAATCACATCTCCACTATACTATACACCATACCTACTGATGGTCATTGCAACCTTAATTTCAATAGATGCCAGCTGAGTGAGAAGCCAAAAAAACTACTTGCCATACCAAAGATGAACCGAAGGTAAGGATTATAGCAGCATTCACAAACTTAAACAAAGAGACCATCCAGAAAAGTTACAGGAGATTCCAAAGTCATCAGGAGGCTGTGGTTGAAGCCAATGGTGATTTTATTGAATAAATTTACTCTCTAGGATTTCAAGATATTTTTGTGTAATTTTCCTAAATATATCTGTTAAAATGAGATGTGAGTGTTATTTAAATTTTTGTGTAATTTAAACCACAATTTATCCATCGCATCGTGTTTTGTGTGTGTGTGTACTAAAAACTTTTCAGACCAAAACAAGGAGTAGGGTTTTAAATAAATTCTGATATATGGTAATTTTGTCAGATTTTGTGAACTGAATCTGTTTGAAACTTTTAAGTCTCACCTGCACACACACACACACACACACACACACACACACACACACACATTCATATGCATTATATATTTGTATATCATTAAAGTATAAATCAAAATATGTGATCTTTGTTCAAGATATAAACAACTGATTCGGCATATATTATATTCAATTTAAATATTGTGTATTTGAGCAGAAATCTTCCTTTAATGTGTTTCATTTAATGTTTTGAATAAGGAAAATTCTATAAGATTTTTATTCAGTTTTTCTAGTTTTCTTAAGAGTTTTTCTTTTATGAGAATTATGAAAGTGTAGAAATACAAGAGGGAAAATTCATTGGATCAATATATGTTATTGCAGGTGATGGCTGAATGGTGATTTAAGGTAGAGTTGAGTTGAGAATGGGAGACAGGAAAAGTAGATCTCCTTGTCTGTCATACCAAAAAAACCCATTGGAAAATATTACAATAATGACAAAAGATAATTTAAACTAATAAATCCAAAAATTAACATTTCCCTAAAAATGTCAAAAGTGCAAACATTTGCCAAATCATTACAAAGCATTTTATTTCATTTTCAGTAATATTTTTTAAACAGAAATCCAGATTACTGATTACTTCATAGCAGTCTTTTAGCTTTTCTTGTATTAGAATTTAAAGAAACTGGTCCTATCCAAATTTTACCTAAAGAATTAACATATTTCCACTATGTTGATAATGCTTTATTGGTATATCCCTTCAATTCAGTGTTGTCTTTGGCAAAGAGTTTGAGATCATCTATGTATAGTAGGTGATTAAATACTTTTTTTTTTACTCCGTATCCATAGTTATTACTGTTTAGTTCATGTGAAAGAGGCTTAAGGACAGACAAAACAGAAGGGATTGCAGAGAATCTCCTTGAAAGATTCCTTATCAGATATTCAGGTGATTGGAAGTATCAGTGCCTTTGAAGTGATTTAGGTATAATGTGGTTTTCCACAGTCCATCTTATATTTAAGAGAATTTACTCTCACTGAGGAGACTTTGTACATTTCCAAAGCCTTAAGGATCCGAGTGTGACATATTACCAAAAGCTTTATGGTAATCTATCCAAATTGTGCTGAGAATTCTACCTTCTTTTCTGCAGTTTTCCAGGAATGATAATGATGATGATGATGATGATGATGATGTCATTGTCGTTGTCATCATCATCATCATTATTATTATTCATAATCATTTCAATTTATTGAGCATAATGTTTCAACACCTAACTAATCAGGTTTACTTTAAAATAGCCAAAGCATTGACCAGAACAATGCACTATGGTAGTTCAGCCCCATGGATCATTTACTCAAGCCAGAGAGATTTGATTGTGATTATAACTTTCCAACTGCAATACAAGAATGAAAATACTAATTTGTAACTTTCCAAATTTTTTCCCCTTACCAGACATTAATCAAGACAGGTTACAGTTTCTTATAAATTTGATCTTGCCTGAAATATATAATACCATAACTGAGTACACTACTTAAGAAAATGCTATCAGCAGGTTATAGTCAAAGCATGTGAGGCCAACAAACAAAGATTTTTTGTGTGACTCGACTGAGCTGTTCACTATCAACAGGAAATCCCAGAGACAAATATTTTCCATGCTCTGAATGATTTAAACAAGCATTGTAATTTTAAAGTAGTGCCTGCAATTCAGTACTTAAAAGTACAAAAAAGTAACAAGTAATTTACAATGAAAATATTTTCTCAAAGAGAATTGAATTATATCTTTAAAGTGATAATGAAAAGGAAGTTAATGTCAGGAATACAGAGGTAAAAACAGTTTAAAACAGTTCTTAAGAGTAAGGACAAAAACCAAGAGAAAAAAAGACAATATACCTGTGGTTGAAACAGTTGAAGATACTGTGGTTGGAACTGTTGTTGGTGTAGTGATTGGAGTAGTTGAAAGAATACTTGTACCTGAAAAAATTTATATGCATCAATTTTAATGTGTATTTCTTCTCTCTCTGTTTAATTCTGTGATTCTCAGTACAAATTCAACATTTTAAATAATATGAATTTTAGTTAAAAAGTAAATTATATTCTATTTATTTTGTATTGATAAATTAATGTAAAAAATATAAATTTAAGTATTCTACAAAATGTACTTACTTATTTTTCTACAAAGCTCCACACTGATCTCAATTTCTACATCAGTTACTTGATTTATTTTCTTAATAGTAAGTACAAGGCTTTTTAATTCTTTTCCCTGTGGCAACATTACTGGAATGTTTGGGATACGGTTCTATAATAAAAATAAATCAATACAAAATGTCATTCACATATATTTAATAAAATTTGGATATAATGAATAATCATCAATTCAAGTCATTAAAAATCAGGAAATGTAAAATACTGAACATACAATTTTCTAATCAATATTTTTCTATTGGGTATGCACTCTCATATTTTATATGAGGAAATATTTAATAATACAATTACATTGGTCATTTTTTCTTCATAAATAACCTTGAATGTTTGTCCATACAGAAAAATGTATTCTCTCATGCAAAAACATAATTTTGTTTTGTAATTCATTAAAAGTAAATGCATGATTTGAAAGCTAACACAAAGTAAAAGAAATGAAAGTAATGCATTAGTAACGGTATTACTAAAAAGACAAATACACTTTAGTGATTGTAATACAAATCATGGTCAATTCATGATGCTAATTAAAGTGTCCAGTTACAATGACAACAGAAAACACATTAATAAAAAGCATGAACAATCAATATGTAAAGTTATAATATGGTGATATCAGATATAGACTTTTATTTCAGTATGCTATTAAAAACATGAAGAAACTGTTTCAGTTTAATTACATCACAAAACCCCTCATATTTAATTAATGCTACAATGTTAAAGAAGTTGAAATGTGAAAACTTGTTTACTTACTGTAAGAACATCAAACATACCATCCGTGTAAATAATAGTTATATTATAATGAGCTACATTCGTTGCATTCGCAAGGTTCATGCGAAGTGGAATTCTGGTGTTACGGAAAGTTATATTTAGAGATGGATTTTCATCCAGTCTGGAAAACTTGAAAACTTTACTGCCAATAACTATGTCTCTAATTCTGTCAGCATTTGTTGATGGGTCAATCAGCACATTACCATTATCAAAGTTCCCATAGGTAATTTCCTCTTCATGACTACATATCACTGTAGATAAATAAAATGTCTAGTAATTCTCATTGTACATATATATATAAACAAATGGAAGTTTTCATAAAACATTTAAGAACATACAAAAAATTTTGAAATATATTTTCTTTCACACATTCCCAAGAAGTGTCTCTTATGCTAAATGTAGAAAGTATAGTTCAATCCTTACTGAAAACATATTCATCATACATTTCTGGATATCCTACGAATTATTTCAGAATGCATTTCTCTAATAATCTTTTAACACATGTATCATAACAGCATATACATCATAACAGTCATCAATAGAAATGCATAGGTTAATCAACTGTTTTGGGGACAGGCACTAACCTGCACAATGTATTTTGAAGAGCAATACCAAAGATTGATTAGCTATGATTACAGAAGAGTAAATTAACTCATACATTATCATTATCTTTATTAGTAAATATGTAAAAACAATTATTCTCATTGAAATTTTTTGATAAGTCCAATTACACAACAATTTCTTCTATATCTGTACCATATAGAAAATAAAAATGTTAGATTTTTTGGTAAAATTACTTTCAAATAGACAAATGTTTTCAGTGCAGCATACAGATATATATATATATATATATATATATATATATAATCAGTGAATAACATAATTCTTATGTTATTCTTAGTTTATTATATTATTATAGTTTTTATTATATTATTATGCATTATCTATATTTATTAAAACACATATTTGTTTATTTTTTTAAGATAAATCGTGGAATATATAAATTATTTTCTTTTAAAATGAGTGTTATTTAGCAAGTTTACTTTATTACAAATATATAATATATTGATGCTGTGAATTATTATATTTGAGATATTACCACAATAACAATTTTACTGAACCAAAGTCCATAGTATTTAATCAAGTGTTAAGCCATTCCATGTGTGTTTAATAGCTTGAAACAAGTGCCAAAAAGGACTACAGCAAGTTTAATCACATAGAGAATCAACTCAGTCTGGTAACCCCCAAATAAGTTTTATAATACAAACTCAGAGAGTGTTCTGAACCTCAACCTTCATTTCACCACATTCACTCAATTGATTCAATGTAAACCAATTCCTTGGTCATATGGTTAACTATAAGTCCAGCCATACTGGTACTTGTTCTGATCTGATATTCAACTGCAGGAGGTGTTACAGCATGATCATCATCATCCCTAACAATTTCTCTGTCTGCTATTTCTGGGATATGTGGCTGATTCACTTTATCCATACTGATTTCTAAAGTTGGCTGAAGGACTGTTGACAGCTGGTATAAGTTGTTTAGTCAATACTATTGTTTCTCTGTCATCTGGAAAATGAACAAATGGATATTGAGTGCCAGCCTCAATTAGATCTATCTCTTCAATGATTGGTTCATATTTAATTTGATGTATATTTCTTTTCATTAAAACAGGACCAATACTTCGCCATGATGGTATTGACTGTCTGGATGTTAATTTCCACTGGAAGTTAAAGAGTTGCTCATGTGGAGTACAGTTAGTAAAGGTGCACAGTAGAGATTGAATTGACTGTAGAACATCTGGAAGAACACTTTCCCATGATTCTATGGGTAAATGCTGTAATTTCAAGCTAACAATACTAGGAACAGGCAAAACCAAAAGAAGGCAGAGGCATTCAAAATCTGAACTCAGCAACCCATGGGAAATACGGTAGCCCAACAGGTCCTTATTGAATGTTAAGTTAGCAGCTTCAAGGAAGAGATTTAAATTGTTGTTTTGTTCTTCTAGATTGTTAACACAAATTGTAACATTATCAAAATATGCAAAAAAAAGTCAGAAAGTTTATGTTTATTAATAAATTCATCCATCTTCTCCTGAAACAAAGTACTCCATTCATCATACCAAAGGGCATTTAAGTAAATTGATAAAACCTTCAGTTACCTTCAAATGTTGTGTAAGGGCAATCTGCTTTAGACAAAGGAATTAGATAATATGCACAATGAATGTCTTTAGTATTATAAATTTTGTATTGAGCAATTTTATTAATTATTTCTTCTATTGTAGGCATCAAGGTCTGTGTACTTGTTAATTGCCTGTATAATCAACTACCATGCAATGTTTGCCATTATCCTTTACAAGTACCTGCAATCACAAAGTTTAATTAATTGGCTCTATTATCTCATTAACAAGGTGATCTACATTGTGTTTTATATAGTCCTTGTCAATTTTGTGTATATTTCCATGTTTTGTAACCACTGCCTTACACTCTTTAATTCCTTCTTAGAAAATTTTTACAAAATGCCCTTTTTTGCATTTAGGACACACAACATCTGTAGCCAGATACCAACTTCCTAGGTGGTGATTATTTCTACAAAACTAGCAGGTTTGTTTTGGTTTTGCAGCAGCAGAAGCCATCACTTCAACAGAGTTTGATAATATCTGTGAAGTATGCTTTGAGAGTATTTTTGGCTACTGCACTGGTTGTTAGTAATTCCAGAACACTTTCATTATAAAGATTAAAGCTCTTTTGGGCAATATCTTGAGTTCTAGCCTGGATAAATACACAATCCTCACTTAATGATTTGTGTTCAAGCAGTCTCTGTCTGATGGTGCTTGAACTTATATCATTAATAAAGGCCTCCCAAATAGATCTTATACTGTTCAGCCATAACTGATTTGAAAATGAAGTCCCTATTAAGGATTGATTCAGCATTCTACTATATGACAGTGAATGCTGAACAATCTCCTCACAGATAAAGAAGAGAATTGAGGCAACAGAAATGTTGTTATACAGAAGGATCCTGAGAACACCATGGACTGAATATATGAGCAACAACATAGTTTTGGAGAGAATGAAAACAAAAAGGAACTTATACTAAAAATCAGAAAGAGACAAAATTTCTAGGACACAATGAGGAAAGTGAGCTTGGAAAATTTAACATTCACTGAACATGTGGAAGTCAAGAGGGACAGAATAAAGTAATGAATAACCTACCTAATGGCCTTGTGTAAATGATTGGCAGAACAGGGATTAGGGGAGATAGCAAAAAGACAAACATTGCTCAGAGTTTACAAGAGATAGGAAGTTGTGGACTATCATGATTGCCCACATTCTAAATGTTATTATTTCAATTTGTAAATTTATTATTTTCAATTTGTAAATTTATTATTTTCAATTTTAAGTACATTTTTTACAAATCTTGATCTTCAGAAATCATTTTATTTCTTCATTTTGTAATTTATTGACCAACTCTTGTAAATCATTTTTGCTGCATTTAGCTCACAAATATGATTTTTGCACAATCAAAATCTCTCAATTCAAAATAATTACTAAACCTTATCACAAAATCACTTTTCATTGAGGTAAATAAGTCTTCATTTTATCATTGGTAAATAGCTAAAACATTTTTATTGATGAAAAAAAAAATCAATGATGTTTTACTCCACCAAAATCATACACACTTACATGTCACTAAAAATGCTATTCTTTTAATTATAGAATTATCTGATTTCAAAAAAAAAGTCAACTTTTATTGTTTAATAAATTAATTTTATGCTGAATATAGTTAATTTTTTGGAAGCTTTCTGGTAGAATATTTTTCATATTTTTTCGTACTTTACTTATAGCAATATCATATAAGTATATTTTTCAAGTTCCTAATTTTTATATTTTTTATGCTAATACAGGCTTAAATTTTTTATTATCAATTGGCAACACATCAAAAACATTGTTTGAAAGTATTGTAAAAAAATTAATAAAACACCAAAAGCATTTTTTGTGGAAAGTTGCTGATACTCTATTTTAATAAAATATGCTGTATGTTTTTGATATTCACAAGAAAACAATTTTGGCCATGTATTTAAAGGTTAAGAAATTTAAATTATTTTAAATGCTTCACATATTTTATGATTCCTTCCAAAGATGAAGAAGAGCATTGCTGCATTCCGAAAAAAAGGAGGGAAATGGAAGAGCAAACAAAGAGAAATGAGGAAAAATGAAACTACTATATACGTTCCAAATGATATTTCCAGTGATTATTTATGCTGAAATTGAAGATGTTGAAGAGTGTGACAAGATTTGAAAGATGTTTGAAAGATGATCACAATGATCACAGTAAATATTCTATTCTTGTTTGACAAAGATCAAAGCTGTGCAACATATAGATTGTGAATTCAAGGAAGTGATACATCCAGTCATGAAATTGAAATATATATATATATATATGAGAATAACTCAATTAATAAAAACATTATTAGTCTTATCAGGAGAAAAGGTTCTAATTAATATTGTCATTCACTTTCTCACACATATACATCTACATTAATGCAAAAAGCAAAAATATATATATCCTAGTATCTATGATTCTTACATATGAAACACCCACACACATATTCATAAGCATATATAATTAAATGTCACTGATCAATTCGGATGATAAAAGCATAAAATAAAATTGTAAATAAAATATAGACAAGCCTTTATCTTTATACTTAAATAACAATTAATACTGTAAATATTTTCTACATTGGTATGAGTTTGTATTAACTTTTTTAAAATTTGAACAACTACAGGAATTTAAAATATGAACTAAAACATTAACAATGAAACAGAACAACATTACAATGAATCATTAATTTTCAACAAATTTCAATTTTCAATATTTTCTTCTTTTTAAGTAAATGAAAGAGGAAATTGTCACAAGAAAAAGTTTCCTAAATAAAAATGTTCCAAAGAGAATTAAATTTTCTCTTTAATGTAACAATGACAAATAAGATAAAATCATCAATACAAAAATAAAAAATGCTAGCTACACATCATAAAAATAATGATATATATCAAAGGAAAACTAAAGAATATTAACCAGTTGTCATGGATGTGGTTGGAGTTGTTGTTGGTATTGTAGCTGGAACAGTTGCAAACACTGTTGTGGCAAGTGTCAGTGAGACAAGGTTTATGAAATCTAAAAACTTACCATAGTGTATAGTTAGTGGATGAGTTTAAAAGTGTCACATCATCCTGTAGAGTTTGTGCTAAGTGTAAATCAAGATGTTTTGTTACTAGTGCTACCATACCTATTTCATGAATGCTGGGACAAAATGTACTCATTAGCTTCATATTTCATTAGTAAGAAGAAATTTCCAGGCAGCTAAATCCCAAGAACAGCTATGGTGTGGAACAGACTCCCAAAAGGAAGCTTTCCCAATTACTACAATCTTAACCTCTTCAAGTCTAGGTTTGTTTCTCCTACATATCCTGTTAAACTACATTTTTACCTCCTCCTCATACTTCGCAGGATTAATCAACCACTTCAAGTCTTATTTGATTGCCCTCATTGCACCTGCATCTATGCTAATGTGACCAACTATACAGAAAACTTCAGTGCCTTCTGAAGAACAAACTGATGCAACACCACTTCCTTTTCTAGACTACAGTAAAGTTGAAGTTAGCACTAATCAGCTGCTAATCTTGTACTTCTTCCTCGTTATTCCCAGTGACCACTTATATGAGTGTTCACTTATGCTTATGCAAATTATGCATACTAATTTGCTAGTATCACTACATCTCCCTGAACCTTAAGGGTTTTATTCCTCTCGTAGATCTTGTACTCCTTCTCCTGCTATTTTCATCACTTTGCTCTATTTCTCTCTCTCCCGTATTTCTTTCCCTGGGAGACCTAGATCTGTCCCGGGCTAGGCTGTAGTCATATGTGTTTTCTTGCATAATCTGGTCTTCATCCGAACTTTCAGACTCATTCTGGCCCTCTTCATCCTGCATTGTTTCCTCTTCTGACATTTCCTTCTGTAATGGTTGTTCTACCAACTCGTTATCAGATGGAATTGAAGACATTTCTTCGTCGTTTCGTTCTTTCTCTTCACCCTGGGTCCTTATTTGGTCTGCATGGGCTAACACACTATCGCCATTTTCTCTATTTATTATAGCTGTATTGTGGCCTTTTTGCATTATAAATTCGGCTCCTTCTGGATCTGCATCTTTGCTCTTTTTGTACCACATCTTTTCATTTGTAGAATATGACATCGTTAGCGAAGCTCTAATCTGTCTTCCCATTAAAGCTGATAGGCTTTCCAGTCTTCCCACATATGGTATCGTACGATAGCTTAAAAGCAGCCTCGGTAGAAAAACTTTTACTTTTTCTTTTTGCTGAGAGCATGCTTTTAGCCCCTTTTTTACGGTCTGTACCATTCTTTCTACTAATCTGTTTGATTGAGGATGATATGGAGGTGTCTTATATGGTTTACACCCTATTTTTTCTAACCATACGTTAAGTTCTTCCTCACAAAATTCTGGTGCATTATCAGATACCAAGGTTTTTGGTACACCATTTCTAGAAAATATGACTCTTAGAATCTGCTTTATAGTAGAACTTTTCTTGTTTGTAACCCGGATTATTTCAGGCCAACCTGAAAAGGAGTCTATTAATAAGAGTCCCACTCCATTAATGTATGCATGATCCATATGCACACGACTCCATGGCTCCACTTCTTTGGGCCACAAATGTAATTTGGTTTGTGTAAAGTTTCTTAATTCTTTACATTTTTTGCACCTTTTTACATATTCCTCAATGTCTCTTGAATATCCCGGCCACCAAGCTTCTAATTTTATCCTTTTTTGTGTGGCCGCTACTCCACAGTGTATATGATTATGTACACTTTCTGTTATTGGTTTTCTTTGTGTTTCTGGGGGAACTACCAGATCCCCATTACAAATCACTCCATGTTCTATCGTTAATTTCTGTCTTATTTCTTTGTAGGGTCTTTCCGCCCTAGAACAATTTCCCCACAAGTTTTTTCTTATTCTCGATACTATCCTACTTAGCACTGGATCATGTCTCGTTTCTAAAGAAAAAACATCAGTCTCTATCAAGTGTAGGAATGAATCTTCAAATTCTTCCTCTGTTTTATCTTTTGACTCCTTGTAGAACCTCAATCTTGATAGTGCATCCACATGTGGAATTGAATTTCCTTTGACATATTCTATATCAAAGTCAAATGCCATTAATCTTATCGCCCATTGTAGAATCCTTGATGTCGTGACTTTGGGTAATTCTTTCCTTGGGTTAAATATAAACTCTAATGGTCTATGATCACTTCTTAATAGAAATTTTTTCCCAATTAAAAATTGTCGGGCTCTGGTAGTTATCCACACGATAGCCAATGCTTCTTTCTCTATGTTCGAGTAATTAAATTTTGTGTTTGTTAATCTTCTCGACAAATACATTATCGGATGTCCTTCTTGTGATAATATTCCTGATATTGAATGTTCGCTTGCATCTGTAGTGAGTGTTATATCCTTTTTCGTATCAAAAATTTTCGCTACAGGTTTCTTTGACATAATTTCTTTTAATCTTTCAAAAGCTTTTTGCTGTTTGTCTGACCACATAAATTCCACATTCTTTTTTCTTAAATTTGCAAACGGTTCCGTCAAGTCCGTGTATTTTGGTAAGTATCGCCTGTAAAAATTTACCAATCCCAAAAAACTCAATTCTTTTTTATTTGTAGGTGTAGCTACTTTTAGTATTTTTTCTATCAAGGCTTTGTCTGGTGATATACCTTCTTTTGAAATGGAATAACCTAAAAAAAGATATTTCGTATGAATTGCTTACGCATTTTTTTTTTAAGGCATCGTCATTCCAGCATTTCTTAATCTATTCAAGACTAAGTCAGTTTTCTCTTTTAATTCCTTTTCATTAGTAGCTCCTATGCATATGTTGTCTTGGTAACAAATCATATTTCGTACATTTTCTCAAACCTGTTCAATGGCCCTTTGAAATATGGCGCTTGCGGTTTTATTCCATATGGCATCCTTATCCATTTTAGTAACCCTATTGGCGTATTTATCCTGGTTACTTCTTTGAAGTTTTCGTCTATTGGTATTTGGTGGTATGCCATTTTTAAATCTATTTTTGAAAAAACAGTCATCCCTGCCAGTGCATGTAATGCAAGTTCAACATTGGGTATAGGATATGAATCCAAGCATATCTTGTGATTTACTCCTATTTTGTAATCTCCACAAATATGTAAATCACCATCTGTTTTCCTCAAAACTACAATCGGTGATGCCCACTTGCTACCTCCAGGCGGAACATGTTCAAGAAGGTCTTGTTCTACTAATTTACGTAGTTTTATCACTACTAATGGCAATAAATTTACTGGTAATTTTCGTGCCTCATAATAAGAGGGGGAAACATTTTCTTTTACTTTTAAACTTGCTTTATAGCTTTTTAATCAACTTAGTAGAATTTATATTAAGCACGTCATTTCCAATAAGCCCGTGGTTTTTTTCCAACTTGTAACAACTATAGGTATTACTTCAAATTTTTCTTTTAACTCTAATGAACCTTCAAAGTATCCTAATATTTTTATAACCGACCCATCAAACTGGCGGAGTTGTAAACTGCTTTTTCATAAAGGTGGCTTACCAATGTGTTCCCAAAAATTTTTTGGTATCAGTGTTACTTCACTCCCAGTATCCATTTGCATATCTAAATTGCAGTTATTAATTTTGACCTTTACTATAATGTCTTTTTTCTTATGTTCAATTCTTTTTAAAGTCTTATTTTTTAATGTAAAAACTTCCCTATTGGTGTCGTTTTCTTCAATTCTTTCAACATTTTTCTTTTTTAATTTACACACTGCTTGAAAGTGGTTCTTTTTTAAGCAATTATTACAAGTTTTTCCAAATGCTGGACACTTTTACTTTTTCATTTCGTGTTCACGTCCACAATACAAACACTTTTTTATCTTCTTTAACATGTACGTATCAGCGAATATTTGTTCACTGGATTGACTTTTATGATGGTTGTATGTCTGTATTAGTTCTTGTTGCTGCATGAAGTCAATACATGTATTTAAAGACATATTTCCTATTTGTAATTGTTCCATTATTTTATATTGGTGTGATGCATTGCACATACCTTCAATTAATCTTAATTGAATCAAGTCCTCTTCAATAGTCTGTTCGTCTTGTCCAAGTTTTTCAAATTCACAATATCTACTCGCATTTCGTAGACGGTGTAGATATTTTATAATTGGTTCGTCAATTTCTTGTTTCATCGACATGAATTTTGTTCTTTCTGCCACTACCAGCCTTTTCTTGGGTCTCATATTTCTTCTTATAATCTGACTTATTTTTTCGAAAGTCAGGTCTTCCAAATTTAAGGGATATGCCATGGTGGAGACTTTCATTACCACCTCGCATCCAGCTGTAGCCAAAAATAAATCCGTGATTTCATTTTCGCCTCTCTTTTCCTTGTTGTCTTTCAACTGTTTTGTTCTCGCAGTGGCAGAGAAACAACGAATCTATGTATCCACGAATTCTGGATCTTCCAGAGACAATTGATATTCTATCGGCGACGCCATTGTTGTGAAGTTGAAGTTAGCACTAATCAGCCGCTAATCTCGTTCTTCTTCCTCGTTATTCCCAGTGACCACTTATATGAGTGTTCACTTATGCTTATGCAAATTATGCATAAAAGATCTACAAGTATTGTTCATCCACCTATTCATTTCAACTAATAAATAATTTAAAAGTGGGGATTAATGTTGTGAAATTACTTAACTGCAGGAATCTGTTACTTCCTGTAATGAATGGATAACTCCAAATATTAACATTAGAAGCTTTATTCAGAAAAACGGAATTGTTAGTAATTAAACAGCATTTTATAAAGGGTGGTTAGTATTGAAATGGGTAGGGTTGGATAGTTCATTATTATCACAGTCTTCATTATTGTTTTACTCATACAGGTCTTTTAGGGCTAGAAGATTATAAGTAGTCCACAGAATTGTCAATTAGTATCAGGGGTTGGCATCCTGGGCTCTTGGGAGGTGTCTTGTTCCCCTCCACCTTCTGCTCCACCTTCTGTTGGGGCGAGGTCTCTAAGAGAGACAATATCTTACCTTTCATCAGGATAGCATATTAAGGTATATTGAGGATTAGCTTCTATCCATTCCACTTTATCTGTTAGTGGTTCTTGTTTATTCTGGTATATGTGGCATTTTAATAGCACTGTCCCTAGTTGCGACAACCACAATTGCAGTGAATTGCTCAGAGAGCATACTGTTGGAAACAAAAAGAATCTTTCATGGTATTCATTGTCCTGCATATATATATATGTAAGGCAGTTGGTATCAGACTTTCCAAACATTCAATGGAGTACCCATGGTTGCTTGCTGCTAATTGTATAGTTTTTCAAATAACACCATTATATCTCTCACATTGATCGTTACCCTGCAGGTTATATGAGGCATTCCTACTAGTGGCTATTCCTTGTTCATGCAAGAACTGTCTGACTTAATCAGACAGAAAGGCACACCCTCTGCCTGAGTATAGGCAGGTAACCAGAAGAGAGAGAAGAGGGAACAGAGAGCCTGGATTATTGTCTCTGCAGTTACATCAGGATAGGGGATTGTGAATGGGAAGTGCAAGAATTCTTCTATTATAGTTAATAGATATTTGTTTTAGTTTTAAATGGGAGTGGTCTCTTGAGATCCAGGACAAGCCCCTCATATGGTTGCATGGCTTTTACTACCATAACCATGTTAGGTCTATAAAATTTTGGTTTTAGTTCAGCATATATCCAACAGTTCCTTATAAGGTAAGTTTCTAATTCAAGTTAAATGTTATTTCACCTGAGTGGCATAGATCTTTGTGCAGCTCTTTGTAGGTTATCACACTGCACATTCTTGAAAGTGTGTCAACCAATATGTTTTGTTTCCTGGAGCAGTATGTGACATCAAATGAGAAACAGGCAAGTTCCTCCTGCCACCAGGCTATTTTCTCATTTTTCACTTTACTTGTAACTTTTTTTGAACATAAACACTACTGATTTCTTATCTGTTATTATTTTGAAATGGCAGCTCAATAGGTACGGTCGCCATTTTCTTACAGATTCTACCAAGGCGTATGCTTCCTTTTCTATGACTGAATGTCACCATTCTGATTGTGAAAGTGTTATGTTTTGCACATATCTCTGCGTAGTAGTAGTAGTTGTAGTACAGTTCTCCGTGTCCTGAATGGCAACTGGGTTTGCAAGGCATAGCCCTCTTATGTTTGCCAGTTGTTCTCTATTTATACTTGTCTATCTAATTTACATACAATACTAGAGAAAGCATTCTAGAGAAGAACACTACAGGTCATAAAAATAAGAGCAGTGTTTTTGATGTTTTCTTTTAATTCCTTGAATGCTCTGGTAATGTGAGGGGGAAGAGAAAAGTAGAAATCTTTGTGAGAGGTTGGACTTTATCTGAAAATGACAGAATCCAATTGGCATAGTGGGAAAACATTCCCAGTGCCTGTCTTAGTGAGGATAAGTTATCAGGAATCAGTAGTTTTAAGAGGGGTCTTAAATGTTCTTTGCTTAGATTCATATAATTCTTACTGACAATATAGCAAAGCAATTTCATTTTGTCCTGTGTGAAGACACGTTTATCCTGGTTCAGCATCAAACTGCATTTTTTCACAGTTATCATAAATTGTTTTAGGTTTTTATCATGTTCATACAGGCCTTGTCTGCATACTGTCATGTTATCAATGTAGGCGATGGTGCCTTTTAGTTGCTCTTTCTCAATTATTTCGTTGACAATTCTCTGGAAACAGGCTACTCCAATGGGATCCTGTGAAACTGATACAGGCAACCTCCAGTTTCAAAGGTCTTATTATTATATAGAAGCTCCACTTGGTGCATAACAGCATTTTAATTGCATGCAGGGTCTGTGGGAATATTTGTCCCTAATTCTCTAAAGCTACACTACTCCTTTATCAGCAACTGCTAGTTAAACAATTTTCCAAATTACTCCATTATACCTCTTACATTGGCCATTACCTTAAGGGTTATGTGGGGTTATTCTACTTATAGCAATTCCTTGCTCTTGTAGGAACTGTCATATGGGTTCAGACATAAAGGAAGCCCCTTTTTTCCAAATGAATATATGCAGGTAGCTGAAGATGGCAAAGACTGAGTAAAGCACCTATATGACTGTTGCAGAGGATACATTGGGGCAGGGTATTGCAAAAGGAAACAGTGAATATTTGTCAATTATTTTCAGCATATATTTGTTAGGAGTTTTAGATGAAAGTGGTTCTTTAAAATCCAATGCAATTCTTTCATAGTTTTGCATGGCTTTTATGACCTTGCTGGTGTTAGGATGGTAAAACCTAGGTTTATTTTCCATGCAAGTTTTACACAACTTGGTGATTTCTTTCACATCCTCTACTGAATAGGGAAGGTTTTTGATTTTTGTCATGCAGACCATGAGTGTAACACCTGGGTGACACAACTCTCTATGTAGTTTCTTTAACAAGCAGCCAAGTTTCTTTGCAAGTAGCCAAGCTACATACATGAGAGAGGTCTTCTACAGCTGCATTTTCTTTATCAGAATGAGTAACACGAGAGTTCCATTCTCCACTTGGCTATCTGCTCATTTTTAATTTTGCCTGTTGTTTTCAGATTGAACATGAATGAGATTTTTGTCTGTAAAAGGAGCTGGGTATGGCATTCTCATAGCTGTTAGATTTAATATGTGAATTTTTAATATCCAGTATTGTTAAAGCCTCTCTGTAGGAAGATGTGTCTGCAAAATATTCATAAACTTGTGCTGAGGCATATTTGGTGAGATAGTGTAGCTTATAAGAAGTTTGGTTACAGTACATACTCAAGAAGTTTCTCATGAAAGTTACTCTTCAGTGAGGATATTCCAGTTCAGTGTCAGACATGTTGGGGTCAATAATAAGTTTCTCTAGACAGAGTAAATTAGACATTTACAAAATGGTTAATAACAAGAATATATTAAATCATAGGAGACTTGTTCTAGACAATATGCATTACTTATTAGTAAGCTTTAATATACTCTGTATTTACCTAAGCTCCCCACAAGGCAGGATGTGGCACAAGGATTGTTTTAACATGTGACTTTCCGAGTACATATGCTTGGGTAAAAATTCCCCATAGACCCCACAAATATGGGATCAGGTGCTTGTCTATTTTTCCCTAGACAAGACTCTGCCCATAGACATAGCCTCGTCTGAGTTCCTCTTTACCCAAAAGCAGAGAGTCTGACAAGCTGAGCTTTAATATACTCAGTATTTATCCAAGTTTCCCACAAAGCAGAATGTGGCACAAGGCTGGTTTAATGTGGGTCTTTCCAAGCCCATAGGCCTGGGAAAAAATTCCTTATAGACTCCGTATACAGGGGATCAGGTAGCTGTCTATCTCCCCCGAACAAGACTCTGCCCTTCAGCATAGCCTTGTCTGGGTTCCTCCAAGCAGAGAGGTTGACAAGCAGAGCCAGGAGGTGGCCACCTGACACCTTTGAGCTTTAATATACTTAGTATTTACCCAAGGTCTCCAGAAGGTAGGATGTGGCACAAGGCCAGTTTAACATGGAGCTTTCCAAGCCCATCAGCCTGGGCAAAAATTCCCCATAGACTCCATATACACAGGGTCAGGAAGTTATCTACCACCTCAAACAAGACTGTCTTTCGGCATAGTCTCATTAGGGTTTCTCTCTGCCCAAAGGCAAAGAGATTGACAAGCAGAGCCAGGCAGTGGGCCACCTGACTCCAAATTTTAATATACTCAGTATATCAGCAGAGTTCTCCTGAATATATGTATTCAGAACAGATCCATTAATGGAGGAGATAGATCATACCACAGTCATGTTAATTTTATTAAGGCTGTATTTTAATGATGGCTCAAAAGCCCAAATGTTATTTCAATATGGGAATGTTGCCAAAGAAAATTATGGTCCAATTTTATATCATTACAGAGAGTCTTTATTGATGGAAGTTTTATATTTTTGTAGATAACTCCTTTTGCATTTAGTTCCACATAGCAAAATTCCAATACTGGATTTGACAATGCAACATTGGTCATTGTTATTACACTGGCGCATGGAAAGATATTCCATCAGTTAGCATTTGCTATTTACAAATTGATGAAGTTCTTGGAGCTGCCAGAGCATTTAGGAGCAGGCCATTGGTCTCTAGTTTTATGATAGCATCTAGATTGGGCCAAGAAGGCACAAGGTACAGAGATTTTTCTTTTGTTGCTTTTACAAACCTTGGCCTTTTTTTCCACAAGACAGATAATTATCATCTCTAGTGGTGCATTTTAGGCAAGGGTGTATTTTGCCTCCACTTGAAAAGCAAGCCTGTCTAGCAGAGGCCATGGCTTCTGTGTTTTTTAGAGGGTCCAGAGTATGTGGGGTACAGAAATAGAAGGCTTCACATCTATTATAGTTAGAGAAACCTGCATTTTGTATGGCTACATCTGATGCTCTAGCTGCTGGAGGATGAGATTTTCTTGTTCAAATAGGCACTGCCAGATGTTTACTGATAACAGTCTGTTAACGAAAGTGTTTCTCACCAATTCTACCTGATACTGCTCAGGTGAGATGGCTGTAAAGGTACAGTTCTTACTAATTATGTTGACTTCCTTATGGAAATTATCAATAGATTCAGGAGGATGCTGGCACCTGGTAACAAACAGATGTCTCAAGATAATTTCATTTTTTTCAAGATATATAATCTATCCATTGGCTTCAGAAAAGGATAAATAAAAAACATTTGAAGATAGGAGTTTCATTAAGTATGCAGTTTATTGCAAGTAGAACTGTCCTCCAGAAACATGTTAAAGATTCTTTGCCAGTGACAATACTTCCTCTTAGCATCTGATGAATTCAGGATCAATGGTCATTTTTTTCCGGATAGAGCTTGCTTTCCATCATTATTTTGGACTAGCCAGTTTAGCAGAATAAATTGTAATGAATAGATAACACCAAGTATCAACTTTAGAAGCTTTATTCTGCTGAACTGATTATTAGTAGTTAAACGGACTTTTATAAAGAGTGGCTAGTATTTTTAATTGGTTAGTATGAGATATTTCATTATTATCACACCCCCATCTCTTGTTTTAACATATAAACAGAACATAAGGGAGTATTCAAACAGTCTTTGCAACCAGATATTTTATATTCAATAAATTCTCTTCAGAAAAGGATGTTGAAAGTATTTCATACAGGTTATCCAGGCATCTCTAGAATGAATTCCCTCAAACACACCTATGTCTACTGACCCAATATGGACAAAGAGATAGAGAGATAGGTAAAAGTGTGAGCAGGTCATGCCATGGCAGCAAAATCATTGTCAGTAAAATTTTGCCATTGGCCAAAGACAAATTCACAGTGGTTGAGATTACACATCAATTTCAAGGGACTGATAAATGGTGTCTGCTACATAATCGATGTCAAAAGTTTTTCTAAATGGCCAGAAATTTTAAAATGTATGGGTCCAACTTTTACAATTGTGACATTATTTGACATTGGCAAATAGAAAGGGTTAGCTCAAAAACATAGCTTGGAATGAAAGGTTAATGAATAGAATGATGAACAGACCTAGAGAAAGAAGGAAGATTGCTCATTTCTAAAAGAGAAAAGTTTGATTCTCTAAAAGCAGGAAAATTACTTAAGGAAAGGCAATATTACCACAAGAAGCCATGTGGAGATCTTTAAGCTTACAGCTGATTAATGACCCAGCTCCAAGATTTGGTCTGTGAATAATTCTTTGGGAAACCTAGGGTATTTCAAGTGTAATGACCCTGGCAGGGTTGTGGAAATGGCTGACTGTAGAACCACCTGGTATATTTCAAATTTTTAAGCCGAACCAGGCTGAGAAATTTTCACTTACGCAAAAAATAATTTTAATTATTGACCATAAGTTAGGCCACACCAAACAGTCAAGAGCCAGATTGGTCAAAGGGTAGACAAAATGGCAGGTGCAGGTGAAATATCAAGAAAGGCAGAGGAATTGCCCATATCCATTGGGAAGTGTTGGTGTAAGGTATCAAAATGAGAAGGAAGAAGTTATTGGGGCAGATTGATACCTGTGACTGCTGCCCATAAAAAAAAAGCGATCTTCCCAAATTTTCCAGAGGCAGACAACAAAAGGGCTCTTGTTGGAAGATAGGGGAAACACTTAGTCCCCTAACGACATCAGACCCCATGTCAGTTTTGGGCAAATATCAATAAATGCAAGAAATTGAAGTGGGTGAGACACAGTCATTACAGACACTGAGAGATGACTGTTTTGCCTGATATCATGTGACTGCCTGCCTGAAGCCTTGTGCCAGACTTAACCAAACCAGCTGAAGTGTTACATTCAACTTACAAAGCAGGTTGGGTCGATAATTTTCTGCATGAAGAATTGATAAATTCTAACATCAAGACTAACTAAGCACTGTACAAATGAATGTATATAAAAGCATTTATTTTTATTCAAGTTATTTCTTTTTTCACTTATCACTTCAATCTACTGGACCAACCCAATACCCAATTTCTGTCAATGATTCAATCTTTGCCAGCCTTATGATAAAAAAACAAAGACAACATGGGATAAGGCAAGGCTTGAATTGAAACAGTTAACTCATTGATCAACTGTGGGGATTGGACATCAGATGGACCAGCTGAGAAGAAGCCCACAATTGGTGCCAGTGACCAAGGGATATGACCAACCCAAGAAAACAGACAACCAAGCAAAGAAAAGAAATGAGAAAGAAGTTAGAACAATTAGGCTTTGGTCATTTTGACAATATAGCTCTAAAAACACACTCCACAATTTTTTTTTCTCTTGTTAAACTCGCAGCAGCCACAAGACAAGTACACAGCGACCCCTGAACTTTATGGTTTTCCCTGAAATTCCTTGAATTTTGTTGTTGCGTCTCACCAAGACAATTTTTTATTCATTTTGATTTTTCCAGTTTGATATGTGTTGTGGTACAATCCACCTAATTTACATAGTGGAGTACCAACCATATAAATATGGTTGGTACCGGGAAGACGAGGGAGGAAGAAGAGATCCAATCCAGAGACTCTGCCCGACTGCGACTAAGTCAACCCATTCTACAGGAACGGTCTTCCCAAGAATATACCAAACTATCTGTAAATATTGTGTACACGTTCTTGTGTCAATACATTTTGTTTAAGTACATTTTGTGTTGTATTATTATTATTCCATGCTTTATTCAAGTTTCAGCAATGGCGACGAGGTAAAAAGAATTGATAATTGATAGCTTTCAACAATTGGGACAAGTCTTTGAAGAGCCCAGGCTGAAGGAAAAAATTATTAATTAAAAGTCCAACATCTAATAGAACGGAAAAGTATTCTGAAGTTCTGAATAGTTAAAACTCGTTAAAGGACGACTAAGCATAAAGGAACGTTCACTCAGAAAAATCTGAAAGGTGGCGTAAACGAATGACGGCGAATCTAAAAAAAAAAAAAGAAAAAAAAAAAAAGCTGGCCAACTACAAAAACATTAACAGGAGCACAAATACGTGTTGACTTTGAAAGGTAATGAACTTGTAAAAAAAAAAATTTGTTTATATTTTTGGTTGGTTGCTCAACAATATTTTATAAAGCAAGACATAAAATTAAAAAGTCGTAAGTTGTTTCGATTTTTTTTGTCAGCTTATATTATATTCGTGGATACACAATTTAAAAGTATATTCTTTGTTGCATGAACACTATCAGCTAAAGATGGATGAATTATCCAAAGTCATAGCTGAATTATTTAAAGCCCATCAGTTGAGTCAAGCTGAATTATTCAAATCCCAGCAGTTGAGTCTGCAACAACAAAGTGAACAGTTTGCCTTATTAATAAGGGAACAGCAAATAGCACAGCAGAAATATCAAGAAAAGCAAGAGGAGTTGAGTCAGCAACGTCAAAATGAACAGTTTGCCTTATTAATAAGGGAACAGCAAATAGCACAGCAGAAATATCAAGAAAAGCAAGAGGAGTTGAGTCAGCAACGTCAAAGGGAACAAGAGGAAAGACTGGAAAAAAAGGAAGAAATGCAGATCAAGGTTTTAGAAATTCAAAAGTTAACACTGGAGAAATCAAACAACAATCAGGCAAATGAAGGAAACTCTTCATATTCTAATAACATCATATTTAATTCGCTGAAAACTTTCAACTATGTGCCAGACGAAGGAAAAACGTTTGAAGCGTACTTTAAACGATATGAAGATATTTTCTACTGTGAAAACTGGTCGAATTCAAGAAAAGTCAGTCTATTACTAAGAAAGCTAGGTACAGCGGAACATAGCAAATTTGTAGATTTTATTCTACCGAGAAGAACAAATGAATTGGAATTCTCGGAAACAGTGAAATTGCTAAAGGAGTTGTTTGGAGCAAATATGTCTCTTTGGCATAAGCGATGGTTATGCATGAATGTTGCTAAATCCGATGATCAGGATTACTTAACATATGCATCTATAGTGAATAGACATTGTGACAATTTCAGATTGGCAGAGATTACGGTTGAAGAATTCAAGTGTTTAATTTTTGCTCAAGGACTGGTATCCAGTAAGAGTGCCAAAATAAGATGTAGAGTTTTGTCTAAACTCGAATCTGAACAAAACCTTACCCTGCAAAAGTTAGCAGAGGTGTCAATGGCCGTAAGTTTAAAAAAGAGTCTCAAAAATTGAAGAAGCTGGCATTGCTTATATTAAAAAAAGTAAAAAAACAGTCAAATTATCCATCAGAAAAAATTGGAGTAAAAATTCGGCGTATTTTAAAAATAGACAAGAAAAATTAAATGAAAAGAATGAGGAGAAAAAAAAGGTTCCACCATTTAATTGTAGATGGTGCAACGAAAGACACTGGGAGGTAAATTGCCCATATAGAAATAAAAAATGTTTCGTGTGCCACAAGAATGGTCACAAAGGGTCGTGTTGTAAAACGAAAAAAGTCAATAGCCGAATTAGACAGACAAATTCAAATATCAAATCAGATAGAGATTTGAGGAAGTATGACGACTGAAATATTTAAAAAGAATATCAAATTTCAACTCGATTTCAGATTTAACTATAAAACATGGAAAATTTTAAAAAGGCCTACAATAATGAAGTCAACGAAACGCGCTCGAACAGTGACTGGAAAGGAAATTAAATTTGAAGGCGAGGTTGTACTTCCCATGAAATTGAACGGGAAAGTTAAAAAAATAAAAGTTTTCATTCTGAAAAATGGAGAAAACTTGATAGGTACAGATTTTATTGAAACATTCGAATTGCGGGATAAACCATTAAACTCATTCTGCAGAAAAGTAGAAAGTAATACGCAAACAAGACAGGACATTAAAGAGGAATTAAAGAAAAAGTTTCCGGAAACCTTCACACCTGGTCTTGGAAGATGTAACAAGTTTGAAGCCAAATTTGAATTAAAGGAAAATACTATGCCAATTTTTAAAAAGAAACGTAACGTGCCTTTCGCATGTGTAGAGAAAATTAACGAAGAACTTGATAGGTTGGAAAAAATGGGAATTATTTCGAAAGTAGAATCTAATTCACGGGCTGCGCCGATTGTGTGCATAAAAAAGAAATCAAACCAAGTCAGAGTCTGTGTTGATTTTTCGACAGGGTTGAACTCGGTAATTAAGGACTACCATTACCCGTTACCGAGTCCGGAGGAGACTTTTAACAAGCTAAATGGTGGAGTTATATTTTCAAAAATCGACTTATCAGATGCCTATCTCCAAATTCCCGTCGAAGAGGAATGTTCGAAGTTACTAGGGATAAACACGCATAAAGGGCTATTCAAGTACAACAGGCTTCCTTTTGGTAGTAAAGTGGCACCAGCCATTTTTCAACAAGCTATGGACGTCATGTTGAATGATTTAGACTTTGCGTGCGCTTACTTAGACGACATCATAGTAAGGAGCGAAACCGTCAACAAACATCGAGAGCATCTCAATCAAGTATTTAAAAAGATTCAGGACTTTGGATTTAAAGTCAAAGAGTCAAAGTGCGAATTTGGTTTGGAGGAAATTAAGTATTTAGGGCACATAATCAACAAAAATGGCAGATGTCCAGATCCGGAAAGGTCCATTGCGATTAGAGACATGTCGACACCTACTAAAGTGGCGATGCTACAGAATTTTCTAGGGCTTGCAAATTATTATCAACCGTTCATTAAAGGAATGTACAATTTAAGAGCTCCGTTGAATGAACTGCTAAAAAAAGACAAGGCATGGGAATGGATGGTAGAATGTCAGAAAGCCTTTGATGAAATAAAGAAAATGCTTACGTCCGACCTCTTTTTAACCCATTACAATCCAAAACTGGATATTGTAGTGGCAAGTGATGCTAGTTCATACGGGATAGGAGCGTGTATTCAACACATAATGCCAGATGGTTCTAGAAAACCAATTGCACACGCTTCGAGAATTTGCTCCCAAGAGAAAGAAGTTACTCTCAGATAGAAAAAGAGGCACTGAGTATCATTTTTGCCATACAAAAATTTCACAGGTACATCCACGGCAGACATTTTATGCTTGAAACAGATCATAAACCACTGATCACTATTTTTGGTTCAAAGAAAGGGTTACCTGTTTATACAGCAAATTGTCTGTTAAGATGGGGAACCATTCTTCTCAATTATGATTTTCACATAAAGCACCTATCATCCAAAAATATAATTCATGCGGATAGTTTATCAAGACTAGTACCGAGTCAAGAAGAAAGATTCGAAGAATCAATTATTGCAAATATCAGAGCAGATTATGAGGTGAAAAGCATGGTAAACAACATTGTAAGAGAGCTACCGGTTACTCTAAAGGAAATTAAAAAAGAAGCTGAAAGCAATGATTTCATTTTAGAAATAAAAGGCAAAATGGTAGCAAATGACCAAAAAGTGCAGGAGATTTATACAATAGGTGACGGAGTTTTATTATATGGTGAGAGAGTAGTAATACCAAAAAAGTTGCAGAAAAGAATACTTCGGGACTTTCATATGGATCACCCGGGTATTAATAGAACAAAAAGCTTAATGCGAAGCTTTGTGTATTGGAAAGGAATGGATATCGAAAACATGGTTCATCGATGTAAAGGGTGTGCGTTAGCAGCTAAGGCACCACCTATAGTACACAAACCATGGCCCAAGATGGATCATCCGTGGACAAGATTATACATTGATTTTGCTGGTCCAGTAGAAGATTTTTACTACTTAATAGTGGTAGATAGTTTTACAAAATGGCCGGAAGTACTACGCTGTAAAAAGCCTACGTCCAATACCACAACAACTTTTTTTTTAGTGAACTATTTGCACGGTTCGATTGTGCCAGAGTGTATTGTGAGTGACAATGGTACACAATACACTTCTGAAGAATTTAAGGAATTTTGTGAGTTATATCAAATTAACCACATAACGACGCCTCCGTATCATCCGAGGTCTAATGGACTCGCATAAAGATTTGTCGATACTTTAAAGCGAGCTCTGAAGAAAGCCTCAGGAGTTCCAACGGAAAAGGCGCTTCAGCAATTCTTACAAGTATACAGAATCAAGCCAAACCAGAGAACACACTCAAACATGGCACCAGCTGAACTAATGTTCGCTAGGAAAGTTAAGTCAGTGTTTGACAAGCTTTTGCCAGGAAAAAATAGAGTAAAGAATACCATGTATACAGCGAGAAAAAGATACACTCCCGGAGAGGTGTTTTCAAGTGCTACAAAAACAACGTTGAGTTCTGGGAGCGAGGCATAGTGGACAAGAGAATCGGTGACCTGATTCACATAATTAAAGGGCCGAAGAATACTCATAAAAGGCACCAGAACCAACTTAAAAAATATTACGATATAGAGCATAAAGAGAGTATACCGGATGAGGACGAAGATCCCATTGATATAATGTATGATATGTTTCAGGTAGAACCTCCACAGAATACTCCTGAACCAAGAAGATCCGGTAGGAAATGGAAGTTCACGGACCCATTGGATGTGAATCCAAAACGGAAAAAATATTAAAATTAGGCAAATGGATCTACAAAGAAATAGCCATAATCATCAACCTATATAGGAAGCCAATTTGAAATCCAAAAGGGATTCCAAGGCTTGGGAGAGGGGTGTTGTGGTACGATCCACCTAATTTACATAGTGGAGTACCGACCATATAAATATGGTTGGTACCGGGAAGATGAGGGAGGAAGAAGAGATCCAATCCAGAGACTCTGCCCGACTGCGACTAAGTCAACCCATTCTACAGGAACGGTCTTCCCAAGAATATACCAAACTATCTGTAAATATTGTGTACACGTTCTTGTGTCAATACATTTTGTTTAAGTACATTTTGTGTTGTATTATTATTCCATGCTTTATTCAAGTTTCAACAATATGATTTGCTGATTTATTAATATTCAGTTTGTTAGTGGGTTAGCATGAGTGACCACAGGTCAGAAGAAACTGAAAGGTTAGAGGTTGAAGACAAAGTATGTGAGCATCAATTAACAACTGGCCTGAGAGGATTGCTGGGGGGACCCAGGGTTTCAGTCTTTGGTGGAACCCAGGGGAGTTAAAGGACTGGCTAGCATCTATCAGAAAAGGGCAGCTCATATATGAGCTGTCTGAGAAAGAAACCATCTATGTGTCATTTAACACAGTAGAAGGACTGATATCAAAATTCATATCAAATCACCTGGCAAAGGATCCCAGTTGACCTGGAAAGAATTGAGTTACTAGTGAAGGAATACACGAACAAAGCAATGGCAATTGAGGCTATGAGAACCTTCATGAAATTAGTACAAATAAGAGATGAAACTCCTGAAGATGAGAAAATGGCCTAGAGATGAGAAAATGGCCACTCTAGCCTTCCCAGGGGAAGTCAGAGACTATCCAGTCATACAAACCCAGTTGGCTGATCTGTACATAGAGGTTCTCCAGAATGAATGCATATGACATGATGGGATGTAGGAAGCACCAGTCAAACTGTTGGTAGCTATTGCACTAGCCAAGGACAGCCAAAGGATTTAGGAGAAGGTAAAGAGAAAAAGAGCACAAGTACAAGTTCAGGAGGTAGGCAGGCAGGAGGGAGGAAGATCATCCATGTGGGATAAAAATGTTGACCTGAAGAGTGAGAAGAGGTTCACAATAGAAAGGTGTGGATGTGGGGGCATGGGTTTTTAAGCCAACACCAGGCCAGTTAGGGCTCATATGTTGGACTTGTCATTATGAGGGCCATAGGGCAGTATACTGTCCAACAAAATGGGGAATGCCCCCAGATTTTTATGAATGCAGATGCACTACGTGCAGTCATTGTGGACATAAGACAAAGTGGTGTGGGATGAGGAAGAAGACCCCCACAGGTCCCTGTCAAAAAACCCACCTCTGGAAAAGAGGAATGAGGTGTTGGGCATGGGACCAGGTTGGTTACTTTGCCATGAACTGCCCCAGAGAAGGTGTTGGTTCTGTAATGAATCAGGGCACTTGAAAAGAAGCTTCCCATATAAGAATAGGAAGAAAGAATCCCAGAAAATCCACCCAGGGCACTGCGGCATAGAAGACAGTCGAGTCCCACCTGTGATAACAATAATGAAAGGCTATTACTGTTGGCATCTATGTTTGGGTGGGCAGAGGGTTGTCACTCCAAGTGGAGGACAGCTAGAGAATTCTCTTGTTGACCCAAGGAGAACTCACTTGTGAGGCAGTAGTGGGTGGCTTAGCAATGAAGGCTTTGATAGACATGGGGAAATCAGTTTCCTTAATGAGGGAGGAAAAGTATAAGGCCCTGAGAAATACTGGGTGGATGGAAAGGCCTGATATAAAGATTAGTCAAACAGATGGTAAACCAATGAAGATAAAAGGAATGGTGAAGATCCTAGTTAAAATAGGAAGGACCTGGAATGTCCATAACTTTTATGTGACCCCTGACCTCTGTGGAGAAGTGACCTTAGGGGAGGATTGGTTATACCACCATAAAGCACAAATAAGGTTCAACCCCACCATGTTAATAATGGATGGTGTGGAGACACCATTGGGAAGCACTCCTGAAGTGTCAGTGGCAGTAGTGGTTGATAAGAACATAAAATTACCCCCTAGAATTGCAGTGTCAGGCAGAGGGAGGCTAATGACAGAAGGAAAAATGGAGAAAAACAGTTTTCCAGTTGATCCTGGTAGAGGAGATTAACCCTGAAAGAAATGAATTAACCTTGTGTGAGATAGCAGTGGAGGTGGCAGTGGTAGTGCCTGTTATGTCGGCCAATCAGGCCAATAAGACAATAAAAATAAGGAAGTGAGAAGAAGTAGGAAGGGCTCTACTGTTAAGATCTATATAATGGGTGAAGTTGGATAAATAGGTAAAAAAAAGGACCGGAACAAATAGGAGAGGTAAGGGACAAAGAGATAATAGTCCTTGATAAGTTTAGTACCAGAATGGGATCTCTGCTAAGAGTCAGCCATGATGTAGTGGTCAAGTCAGACAAGGAACTGGTTGAGACCCTATTGAACACCCATCCACAAGGGATCCCTAGTAGAGGAAGCAGTCTGAGATATGTTACAGGCAGGAATGATTGAGAGATCTGAGTCACCTTGGAGCATTCCCCTATAGTGGTAGTAGATAAGAAAGATGGTGGGTACAGGTTTTGTGTTGACTTTAGGAGGTTAAACCCCATTCCATTGCCCCTAACAGTGCCCCTACCACTGATAGACAACATACTGGCCCTGTTGGGGAGGGCTACGTACTTCTCCACCATAGATCTAAGATTAGGATATTGGCAGGTGGCCCTTGATGAGGTCAATAGAGAGAAGGCCGCATTTGCATGTCACCTAGGCCTGTTCCAGTTTGGAGTCATGCAGTTTGCTTTGACTAATGCTCCGGGTATTTTTCAGCAACTAATGTTCATAGTGTTGAGCGAGATCAAAGATTTCACTATGGCCTATTTTGATGACATTCTGGTGTTCTTGGAGATGCCAGAACAACATTTTGGCCACTTGAGGCAGGTATTGGGTTGATTAAGAGGGTACAGGTTAAAGCTAAAATTATCAAACTGCCAGTTTCTGAGAGAGAAAACCAAATACCTGGGATTCATTATAAATGGAAGGGTGATTAAGCCTGACCTAGAAAAAGTGGAGGTAATAAGAGAAATGCCTGAGCTGAAGAGAGTAAGATAGGTGAGAAGATTTGTAGGGGGCCATAGGTTATTATAGGTGATTCATTCCAGCATTTTATGGATTGGATATACTTCTGATAGCATTAACTAAAAAGTATGCTAGGTTTAAACGGACAGAGGACTGTCAGAAAGCATTTGACTGCCAGAAGGAGCAGTTGACCACCATTCACTTGCTGACATATCTGGATCTCAGCAAGCCAATGGTCCTCTACACGGATGCTAGTGAGCAGTGTATAGGAGCCATCCTTATCCAACTATGCATGGGCAGAGATGTTCCAGTGCCAGGTATACCAGAGGAATTACCAGTGCATTTCCTATCAAATGGGCTCTCAGAGACACAACAGAGATGCCTGATGATAGAGAGAGAAGAATACACTATCATGTATGCCTTACAGAAGTTGGATTACTATCTAAATAGGGCAGTACTTACTATCAAGACTGGCCATAAGCCATTCCAGTATTTGCTGGAGGCTGGGTGGACTAATAAAAAAAATCCAACAATGGGTCCTGAAATTGAGCGGTTATGACTGCAAAATAGAGTACCTAGCTGGAAGAGATAATACCTGTGCAGATTTACTCTCCAGAATACCAAAACTGTTGGAAGCAGAATTTGTGAGGGTGGAGACAGGGGTAGACAATAGGGCCTACCAAATAGGAGTAATCAACTCAAACAGGCTGAAAAACTGTTCTGTGTTGGAGATGGATGTGGAAGAAAACACACAGGTGGTGACTGATACTCATTGGATGGAAGAAATTGAGAAGGGTCAGGTGAACAGTGAGATAGCTGCCCTCAGGGTGAAAGTAGAGGCAGAAGAGACCTCGAAGCATGTAATATACGAAGGAAGGCTATATTATCTCTTAAGAAGAGATGAAGAAAAGAGATTTAGGTTATATGTATGTAAGGATCTGAGATCTGAAATATTGGAGCAGTATCATGAAAATCTGGGACATATGGGGATTGATAAAACCTGTGATCTATTGGGAAGAAGTTATTATTGGCCAGGATTGTATAAGGAAGTTACTAACTATATCCAAAGTTGCATAATATGTCATGGGCAAAGTAGAAGTCAAGAGATGGCACTGCTGGAAAAGACAGATGTCCCAAATTTTCCTTTTGAGAAAATAAGCATGGATGTTTCAGAACCATATGGGGAGATCTCTAGGGGAAACATCTACATCATGAACTTTGGTGGACAAACTGTTCTGAGGCATATGCTGTGCCAGATAGAGAGAGCTCAGATGGTAGCTGATTTAATGATGAATGAATATTCCCTACATATGGTGCCACAGCTGGTCACAGATAATGGACTAGAGAATATGAACAAAATAATGACAGAGGTCTTGTCGAGCTTAAATGTAGTACTACATCTCCCTATTATTCCCAATGTAATGCTAAGGTGGAGAGATTCCATAGGACCTTAGGAGATGTGTTAGCTACGCTAGCAAGGGATAACACTGAGAACTGGGACCTGTAAAGGAGAGTTGGTCATTGTAGCATCTCATAGAAGTCCCCCTCTCAAGTGACTTTGTCTTTGTTTGTTTGGCCTCCCATCTCTCTAACGACAACCAACGACAGTGAATTTGGTCCCTGAAATGGAGACGTATTTTTAGAATCTGCTACATTTTAACATGAAATTCCAATTGTAAGTACTAAGAATAACTTTTTCCATGATATTCTTTGGATGCATATTTTTTTATTTTAATTTTTGTCTCCAGATATGTTAGGTTAATTTTTAATTTAAAATTTATATCATATATGCATATATATCATATGTAATCTGGCTTACTTCAGTTTTGGTAACCAGTGTGAGTAAAATAATTGCTTGATAATTGCATATTGCTTTAATAGTGGGAAATGGAACTTATACTATGTTAAAACTTTAAAAAAAAACTAATCATTTTATTCTATACACACACCTTACTGACTCTATCCAAAAACCTTTTACACACAAACAGATTTAGTGCAGGGTAACTCATAGCTATCATAATAGTGTACACACTAACAGTGCAAACTAATAAAGAAAAAATTGAATCTTTCTACTCCATGCTAGACAATGCCAAGGCTCTTTGCAAATAAAAAGAAGTCATAATTATCATGAGAGACCTAAAGGCCAAAGTAGGTAGAGAGAGGGCAGTGGATATAGCTGGAAAATCAGACTAAGAAATCAAAACGAACGTCGAGAAAAATGGATCCAATGGTGCACACAGCCAATAGCCAGGTAATTGGCAATACATGGTTCCAAGAACATCCAAGAAGATTATGGACGTGGAGGAACTCAGGAGGAGAAACTGAAAACCAAACTGACTACATAACTATCAACAAAAGATCATAAATTCAATGGTTCACTGCAGAGGGCAGAAGCGAACATTGTCAGGTTATATGTAAACTAAGGCTGAAACTGTGGAAACTGAAGAAGACTAATGCAGTACCAAAACTGCAATGGAACAAACCACCATTTATTGTTATCTATTTTGGGGTGAAAAAGAGTGTCATGATACATACAGTGAATTGACTACAATGATGGCAGACAATTATGTTGAATTACAATTATAAAATGGAATTCCTGCCATCAAAAAAGCTAGGTCAAGCAGACTCATACCTAAATTAGTGAACGTCTAGAAAAAATATGGCAATTGCAGCACTAAGAGCTGAGAAAGGAATTAAGAACATTCTCTGCAATACCATAGGGAATCTACTATTATAGAAGGTAGCTAAGGTGGATACTTTAAAAAAAAAAGGAAATACAGTGGAAATTGAAAGAGAAAAATAAGATAAAATAAAAAACTGACGGTGACAATATTTTCCCAATTTGCAATGAGGTCTTAATGCATGGTGAAAGAGTGGTAATGCCTGAATCTCTTCAGAAAAGCTTGTTGAAAGAATTTCATATAGGTCATCCAGGCATCTCTAGAATGAAATCCCTCATGCACAGATATGATTACTGGCCCAATATGGACAAAGAGATACAGAAATTGGTAAAAGTGTGCACAAGATGTGACATGGCAGCAAAATCATCATCAGTAAAATTTTGCCATTGTCCAAAGACAGGCACACTGTGGTTGAGATTACACATCGATTTCAAGGATCCAGTAAAAGGTGTCTAGTACATAATCGTTGTCAAGTGTTTTTCCATATGGCCAGAAATTATAAAATGCAAGAATCCAACTTTTACAATTTCAATAAACTTCTTGCATGAATTACTTGCTTGATCTTGTATCCTGGATACCATTGTTTTGGCCAATGTCACGCAATATCCATCTAAAGAGTTTGTACATTTTGTGAATCCTTTGTGATATAATATCTCAAAACTGCCACCTACCAACCAAGATCTAATGACCAAGCAGAACACTTCATTGATAGATTCAAAAGGGCATTAAAAAATGTAATAGTGATGAAACTAAGGATATATTAGCTTTTATATCTATACAGGTGATACTTAATCCTAACACTGTATCAGAATGAATGTACACTAAAAAAATGAGGTTCATGTTGAACAAACTGCTGCCAAATGAAAAAAATAGTTGAAAGCAAGAGAAAATCCATTACACAGATGTACTTCAAACCTGGTGATAATGTATTCTTTGGAAATTAGAAAAATGGAAAGGACGGCTAGAAAGATTGGGTAGCTGAAAGATGTGTCAGAAAGTTATTTACATGATAAAAGGGTTTACATGGGTGAATAAAAGATATCTAAATCAAAAAAGACAAACACAGCATCTGACATGAGGAGCCAATGGGGGTTCTTTATGACATTTTCCATGTACCTGTGCCCCAGATAGCACCAGCAAACACATGCACCATTAAATGGAACAGACAACCTACAGAAGTGTTGGATCAAAAAGCAAATGTGTATAACTTCAATAGAAAGTAAGTCTCAAAATGGGAGATGTTGTGCTAAGAGATAGTTACTCTCTTTAATATCATGAATGGACTGATCCATTCATGATAAGTAGTCCTGAGTAATTGTATAGGGGGAAGAAGATAATACTATTGTAGTGTCTTGTGTAGTTGCAAACTGAATATATACTTTCACAACTGACTCAGTGTTGTTTCTTGCTAAACTCACATCACGACAATATCAAAAGAAGAGAAAAGAATATTAACCAGTTGTGGTGAATATGGTTGGAATTGTCGTTGGTATAGTGGTTGGAACAGTTGTAGACACTGTTGTTGCAGTGGTAGTTGGAATTTTTGTTGGAATACTTGTACCTGGTAAATAATATAGATAGATAGATCAATTTATTTGAAAACAATTTTTACATATAAATATGAATTTCTAAGTATTAAAGTCACATTTTGTATATCACAAGAAATATACTTACTGATTTTACTACAAAGCTCCACACTCAGTTCTATTTCTACACTTTTACTTGGATCTTCTTTCTTAATAGTAATTATGAGGTTTCTCAGTTCTTTATCTTGTGGTAACATCACTGGAGCATTAGGCATGAGATTCTATATTAAAGTCAAAGAAAAACACAAATTTACTTACACTTATTTAATATAATCCGGACAGAATCAATAAAAATTAATGAGGTTCATTGCCTTAAAACAATATTAATGTCAGATATATGTGTAAAATAGATAACACTCACTATTCCAGCAAGCTTATTGGTTATGCTTTCCCACATTTAATGAAAACCTTCTGCATTTAGTATCAGATAATCTGTCTGTTATTATACATTAAGTAATATTCTCATATACCATTATTCTTCTACTAATAATACAGGATATATTTTAACTTTCCTTAAGTTGCAAGATATCATTTAAATCTAAATAAGTATACAATGCCAAAAAACAAGTTAGATTTCATGTGAAAAACAATTTACTTACCGTCAACACAACAAAAGTACCATCTACATAAGTAAGAGTTATATTATAATGAGCTACATTTGTGGCGTTCACAAGCTGCATGCTAAGTGGACGTTTCGGATTCATGAAAGTCACATTTAGAGATGGAGTTTGATCCAGTTTGGAAAACTTGAAAAGTTTGTCGCCAACAACTATATTTCTAATTCCATCATAATTTGTTGTTGGCTCAATCAGCACATCACCATTGTCAAGGTTGTCATAAGTAATTTCTTCTTCATGGATACATATTGCTGTAGATAAGTAAAAGAAGAAATAAATTCTGATCCTATGTACAAGAAAACATGAACTGACATACATCCTTTCAAAATTACAATAACATCTGAATTTAATTTTCATAACTTGCTCCCCTGATAGGTAGAATCTTCAAATGTTCAAATATAATGTCAACTGACATCTGATACCTTGATTCCATCCTTCTCTTTATCTTTTCCTTAAATATCCGTCTCTATTCTTACTCTCTGCAACCCATTGCATGGTAGTGGCACTCCCGCTTTGTTTGTGATGAAATGCTTTAAAAAAAAAACAAAATTAAAAACATAACAATCACCTGTCCATCTCACTGCCTCACTCACCATATGCAAGCAATATTTTAGCAAACTACTATGATCCTCACTGAAAATATTTTCTTCTATCTTCTCTGAATGTCTAACAATTAAGCCATGACAGCTTTATATTAAGAATTATTAAATATGGTAATACATCAAGAAGGCAACTTCATATGAACACATTCAAGACGAGTAACATGACGACATGGAATTCTTTGTTTTCAAGTAATCCCACACAAATGTTCATGAGAAAATTAAAGTGAAATGCAAAAAATTGATAATCTACCTGATTTACAGAACAGATCTAGCTCTATGGAGCATTTACTCAAACCAAGGAAATTTCATTGTGATCTTAACTCCCCAGCTATTATGCAAGAATGAAAACACTTTGTCACAATTTTGAAAATTATCTTGCTTCTTTACAAGTCAATAACCTCAGCAGGCTTCACATTCCTAAAGCTTTCAGCATATTTGAGTAATCTACATATGAAAATGCAATAAACATGTTACGTTTGCAGTATATCAATCATAAGACCTTATCTCAAAGATATAGACAGAGAACTGAGAGATAATTTAATACAGTAACTGCATTTCTGTAGTGGGAAGAAAGCATCAGAGGTGCTTTTATATGTAGTTTCTACTCAACTTTGCTTTTTCAATGATTATTGGAAAATAGAAGGCTACACATGGCCACAATGTTTAATCGAGGCAGGAATGCAGAAAGCAACATTCTGCCCTGCACAAGTTTAATCAGACACAATAGACTATGATTGCATCTAAAACAAGATATTACAGAATGAGCTGTAAATGTATCTGTGTGTATCTGCAAAATCATAATAATATGCATGCAATATGCAGAGAATTATGAAATATAGAAATACTATAAGGAGGATATTATAGAGTACAGTAACTCACCTAAATGAGCACAATAGATTTCTATTGAACACAAATTTCCATCAAAAGACAAGAAAAAAACTTATTCAGCATTTTATGCTAATAGAGGCTTTTAGAAAATTTCTCAAGTGCACTTAGGAGGATCTAAGGTAGTGGAACTTTTTACAGAGCATTATGGAATCATTTATTTCAGAGGACTCCCTGGAAGAGACATTTGCTTATTTAGACAATATCCCGGTAGATGGAATGACATGAAATAAAGATGATAGATTTTACCTATATAAAAACTTATCATGCACAGCAAAAAGATATTGAAAATGCTATTGTAAAACTCATCAATTAAGGTATACAACTTAAAGTTGAATTTGATGTTGAAACAAGTGCTTGAATATATGCCATTTCCATTGCCCCAATTCAGAACTGTAAACAAATTGCATTCTTTTTAACTTCACTACAAAATTGTGCTATGATTTTGATATGATTTGTAAGTGTGGTATAGATAATGTTCCTATGAAATGCTATCTCAGTCCAACTGTGGGATGATGAGTTTAAGAGCAACAGATGCTTACGAACCTTCACATAGATCGATGTCCTACTGGTGTGGCATGATTTACGTCATCTTGGGAAATCTAAAACTTATCCAACTCAGTTGATGAGATTAGAAGTGTCATAGGTGCAAGATTTTGAGTTGCTGGTGCTGCTGAAATTATTAAAGCTACCCAACACTTACAGTGGTTAAACACAGACATTAAAAGACTAATTTCTACTTTTGATTAAAAAGAAAAGAAAACAATATTCCTGAGCATTTCACAAGGTTATACTACATTCCCATTTGTTTGGCCTTCTTCTAGCTTGACACTTACCCTACATTCAGAAAGGTTATTGTGTCTAATACAAAAACACCTGAGAGATTACTTTCATTGTTTACGTTATTCAGACTGTTGTCCTCATCTTCATTGGCATATTCACAACGTTTGGATATTGTACACTCCAGCTTTCTTCAGGTGATTCAAATTGTGGACCGAACCATTTACTTCCTCCACTTTTTTGTGATTGTTCTAGTTCCTCGTGCCATACCTCTACCAGATGTCTCTGTCATTTCCCTTTAACCCAGCTCTCCCAGTTTTGGTTCTCAGCTGCTGCAGCCTGGTATTGAATTCAAAACTCTTTGGGGCTTTGGTCACTGTATCTAACCAATGCCTATATCTACTGGGCCATGTGTCTATGAGGACATCTGTGTATGGAGGCCAAAGTGTACAACATCAAAACATTGTGAATATGACAATGAAGATGACGATAACAGTCCGAATAATGTAAGTAATCAGAATACCTTATGTCAGAGATATCGACAGACAACTGAGAGATAATTTAATAAATCCAATTGCTCTTCAGCTGCCACAGTACCATTTTGGTTAGGTTCTCTGAGCTCAGTCTAGTACAGGTGACATGTATATATAAGCAATTCTAAATTTCTTTCTTAAAAATAAGAACAACAGACAGGAGATTAATAAGAACATACTTGTTGTATATATTGTTGTTGCAATGGTTGTTGGTATAGTGGTTGGAACAGTCGTAGGAAAGGTTGTTGGAATTGTTGTTGGTATCGTGGTTGGAACAGTTGTAGGCACTGTTGTTGCAATTGTTGTTGGTATAGTGGTTGGAACAGTTGTAGGCACGGTTGTTGCAATTGTTGTTGGTATCGTGGTTGGAACAGTTGTAGGCACTGTTGTTGCAATTGTTGTTGGTATAGTGGTTGGAACAGTTGTAGGCACGGTTGTTGCAATGGTTGTTGGTATAGTGGTTGGAACTGTTGTAGGAACGGTTGTTGGAATTGTTGTTGCTATAGTGGTTGGAACAGTTGTAGGCACGGTTGTTGCAATGGTTGTTGGTACTGTTGTTGGAATACTTGTACCTGATGAATAATATAGATGGATCAATTTATTTGAAATCAATTTTTACATATAAATATCAATTTCTAAATATTTCAAGGAAGATAATTTTGATTATCACAAGAAAGATACTTACTGATTTTACTACAAAGCTCCACACTCAGTTCTGTTTCCACACTTTTACTTGGATCTTCTTTCTTAATAGTAATTATGAGGTTTCTCAATTCTTTATCTTGTGGTAACATCATTGGAGTATTAGGCATGAGATTCTATATTAAAGTCAAAGAAAAACACAAGTTTACTTATACTTATTTAATATAATCCAGGCAGAAACAATAATCATTAATGAGGTTCATTGCCTGAAAACAATATTAATGTCAGGTATATGTGTAAAATAGATAACACTCACTATTCCAGCAAGATTATTGGGCATGCTTTCTGTTATTGTCCAAGGTTAGGACTATGGAAGGACAACACGAAAAACAACAGTAGAAATAACAAAGAATATATTACACGAGAAATCATACAAGATGTGAAAGGGTTAGTAAGACTGTCCCACTGGTTTGGCGTGACTACTATCAGCTCAACTCGATTCAATACCGTACCAATACCGTTATAATACCAAATCTGTTTGCCTCTCTTGAGAGGCGTAGTATGTATAGCGTTCTGCAGAGTTCATTCTGTCGGTCTAGGTAGGCACCATGACACCCCACTTCCACGTTTTTACCCCACCAGGATAATTAATATTTTTTCCTCTTCAGATTAATCATCAAAGGCCCTGTAAATTTTCTTTTTCTGCTAGATTTCCGCGGTTCTGAAATTACTTGAGGCCTTTGTATATTGATGGTGTCAAATATTGTGTCCATTACTTCCTCCTCTTCCTAAGGTAGACTGTTAGAATCCACTAGCAGCCTCTTTCTGATCTGAATCACGGGCCTTTTATGTGAGAACTTCGGACCTTGAATTATGTAAATCACTTTCCCGATTCGTTTCTCTATTATACCTGGCTCCCAACAGGATGTATTTTTTTTAAACATTTTAAAAAAAACTTTCTCCCCTGGGTTACATTTTCTTTTTGCTACAAATGACATTGGTGATTGCTTTGTCTGCTTTGGCAGTAATTTGTCGAGTACCAATCTAATTTTTCGGACGAACATTACTTCCGCCGGTGATAATGCCCATGGCGTAGTACTGTTCGGTGTAATTCTATACACTTGCAAGAATTGTTGTAAAGACTTTTCTGTTGGTACATCATAAGCTTTCCTTAGTGCTCTTTTTAACTTATCTACAAACCTCTCCGCTTGCCCACTCGACCTTGGGTGATATGGCGGAGATTTGATGTCTTGCATCTGACAAGTTTCACAAAATTCTTGAAAATCCGCAGATGTAAATTGTGTCCCATTATCGCTGACTAATCAACCAACCACTCTGAAATGAGCAAACAGCACGTGGAGGCAATTTATTGTCGTCTCAGAAGTAGGTTATCTACAACAAAATACTTCTGATCATTTGTTGTAACTGTCTACTACATTCAAGTAGTAGAAACCCTCTAATGGACCTGCGAAATCTACATGGATTCTCGACCACCGTCGATCTGTCTTAGGCCATGTCTTATGAGTGATTGAAGGTGCCTTGGCTGATAAGGGATAGCCCTTGCATTTGTCCACCATAATCCTTTATGTGTGTTTATAAATAACAACCTTGAGCTTTCCTCATCTAGTGGTACCTGTAGATATGCTTCGATCAAGTCTATTTCTGAGAAAAATTTTGCTCCATTCAACTTTGTGAAAACCTCCTCGGGACTAGGGAGAGGATAGTGATAACCCTTAATTGCTGCATTCAATCCCATCAAGAAATCAGCGTATACTCGTATCTCACCCGATTTCTTTTTCATATAAACCGTAGGTGCGGCCCTTTGACGATATTTCACCTCTGTCAATATACCGGTTTTCATGAGTCTATCCAACTCTTAATCTATCTTTTCCAATGATGTAAAAAGTACATTTTGTTTTCTTCTTGAAAATGGGTTGTACATTTTCTTTTAGTTCAATTTTTGCCGTCATTTTTTGACACCCCCCGAGGCCGGCTGAAAATACGTCAGGGAAACTCTCCTTTAATTTCTCGTTCAATTTCTCTGCCTCGGTCGATAAACTTTACACTTTTTGGCAGAATGCATTTATCGGTAAATCCCAGAGGTCAAATTTCTGCATCCAGTCAGTTCTAAATAAATTTTCCATATTTTTGAGAACATGCATCTTTAATTTTTTGGTCATTCCATTGAACATCACATTTGTGATAATCTCGCCCTCAAATTTGACTTTTCTTCCTGTTACCAACCTGGCTATTTTATCTGTTCTCATCATGGTCGGGTGTGTTTAATTTCTTCCATGTCTGTAAGCTAATAATAGTTAAATCTGATCTGGAATCCAATTGTAATCTGATTTTTTTGTTTAACATTTCTACTTGTACGTATATTCGTATATTTATTCGGTCTGCTTGATCAGTTCTAGTAGCTCTTACTTGGCTTTTGCTTTCTTTCTTCGTTCTACAGTGCAAACTTTTAAGTCCAACTTTATTGCACGACAGACAAGTCTTATAGTGGTATGGACAGTCTTTATACCAATGCAAAATCCCACAGCGATAGCATGTAATGGGTTTCTTCTGAGGTTTCATTTGACTTTTTGTAGTAAAATAATTGGTTTGGTTTCTTCCTGAGGAGAGAAAAAAACGTGTTTGTCGTTGTACTTTTCATACATGGGCTATGCCAGATTCTTCAATATCTTTCGAGTCTTTTTTAGACTTATACATCTCTGGCAGTCCTCAGCCAATTTTTATAGGGTCGATTCTGGTTCACTCTCCAGTTTTGTTAGAATTCCCTGTCTGATCTCTGCATCTTTAGTCAAAACCAGGCCTTGGATGAATATCAAACATTTCAAATTGTCAGAACTGAGTTCAGATAACTTAAAGTCAGTGTTTGTTTACTACGGAAGCGAATGTTATATAGTCTTCGCAATCCTTTTTTGTTAAATTTAAACATTTCCACCTTTTGTGAAATAATGAAGTGTTCGCACTAAATAATTCCGTTAAAAATTTCACGGCTTCCATGAAAGTCAACTCATTCGTTTTCCTCGGTAGGATGTAGTCTACGAATTTAGTGTATTCGCTTGACCCTAGTTTTCTCAGTAGTAGACATACTTTTTTTGCGTCTGACCAATTCCCGCAATCAAACTCATATAAATCTTCATATCTTCTGAAGTAAGCCGCGAAGGTTTTGTCTTTGTCCGGTGCATAAGTGAAGTCTTCGATTGAGCTGCATATAGCATTTTGCAAGAATGCCGCTTCAGAATTTTGTCCTTTATTTGTTATTGCCGGTAGTAGTAATTCTTGTAGTTCACGTTGCTTTTCTTCATTCTTCTCTTGAATTTCCAATAGTTTTTCATCGAGTCTAATCTGTTTTTCCTCACTTCTTTGTTGCTGCTCAAATTGCATTTTCATTAGTTCCAATATAGTTGCCTTAAAGTCTTCTATGTTTACACCATAATTTAATAATGCACAGGCTATCTGTCGTTACGTGAAGAGGAGAGAAAAAAAACTCACTTTTTCCACTTACTTTTTCTTTTCGCAATATGTACTTTGTAGCTAGAGTTGTGTACTGGTCTAACAATTTTCCTTTTTTCTCCATGTATACTTCAGGTCGTTGGCGTCTGTTTGTTCTGGAACTCTGGTGCAAAAAAAATTTTCCTGCGTAGAATTTGATTCTATTCTGGCTGACAGGTAAAATTTTGGGTCTTCGTCATCACTGTTATGGTTGGTGTCCAAAAAGATTTTTATCTTATCTTCGCATAGAACTTCTTTTTTTCTCAATATCTCCATCGCCTCTGTTAGTGTTCGGCAGAGTTCATTCTGTCGGTCTAGGTAGGCACCATGATACTTTCCCACATTTAATGAAAACCTTTTGCATTTAGTACCAGATAATCTGTCCGTTGTTGTATATTAAGTAATAATCTCATATACCATTATTATTCATGATATCATTCAAATCTAAATAAGTATACAATGACAAAGAACGAGCTAGATTTCATGTGAAAAACAATTTACTTACCGTAAGTACATCAAAAGTACCATCTACATAAGTAAGAGTTATATTATAATGAGCTACATTTGTGGCGTTCACAAGCTGCATGCGAAGTGGACGTTTCGGGTTCATGAAAGTCACATTTAGAGATGGAGTTTGATCCAGTTTGGAAAACTTGAAAAGTTTGTCGCCAACAACTATGTTTCTAATTTCATCAAAATTTGTTGATGGCTCAATCATCACATTGCCATTGTCAATGTTCTCATAGGTAATTTCTTCTTCATGGATACATATTGCTGTAGATAAATAAAAAACAAATAAATCACATCTTATACACAATGACAAAACATAAACTGTCATAAATCTTTTCACAATTACAACCAAATTTGAAATTCATTTCCATAACAATTAACAAGACATTTACACTGTCCTGACAGCCAAATCTAAGCAACATTTCAGCAGACCACTACAATCTTCAATCATCTCTGCATGTCTAACAATTAACCAATAACTATTCGCCATTAAGAATTATTAAATGATTTAAGACACCAAGAAGTTAACCTCATATGAACATGTTCAAGAGAAGTGAAATGATGTGATGGAATTATATATAGTATATAAAACCTTAATTTAAGAATCAATGCACAAATAAAAATGTTCCAGAAAAAGAGAATAAAAATATTCTCTCTAACTGAATAATGATGAGGAAGATTAAGTCATCAATACAAACATAACGAACATCATAAAAGTAATGGTATATATCAAAGTAAATCAAAAGAATATTAACCAGTTGTCGTCAATTTGGTTGGAATTGTTGATGGTATAGTGGTTGGAACCGTTGTTGGTATAGTGGTTGGAACAGTTGTTGCTACAGTGGTTGGAATACTTGTACCTGATGAATAATATAGATGAATCAATTTATTTGAAATCAAGTTTCACATATAAATACCAATTTCTAAATAGTGAAAGGTAATTTTGAATATCACAAGAAATATACTTACTAATTTTACTACAAAGCTCCACACTCAGTTCTGTTTCTACACTTTTACTTGGATCTTCTTTCTTAATAGTAATTATGAGGTTTCTCAATTCTTTACCTTGCGGTAACAACATGGGGGTATTTGGCATGAGATTCTATAATTAAGTCAAAGCAAAACAAAAATTTATTGAGATTTATTTAATATAATTCTGGCAGAATCAATAATAATTAATGAGTGTCATTGCCTAAAAACAATATTAACGTCAGGTATATGTGTAAAATAGACAACACTCGTTATTCCATAGATATTATTAGTCATTCTTTCCCATATTTTAATAAAAACATTCTGCATTTTCAAACAGATAATCTGTCCATGATTGTATACTAAGTAATATACTCATTTACCTATTCTACTAATAATAGATCAAAATGTATTTTCAATTTGCTTATGTTCAATATGTTGTTATGTTGCAAAACATCATTCACATGTAAATAAAGATACAATGTTGTATATTTCATGTGAAAAGCAATTTACTTACTGTAAACACATCAAAAGTACCATCTACATAAGTAAGAGTTATATTATAATGAGCTACATTTGTGGCATTCACAAGCTGCATGCGAAGTGGACGTTTCGGGTTCATGAAAGTCACATTTAGAGATGGAGTTTGATCCAGTTTGGAAAACTTGAAAAGTTTGTCGCCAACAACTATGTTTCTAATTTCATCAAAATTTGTTGATGGCTCAATCATCACATTGCCATTGTCAATGTTCTCATAGGTAATTTCTTCTTCATGGATACATATTGCTGTAGATAAATAAAAGACAAAATAAATCACATCTTATATACAACAAAACATAAATTGTTATAAATATTTTTGCAAGTACAAGCACAACTGAAATTTATTTTCATAATAAGCAAGCAGCCATTCACATTATCTTGCCAACCAAATGAAAACAACATTTGAATAAACCACTTTAATGATTACTGAAAATATATTCTTCCATCATCTCTGCAAGTTTCACAATTAACTGATAACCACTCTCCATTAACAATTATTAAATATGGTAATGCATCAAGAAGGCAACTTCATATCACCAGGTGCAAGAGGAGTGAAATGAACACATGGAATTCTTTATTTTCATGTATTCCCAAAAATTAATCTTCATGAGAAAATTAGTTTAATGCAAAACTTAGATAATCTACCTGTTGTGGATAACAAATCCAGCTCTATGTAGCATTTACTCAAGACAAGGAAATTTCATTGCTGTCTTAACCTTCCCCCCATCTATTATACAAGACTTTATCACAATTTGTAACTTGACTTCCTTATTTACCAGTCAATAATCAAGACAGGCTTCAGCTACATAAATCTTTCAACATATTTGCATATAATACATATGAAAATGCAATCAGCATGTTACACAAAAAAGCCTATAGATGAATATTTTCAGGTTGTAAATGAATTAAGCAATGATTTCATCTTAAAGCAGTAACTGCACCTCTATAGTGGCAAGAATGCATCAGAGATAGTTTTATATGTGGTTTCTACTCAACTTTGCATTGTCAATGATTATTGGAAAATAGAAGGCTAGGACAGAAAGTAACAATCTGCCCTGAAGAGGTTTAATTAGACACAATAGCCTATGTTTGCATCTAAAACAAGATATTACAGAATGACCTGTAAATGTATCTGTCTATCTGTCTGTCTCTCTCTCTTTTACGACAATGACAATTTCCATTGATGATATTTACAAATCATCCATGATATGTTTAAACTGCATGTAAACATTTACTTCAAAAATGTAAGACGACAAGACATTAACTGCATTTGCTGCACCTAAAGTTAATATTTTAGTCATGATATTTTCAAACACTACTCTAGTTCATTCTTAAGGACTGTTGAAAAAGTTGCTATACACTGAGTAGATTTAGAGTGTTTTGCAATAATGGTACAAATGTGCCTATATTGATCTTGAAGGGTTCAAAAGATTTTCATAAAGATTTATTATTTCAATGGCATTGTGTCAGTGGCAACCACATCACTTCCCATTAAAATAAAAGGTTATTACTATCATATTAGAACATTGAGTAAATGGGTACAAGTAGCAGATTTTCTTGGAGATAATTCCAGGCTGTTGTTCAGATATAGTCCTGAAATAGAGTTTTTCAAAAACAGCAATACACATTAGTAAAATGACACCTTGAGTGATCTGAAAATTTATGACTCAGTTTGGAGTTCATGAAAGTCAGATTTAGAGATGGAGTTTGATCCAGCTTGGAAAACTCAAACATTTAACTGCCAACAAATATGTTTCTAATTCCGTCATAATTTGTTGCTGACTCAATGAGCACATCAGCATTCACAAGGTTCTCATGGGTAATTTCTTCTTCATGGATACATGTTGCTGTAGATAAATAGAACAACAAATAAACCACATCTTATACATAAAAAAACATAAATTGTCATAATCATTGATGAACCAAAGCAATTCCTGCATACCATGAGACAGTACGTGAACCTCCTCAAACTTTTTCTCACATACTTCCCCAATAAATGCTTAGCAAAAGTTTTAACAATTCATTGGAACATCAGATCATTTCCTAGTTAGTGTCCAGATTGATTCCAAACCAATGACATCCCTCAATTTACCATTCCATAGTACAGTTTTCACTATGTGCAGGCGGACTGGGACAACTTTCAGTCCAATATAACAGAACATCCTCTACCAACTTTCTTCAAACATGCTGCCCCCAAAAATGCAGTTCTAATCTCCAAATGGATCCTTTCTGGATTGGACAGTTTTATACCCACAAAAATCTCCCAACAAAAACCAAACAGTCAGTCCTGCTTTGTCCCTGAATGTCCTGCAGCCATAGCTCTTCAGAAACACTACTTCAAAATCTATTCCAATAAGTAGTGTAGTCTGGCCCTTACTTCTTTCAGAACTGCCCACAATCGCTGTAAGAGAGTCCTGGAAAATGCAAAGTGCAGATACATGTGATCTATTCAGGCCAAGGATGAAAAGAGACAAGTTGGATCTTGCAAATTCCGGAAGGTCATCAATGAAATTATCAACAGAGAAAAGCAGCTGTGCCCACTATTGTAAATGGCCCTGATGTTGTATCCTCCTTGACAGATAAGGTGAAGCTATTTGCTTCAATCTTTGCCTCAAAATCAACCTTGGATGACACAGGCTATGCCCTCTTGATCTCCGCATGTCTCACTGAGTAGAATCTTAGTAATATACTCACTTCAGTAAGAGAAGTGTGTAGACTTATCAAAAGCCTAACCCCAAAAAAGCCACAACCCAAGACAAACTTCCAGCGGTTGCTCTGAAGAATATCAACCAAGAATTATCCTTGATTCTAACAAAGTTATTTAACCACTGCTTGAAGGAAAAATCAATTCTGAGCCAGTAGAATGTGGCAAGCATATTCCCGGCATTGAAGACTGATTCTTCTCCTCTCAGTATAAACCTATTTGAATTCTCAGTATCATCAGTCAGCTTTTTGAGACTATAATCAATAAGAGTCTTGTTGAGCAAATGGATAGGAAAAAAACTCTTGGGCGACAATCAGTAGAAGTTTTGATCAACCCCATACACTGCTGACATACTAACTACTATCATACACAGACTATTGGGGGTCAATTATGTTGAATTACAATTATAAAATGGAATTCCTGGCATCAAAAAAGATAGGTGAAGCAGATGGTTTGTTGATACTCATGCCTAAATTAGTGAACCTCTAGAAAAAATATGGCAATTGCAGCTCTAAGAGCTAAGAAAGGAATTAAGAACGTTCTCTGCAATACCATAGATCTACCATTAATAGAATTGAAATAGAAGCTCAGGTGGATACTTTCAAAATAAAAAGCAAATACGTTTGAAACTGAAGGAGAAAAATTAGATGAAATCAAAAACTGACAGTGACAATATCTTCTCAATCTGCAATGAGGTCATAATGTAGAGTGAAAGAGTGGTAATGCCTAAATCTCTTCAGAAATGCATGTTGAAAGTATTTCATAGAGATCATCCAGGCATCTCTAGAATGAAATCCCTCATGCACAGATATGACTACTGGACCAATATGGACAAAGACATAGAGAGATTGGTAAAAGCGTGCAGAAATGTGACATGTCAACAAAACTATCACCAGTAAAATTACACTGTTAGCCAAAGACAGACACTCTGTGGTCGAGATTACAGATTGATTTCAAGGATACGGTAAATGGTATCTACTACATAATCTTTGTCAAGAGTTTTTCCATATGGCCAGAAATTATAAAATGCAGGAATCCAACATCGACAATTTTAATAAACTTCTTGCATGAATTATTTCCTTGATCTTGTATCCTGGATACCATTGTTTTGACCAATGGCATACAATATCCACCTAAAGGATTTGTATGTTTTGTGAATCCTTTGTGATATAATATCTCAAAACAGCCAGCTACCATCCAAGATCTAATGAGCAAGCATAAAACGTCATTGTTACATTTAAAATGGCATTAAAAAGTTCTAATAGAGGTGAAAGTAAGGATATATTATTACTGCAGCTCTTATATGTATATCGGGTGACAAAAGAAAAGAATATTAACCAGTTGTGGTGAATGTGGTTGGAATGGTCGTTGGTATAGTGGTTGGAACAGTTTTTGTCACTGTTGTTGGCATAGTGGTTGGAACAGTTGTGGGTGGCATACTTGTAGACACTGTTGTTGGAAATGTCGTTGGTATAGTCGTTGGAACAGTTGTTGGTATAGTGGTTGGAACAGTTGGGCGTGGCACACTTGTAGACACTGTTGTTGCAATTGTCGTTGGTATAGTGGTTGGAACAGTTGTAGACACTGTTGTTGCAGTGGTAGTTGGAATTTTTGTTGGAATACTTGTACCTGGTAAATAATATAGATATATCAATTTATTTGAAAACAATATTTACATATAAATATGAATTTCTAAGTATTAAAGTCACATTTTGTATATCACAAGAAAGATACTTACTGATTTTACTACAAAGCTCCACACTCAGTTCTGTTATTACACTTTTACTTGGATCTTCTTTCTTAATAGTAATTATGAGGTTTCTCAGTTCTTTATCTTGTGGTAACATCACTGGAGCATTAGGCATGAGATTCTATATTAAAGTCAAAGAAAAACACAAATTTACTTACACTTATTTAATATAATCCGGACAGAATCAATAAAAATTAATGAGGTTCATTGCCTTAAAACAATATTAATGTCAGATATATGTGTAAAATAGATAACACTCACTATCCCAGCAAGCTATTTGGGTATGCTTTCTCACATTTAATGAAAACCTTCTGCATTTAGTATCAGGTAATCTGTCTGTTATTGTACATTAAGTAATATTCTCATATACCATTATTCTTCTACTAATAATACAGGATACATTTTAACTTTCCTTAAGTTGCAAGATATCATTCAAATCTAAATAAGTATACAATGCCAAAGAACAAGTTAGATTTCATGTGAAAAGCAATTTACTTACCGTCAACACATCAAAAGTACCATCTACATAAGTAAGAGTTATATTATAATGAGCTACATTTGTGGCGTTCACAAGCTGCATGCGAAGTGGACGTTTCGGGTTCATGAAAGTCACATTTAGAGATGGAGCTTGATCCAGTTTGGAAAACTTGAAAAGTTTGTCGCCAACAACTATATTTCTAATTCCATCATAATTTGTTGTTGGCTCGATCAGCACATCACCATTGTCAAGGTTGTCATAAGTAATTTCTTCTTCATGGATACATATTGCTGTAGATAAGTAAAAGAAGAAATAAATTCTGATCCTATATACAAGAAAACATGAACTGACATACATCCTTTCAAAATTACAATAACATCTGAATTTAATTTTCATAACTTGCTTCCCTGATAGCTAGAATCTTCAAATGTTCAAATATAATGTCAACTGCCATCTGATACCTTGGTCCCATCCTTCTCTTTATCTTTTCCTTAAACATCCCTCTTTCTTCTTACTCTTACTCTTACTCTCTGTAAGCCCTTGCATGGTAGTGGCGCTCCCACCTTGCTTGTGATAAAATGCTTTAAAAAAATAAAAAATAAAAATGAATAACAATCACCTGTCCATCTCACTGCCTCACTCAACATATGCAAACAATATTTTAGCAAACTACTCTGATCCTCACTGAAAATATTCTCTTCTATCCTCTCTGAATGTCTAACAATTAAGCCATGACAGCTTTATATTAAGAATTATTAAATATGGTAATACATCAAGAAGGCAACTTCATATGAACACATTCAAGACGAGTAACATGACGACATGGAATTCTTTGTTTTCAAGTAATCCCACACAAATGTTCATGAGAAAATTAAAGTGAAATGCAAAAAATTGATAATCTACCTGATTTACAGAACAGATCTAGCTCTATGGAGCATTTACTCAAACCAAGGAAATTTCATTGTGATCTTAACTCCCCAGCTATTATGCAAGAATGAAAACACTTTGTCACAATTTTGAAAATTATCTTGCTTCTTTACAAGTCAATAACCTCAGCAGGCTTCACATTCCTAAAGCTTTCAGCATATTTGAGTAATCTACATATGAAAATGCAATAAACATGTTACGTTTGCAGTATATCAATCATAAGACCTTATCTCAAAGATATAGACAGAGAACTGAGAGATAATTTAATACAGTAACTGCATTTCTGTAGTGGGAAGAAAGCATCAGAGGTGCTTTTATATGTAGTTTCTACTCAACTTTGCTTTTCAATGATTATTGGAAAATAGAAGGCTACACATGGCCACAATGTTTAATCGAGGCAGGAATGCAGAAAGCAACATTCTGCCCTGCACAAGTTTAATCAGACACAATAGACTATGATTGCATCTAAAACAAGATATTACAGAATGAGCTGTAAATGTATCTGTGTGTATCTGCAAAATCATAATAATATGCATGCAATATGCAGAGAATTATGAAATATAGAAATACTATAAGGAGGATATTATAGAGTACAGTAACTCACCTAAATGAGCACAATAGATTTCTATTGAACACAAATTTCCATCAAAAGACAAGAAAAAACTTATTCAGCATTTTATGCTAATAGAGGCTTTTAGAAAATTTCTCAAGTGCACTTAGGAGGATCTAAGGTAGTGGAACTTTTTACAGAGCATTATGGAATCATTTATTTCAGAGGACTCCTGGAAGAGACATTTGCTTATTTAGACAATATCCCGGTAGATGGAATGACATGAAATAAAGATGATAGATTTTACCTATATAAAAACTTATCATGCACAGCAAAAAGATATTGAAAATGCTATTGTAAAACTCATCAATTAAGGTATACAACTTAAAGTTGAATTTGATGTTGAAACAAGTGCTTGAATATATGCCATTTCCATTGCCCCAATTCAGAACTGTAAACAAATTGCATTCTTTTTAACTTCACTACAAAATTGTGCTATGATTTTGATATGATTTGTAAGTGTGGTATAGATAATGTTCCTATGAAATGCTATCTCAGTCCAACTGTGGGATGATGAGTTTAAGAGCAACAGATGCTTACGAACCTTCACATAGATCGATGTCCTACTGGTGTGGCATGATTTACGTCATCTTGGGAAATCTAAAAACTTATCCAACTCAGTTGATGAGATTAGAAGTGTCATAGGTGCAAGATTTTGAGTTGCTGGTGCTGCTGAAATTATTAAAGCTACCCAACACTTACAGCGGTTAAACACAGACATTAAAAGACTAATTTCTACTTTTGATTAAAAAGAAAAGAAAACAATATTCCTGAGCATTTCACAAGGTTATACTACATTCCCATTTGTTTGGCCTTCTTCTAGCTTGACACTTACCCTACATTCAGAAAGGTTATTGTGTCTAATACAAAAACACCTGAGAGATTACTTTCATTGTTTACGTTATTCAGACTGTTGTCCTCATCTTCATTGGCATATTCACAACGTTTGGATATTGTACACTCCAGCTTTCTTCAGGTGATTCAAATTGTGGACCGAACCATTTACTTCCTCCACTTTTTGTGATTGTTCTAGTTCCTCGTGCCATACCTCTACCAGATGTCTCTGTCATTTCCCTTTAACCCAGCTCTCCCAGTTTTGGTTCTCAGCTGCTGCAGCCTGGTATTGAATTCAAAACTCTTTGGGGCTTTGGTCACTGTATCTAACCAATGCCTATATCTACTGGGCCATGTGTCTATGAGGACATCTGTGTATGGAGGCCAAAGTGTACAACATCCAAAACATTGTGAATATGACAATGAAGATGACGATAACAGTCCGAATAATGTAAGTAATCAGAATACCTTATGTCAGAGATATCGACAGACAACTGAGAGATAATTTAATAAATCCAATTGCTCTTCAGCTGCCACAGTACCATTTTTGTTAGGTTCTCTGAGCTCAGTCTAGTACAGGTGACATGTATATATAAGCAATTCTAAATTTCTTTCTTAAAAATAAGAACAACAGACAGGAGATTAATAAGAACATACTTGTTGTATATATTGTTGTTGCAATAGTTGTTGGTATAGTGGTTGGAACAGTCGTAGGAAAGGTTGTTGGAATTGTTGTTGGTATCGTGGTTGGAACAGTTGTAGGCACTGTTGTTGCAATTGTTGTTGGTATAGTGGTTGGAACAGTTGTAGGCACGGTTGTTGCAATTGTTGTTGGTATCGTGGTTGGAACAGTTGTAGGCACTGTTGTTGCAATTGTTGTTGGTATAGTGGTTGGAACAGTTGTAGGCACGGTTGTTGCAATGGTTGTTGGTATAGTGGTTGGAACTGTTGTAGGAACGGTTGTTGGAATTGTTGTTGCTATAGTGGTTGGAACAGTTGTAGGCACGGTTGTTGCAATGGTTGTTGGTACTGTTGTTGGAATACTTGTACCTGATGAATAATATAGATGGATCAATTTATTTGAAATTAATTTTTACATATAAATATCAATTTCTAAATATTTCAAGGAAGATAATTTTGATTATCACAAGAAAGATACTTACTGATTTTACTACAAAGCTCCACACTCAGTTCTGTTTCTACACTTTTACTTGGATCTTCTTTCTTAATAGTAATTATGAGGTTTCTCAATTCTTTATCTTGTGGTAACATCATTGGAGTATTAGGCATGAGATTCTATATTAAAGTCAAAGAAAAACACAAGTTTACTTATACTTATTTAATATAATCCGGGCAGAATCAATAATCATTAATGAGGTTCATTGCCTGAAAACAATATTAATGTCAGGCATATGTGTAAAATAGATAACACTCACTATTCCAGCAAGATTATTGGGCATGCTTTCTGTTATTGTCCAAGGTTAGGACTATGGAAGGACAACACGAAACACAACAGTAGAAATAACAAAGAATATATTACACGAGAAATCATACAAGATGTGAAAGGGTTAGTAAGACTGTCCCACTGGTTTGGCGTGACTACTATCAGCTCAACTATCGTTCTAATACCAAATCTGTTTGCCTCTCTTGAGAGGCGTAGTATGTATAGCGTTCTGCAGAGTTCATTCTGTCGGTCTAGGTAGGCACCATGACACCCAACTTCCACGTTTTTACCCCACCAGGATAATTAATATTTTTTCCTCTTCAGATTAATCATCAAAGGCCCTGTAAATTTTCTTTTTCTGCTAGATTTCCGCGGTTCTGAAATTACTTGAGGCCTTTGTATATTGATGGTGTCAAATATTGTGTCCATTACTTCCTCCTCTTCCTAAGGTAGACTGTTAGAATCCACTAGCAGCCTCTTTCTGATCTGAATCACGGGCCTTTTATGTGAGAACTTCGGACCTTGAATTATGTAAATCACTTTCCCGATTCGTTTCTCTATTATACCTGGCTCCCAACAGGATGTATTTTTTTTAAACATTTTAAAAAAAACTTTCTCCCCTGGGTTACATTTTCTTTTTGCTACAAATGACATTGGTGATTGCTCTGTCTGCTTTGGCAGTAATTTGTCGAGTATCAATCTAATTTTTCGGACGAACATTACTTCCGCCGGTGATAATGCCCATGGCATAGTACTGTTCGGTGTAATTCTATACACTTGCAAGAATTGTTGTAAAGACTTTTCTGTTGGTACGTCATAAGCTTTCCTTTTTAACTTATCTACAAACCTCTCCGCTTGCTCACTCGACCTTGGGTGATATGGCGGAGATTTGATGTCTTGCACCTGAAAAGTTTCACAAAATTCTTGAAAATCCGCAGATGTAAATTGTGTCCCATTATCGCTGACTAATCAACCAACAACTCTGAAATGAGCAAACAGCATGTGGAGGCAATTTATTGTCGTCTCAGAAGTAGGTTATCTACAACAAAATACTTCTGATCATTTGTTGTAACTGTCTACTACATTCAAGTAGTAGAAACCCTCTAATGGACCTGCGAAATCTACATGGATTCTCGACCACCGTCGATCTGTCTTAGGCCATGTCTTATGAGTGATTGAAGGTGCCTTGGCTGATAAGGGACAGCCCTTGCATTTGTCCACCATAATCCTTTATGTGTGTTTATAAATAACAACCTTGAGCTTTCCTCATCTAGTGTTACCTGTAGATATGCTTCGATCAAGTCTATTTCTGAGAAAAATTTTGCTCCATTCAACTTTGTGAAAACCTCCTCGGGACTAGGGAGAGGATAGTGATAACCCTTAATTGCTGCATTCCATCCCATCAAGAAATCAGCGTATACTCGTATCTCACCCGATTTCTTTTTCATATAAACCGTAGGTGCGGCCCTTTGACGATATTCCACCTCTGTCAATATACCAGTTTTCATGAGTCTATCCAACTCTTAATCTATCTTTTCCAATGATGTAAAAGGTACATTTTTTTTTCTTCTTGAAAATGGGTTGTACATTTTCTTTTAGTTCAATTTTTAAATTTGTACTGGTCTAACAATTTTCCTGAACTCTGGTGCAAAAAAAAATTTTCCTGCGTAGAATTTGATTCTATTCTAGCTGACAGGTAAAATTTTGTGTCTTCGTTATCACTGTTATGGTTTGTGTGCAAAAAGTTTTTTATCTTATCTTTGCGTAGAAATCCTTTTTTTCTCAATATCTCCATCGCCTCTCTTATGGATGACCGATAGTAAAAAAAATTTTTTTTTTTCAATATCCTCTGTGTAGAATTTGTTTCTTCAATATCCTCTGCGTAGAATTTTTTTCTACAATATCCTCCACGTAGAATTTGTTTCCACAATACCCTCGTCACCACTGTTATGGGCGACTGATAGCAAAAAGATTTTTTTTTTTTGATGTGGGTCCAAAGTTGGGACCACAGAAGTAAAACACAGAACACGGATTAGATGTAAGAAAGATATATTTAACAACAGGGCACAGAGATAGTGTAAGCAGAGCTTACTATGTCACTCTGTGTAACTCTCTAGAGTGCTATGTCGCCTACTTAATAAAGGCCTGGAAGAGTCTATTGTGTAGGTAGTTTCTGGTCTCACAATACCCCCCTTCCAAAGAGTTTTCTTTTTGAAAAGGAGAGAAAAAATAAAACTGTTAATACTTTTTCCTCTTGGGATTTACGTCGAGCGCTTTAGTAAATTTCCTTTTCCTTCCTGAGCGTCGCACATCAGGAGAGACTTGGGGCATGTCGAGATCGAAGTGATCGAAAATTACGTCGATCGGCTCTTTATAGTTATTTTGTAGTGATTCTGATTCCTTCAAACGGCATTTTCTGAGCTGGTTCCAATGGCGTTTGTGAATGTTTTTGGGTCCTTGGACCATATATACCAGCTCGCCAATTCTCTGCTTAATGATGCCCAATTCCCAGAATGTCTTATTGTTCTTGTACGCCTTGAACAAGACCCTATCGCCAGGATTGAAGTATTTCCTATGAGGTGATACGTTTTTTTTAAATTTTGCTTGCCGTGGAATCAGTTTGTCGAAGACAGACTTTATTTTCCTTTCGAACATTGTTTCTGCAGGCGAGCTTCCCATAGGCGTGTTCAGATTAGAGGTTATCCGATATACCTGCAGAAATTGTTGCAATGCTTTATCTGTTGGTGTGCCTAGTGCCTTTCTTAAAGCCCTTTTTAAAATGTCCACAAACCTTTCGGCCTGGCCATTTGACCTAGGGTGGTACTGAGGTGTTGTAACGTGGTCCACCTGATATGACTTGCAGTAGTCTCTAAATTCACTTGATGTGAATTGAGTGCCATTATCAGTCACTATACAATCTACGACGCCAAAACGCACGCATAGCTTGTGTAAAAATCCGATCATGCAGTTTGTGGTTGGTCTTTTACATTGTAGGACCTCAGGCCATTTTGAGTGGCTATTCACAACAATGAGATAGTACATATTGTCCATAGGCCCTGCAAAATCCACATGGATTCTTTGCCAAGGATGATCTGTTTTGGGCTATGGTTTGCACGTCATGTTTGGAGCTTTTGCAGCAAGCGCACATCCTTTGCATGCTTCTATCATGTCTGCTATGTCCTTGTCCATGTTTGGCTAATAAATGTAGCAGCGTATGAGGCTTTTCGTACGGTTCTTCCCCGGATGTCCCATGTGAAAATCCCTGAGGATTTTTCTTTGTAAGCTGTTTGGAATCACTACATGGTCATTATATAATAGGACATCATTGCAAGGGAGAAAACTTCAGGCACATTGGGGTCTTTGTTGTGCATTTTGCTTTTTATTGATTGGATGAATTCATCCTCTCGAGACTCCCTTTTTATGTCGGCCAAGGTAACTGAGAGCTCTCTTATGGTACTCGCGATCATGTTTTTGACTTCACAATTTGTCCTTAGAGTAGCAATGATAGAGTCTTCAAAAACCTCTGTATTTTTTGGAATGAGTCGCGATAAACTGTCTGCATGGCAAATATTTTTGGTTGTTAGGAACTCTATCTTAAAATTATAGTTTAAGAGAATTGTTCCCCAACAAAGTAGTCTATTTGCAGTATAGTCTGGCAGACCTTTTTTAGACCCAAAAATTGTAATCAGAGGTTTATGATCTGACTGCAGTATGAACCGTCTACCATGTAGATATCTGTGAAACTTTGTCACAGCGAATATTAACCCTAGAGCCTCTTTCTCTATTTGGGAATATTGTTTCTCAGCTGGAAGTAGAGATCTTGATGCATGAGCCACAGCTTTTCGCGAACCGTCTGGCAGTTTATGTAATATGCAAGCACCTATGCCGTACGAGCTTGCATCACTTGCGACTATGATGTTGAGACTAGGGTCGAAATGTGTGAGGGAGACGTCTGAAGTAATAGTTTCCTTGATCTTCTCGAATGCGTCTTAGCATTCCGGGGTCCATGACCATGCTTTGTCCTTTTTTAAAAGTTGGTTGAGAGGCCCTCTCAAATTTTGCATGTTCTTAATGAACCCTTGGTAAAAGTTAGCTAGGCCGAGGAAGCTTTGTAACGCTTGAACGTTATCTGAGGCCAGCATATTTCTGATTGCGTTGGCTCTTTCTGGATCTGGCCGACGACCATCTTTATTTATAATGTGACCTAAGTATTTAATCTCGGGTAAGAAAAAGTCACACTTTTCCTCCTTGACCTTAAATCCGTATTCTTGCATCTTTTCGAATACGTTTATTATATGGTTCGGATGCTCTGCCATAGTTTTACTAGTAACCAGTATATCATCCAAATAGGCCGTTGCATAGTCAAGATCGCCCAGCATGGCGTCCATGACCTGCTGGAAAATTGCAGGCGCGACCTTCACTACAAAAGTCAGTCTGTTGTATTTATACAACCCTCTATGTGTGTTTATACAGAGCAATTTGGAACTTTCTTCATCCACCTCTATCTGAAGGTATGCATCCGAGAGGTGAATTTTAGAAAAAATTTTTCCACCATTGACTTTATTGAATATTTCTTCAGGGCTTGGGAGAGGATAGTGGTGATCTTGCAAGGCATCATTTAACCCTGTGGAAAAATCTGCGCATACTCGTATTTGATTGGATTTCTTTTTTACGTAGACGGTAGGTGCTGCCCACTCACTGAAATCTGTTTTAGACAGAATACCTGCTTGTTCTAGTCTATCTAACTCTTTGTTTATTTGTTCTAGAGCAGCGAAAGGGACATTCCATTTCTTTTTGAATACCGGTTGTGCACCGTCCTTCACCTTGAACTTAGCTTTCATTTTAGTACATTTCCTAAGGCCGCCAGAAAAAACCTGGGGAAATTGTTGTTTGAGTTCCTTTTTGAGATTTACCAAATTGGACGTTGTACTTTGTATCTTGCGACAAAATGTACTCATTGGGCAATCCCAAAGATTGAATTTTTCTATCCAATCAGTTCCGAATAAGTTGTCTGAAGTTTTTAATACATAGGCTTTGAGTTTTTTGGTAACTCCATTTAGTGTTACTGTAAGTATTACCTCACCTATAATGTTAATTTTTTCGCCAGTTACGGATTTTGCTGTTTTATCCGTTTTTAATAAAGTCGGCTTGTTCAATTTTCGCCAAATACGCCAGTTAATCGCTGAAAGATCAGAACCCGAGTCAAGTTGAATTTTATTGGACCTATTGAAAATATCCACTGTTACATATTTTCTTAAATTCCTTTCAACAATATTGTCAGATTGAGCTTGCCTAATTTTATTTTTGGGTTTTCTCGTTCTGTTGGCATACCAGCACGAAGTTAACGTATGACCACTTTTATTGCAATATTTTTTGTTCTTAACTGGACAGAATTTCATCCAATGCCATTTACCACAATGGTAACATGGTCTGGGTGGTTTCTTTAACTTATTTGTGTTTTGGTTACTGCGGAATTTAGGACATGAGATTTGCCTTTTGACTTTTTGAGGGGAATAGGCGGTAGACTTAATTCTGATTTTATTAATCTGAGTTACACCTGATTCCTCAATAGTGTTTGAGTCACGCTTTACAGATATTACTCTTTGACAGTCCTCTGCCAGTTTTTGGAGAGTCAATCCTTGTTCGTTCTCAAGCTTGGTCAGTACCAGTCGTCTGACTTCGTTGTCTTCTGCTGATACTAGAATCATTGGCAATCAATTCGGCTAGTTTAAAATCATTACATAGCTTGTTTACCGATGCTGCAAACGTTAGAAAATCTTGCTGTTTGTTTTTGATTGTGTTCAAACATTTCCAACGTTTGTGGAACAAGGTTGTATTAGGCCCGAATAGTTCCGATAGGAGCTTAATAGTCTCTGAAAAATCCAAGTCAGTCGTTTTCTTGGGTAATATGAAATCTACGAACCTACTATGTTCTGTAGTTCCCAGTTTTCTCAATAGTAGACGTACCTTTTTTTTACTGGACCATTGTTCACAGTCTACATTGAAAATATCTACATAGTGCTTGTGGGGCCAAAGTTGGGACCACAGAAGTAAAACACGGAACACGGAATAGATGTAAGAAAAATATATTTAACAAAAGGGTACAGAGATAGTGTAAGCGGAGATTATATGTCACTCAGTGTGTCACTCTGTGTGACTCTCTAGAGTGCTATGTCGCCTACTTAATATAGGCCTGGAAGAGTCTATTGTGTAGGTAGTTTCCGGTCTCACAATATTTTTATAGCCTCTGTGTAGAATTTGATTCTTCAATATCCTCGTCGCCACTGTTATGGTCCAAGGTTAGAACCATGGAAGAACAACATGAAACACAACAGTAGAAGTAACAAAGAATATATTACACGAGAAATCATACAAGAAGTGAAAGGGTTAGTAAGACTGTACGACTGGTTTTGCATGACTGCTATCAGCTTCACTCAATTCAATAACATGCCAATACCATTCTAATACCAAATCAGTTTGTCTCTCTTGAGAGGCGTAGTTTGTATAGTGTTCGGCAGAGTTCATTCTGTCGGTCTAGGTAGGCACCATGACACTTTCCCACATTTAATGAAAACCTTTTGCATTTAGTATCAGGTAATCTGTCCGTTATTGTATATTAAGTAATATTCTCATATGCCATTATTATTCATGATATATTTAACATTCCTTAAGTTTCAAGATATCATTCAAATCTAAATAAGTATACAATGCCAAAGAACAAGTTAGATTTCATATGAAAAGCAATTTACTTACCGTCAACACATCAAAAGTACCATCTACATAAGTAAGAGTTATATTATAATGAGCTACATTTGTGGCGTTCACAAGCTGCATGCGAAGTGGACGTTTCGGGTTCATGAAAGTCACATTTAGAGATGGAGCTTGATCCAATTTGGAAAACTTGAAAAGTTTGTCGCCAACAACTATGTTTCTAATTCCATCATAATTTGTTGTTGGCTCAATCAGCACATCACCATTGTCAAGATTCTCATAGGTAATTTCCTCTTCATGGATACATATTGCTGTAGATAAATAAAAGAACACATTAATCAAATCTTATACACAATGACAAAACATAAATTGTCATAAATCTTTTCACAAGTACAACCAAATTTGAAATTCATTTCCATAACAATTAACAAGACATTTACACTGTCCTGACAGGCAAATGTAAGCAACATTTCAACAGACCACTTCAATCATTACTGAAAATATAATTTTCAATCATCTCTGCATGTTGAACAATGAACCAATAACTATTCACCATTAAGAATTATTAAATAATGTAAGACAAAAAGAAGTTAACTTCATATGAACATGTTAAAGAGGAGTGAAATGATGTGATTGAATTATATATAGTATATAAAAGATTTAAGAATCAATGCACAAATAAAATGTTCCAGAAAAAGAGAATAAAAATATTCTCTCTAACTGAATAATGATGAGGAAGATTAAGTCATCAATACAACCATAACAAACATCATAAAAGTAATGGTATATATCAAAGCAAATCAAAAGAATATTAACCAGTTGTCGTCAATTTGGTTGGAATTGTTGATGGTATAGTGGTTGGAACCGTTGTTGGTATAGTGGTTGGAACCGTTGTTGCTACAGTGGTTGGAATACTTGTACCTGATGAATAATATAGATAAATCAATTTATTTGAAATCAAGTTTCACATATAAATACCAATTTCTAAATAGTGAAAGGTAATTTTGAATATCACAAGAAATATACTTACTAATTTTACTACAAAGCTCCACACTCAGTTCTGTTTCTACACTTTTACTTGGATCTTCTTTCTTAATAGTAATTATGAGGTTTCTCAATTCTTTACCTTGCGGTAACAACATTGGGGTATTTGCCATGAGATTCTATAATTAAGTCAAAGCAAAACAAAAATTTATTGAGATTTATTTAATATAATTCTGGCATAATCAATAATAATTAATGAGGGCATTGCCTAAAAACAATATTAACGTCAGGTATATGTGTAAAATAGACAGCACTCGTTATTCCATAGATATTATTAGGCATTCTTTCCCATATTTTAATAAAAACATTCTGCATTTTCAAACAGATAATCTGTCCCAGATTGTATATTAACTAATATTCTCATTTATCTATTCTACTAATAGTAGATCAAAATATATTTTCAATTTGCTTATGTTCAATATTTTATTATGTTGCAAAACATCATTCACATATAAATAAAGATATAATGTTGAGGAAGAAGTTATATTTCATGTGAAAAGCAATTTACTTACTGTAAACACATCAAAAGTACCATCTACATAAGTAAGAGTTATATTATAATGAGCGACATTTGTGGCGTTCACAAGCTGCATGCGAAGTGGACGTTTCGGGTTCATGAAAGTCACATTTAGAGATGGAGTTTGATCCAGTTTGGAAAACTTGAAAAGTTTGTCGCCAACAACTATGTTTCTAATTTCATCAAGATTTGTTGATGGCTCAATCATCACATTGCCATTGTCAATGTTCTCATAGGTAATTTCTTCTTCATGGATACATATTGCTGTAGATAAATAAAAGAAAAAATAAATCACATCTTATATACAACAAAACATAAATTGTTATAAATATTTTTGCAAGTACAAACACAATTGAAATTTATTTTCATAATAAGCACGCAGCCATTCACATTATCTTGCCAACCAAATGAAAACAACATTTGAATAAACCACTTTAATGATTACTGAAAATATATTCTTCCATCATCTCTGCAAGTTTCACAATTAACTGATAACCACTCTCCATTAACAATTATTAAATATGGTAATGCATCAAGAAGGTAACTTCATATCACCAGGTGCAAGAGGAGTGAAATGAACACATGGAATTCTTTATTTTCATGTATTCACACACATTAATCTTCATGAGAAAATCAGTTTAATGCAAAACTTGGATAATCTACCTGTTGTGGATAACAAATCCAGCTCTATGTAGCATTTACTCAAGACAAGGAAATTTTTTTGCAGTCTTAACCCCCCCCATCTATTATACAAGACTTTATCACAATTTGTAACTTGACTTCCTTATTTACCAGTCAATAATCTAGACAGACTTCATCTACATAAATCTTTCAACATATTTGCATATAATACATATGAAAATGCAATCAGCATGTTACACAAAAAAGCCTATAGATGAATATTTTCAGGTTGTAAATGAATAAAGCAAGGATTCCATCTTAAAGCCGTAACTGCATCTCTATAGTGGCAACAGTGCATAAGAGATAGTTTTATATATGGTTTCTACTCAACTTTGCTTTGTCAATGATTATTGGAAAATACTATATAAAACCATAATTTAAGGCCACAATGTTCAATCAAGCAAGAGTGCTGAGAGCAATATTCTGCCCTGTACAGTTTTCATCAGAAACATTAGCCTATGAATGCATCTAAAAGAAGATATTACAGAATGACCTGTAAATGTATATCTCTCTCTTTTAAGACAATGACGATTTCCAGTCATGGTATATATAAATCATCCATGATATGTGTAAGCTGCAAGCAAACATTTGCTTCAAAAATATAAGACAACAAGATGTTAACTGTATTTGCCCAACCTAAAGTTAATATTTTCATCATGATATTTTCAGAAACAACTCTGAGTTCATTCTTAAGGCCTGTTGTAAAAGTTGCTATACACTGAGTAGATTTAGAGGGTTTTGCAATAATGGTACAAATATATCTATATTGATCTTCAAGGGTTCAAAAGATTTTTATAAAGATTTGTTATTTCAATGGCAATGTGTCAGTGGCAACCACATCATTTCCCATTAAAATAAAATCTTATTACTATATTCGAACTTAGAGTAAATGGGTACAAGTAGCCGATTCTCTTGGAGATAATTCCAGGCTGTCATTCAGATATAGTCCTGAAATAGAGTTTTCAAAAACAGCAATATACATTAGTAAAATAACACCTTCAGTGATCTGAAAATTTATGACTCAGTTTGATGTTCATGAAAGTCAGATTTAGAAATAGAGTTTCATCCAGTTTGGAAAACTCAAACATTTTACTGCCAACAAATATGTTTCTAATTCAGTCATAATTTGTTGTTGACTAATATCAGCACATCAGCATTATCAAGGTTCTCATAGGTAATTTCTTCTTCATGGGTACATATTGCTACAGATAAATAGAAGAACAAATAAACCACATCTTATACATAACAAAACATAAATTGTCATAATCATTGATGAACCAAAGCGACTCCTGGATACCATGGAACAGTACGTGAACCTCCTCAAAATTTTTGCTAACATACTGCCCCGATAAATGCTCAGCAAAAGTTTTAGCAATTCATTGGAACATCAGATCATTTCCTAGTTAGTGTCCAGATTGACTCCAAACCAATGACATCCCTTGATTTACCATTCCACGGTACAGTTTTCACTATGTGCATGCAGACTGGTCCTATATGACAGAAGCTCTTCTCCCAAACTTCTTCAAACATGCTGCCCCCAAAATTGCAGCTCTAATCTCCAAATGGATCCTTTCTGGAATGGACAGTTTTATACCAACAAAAACCAATCAGTCAGCCCTGGTTTGTACCTGAATGTCCAGCAACCATAGGTCTTTGAAAACACTACTTCAAAATCTATTCCAATAAGTAGTGTAATCTGGCCCTTCCTTCTTTCAGAACTGCCTGCATCTGACATACTAACTACCATCATACACAGAATTAGTGAGGCTCTTAACATCACACATAGCAAAATAACAATAACATAAGATATCTCAAAGGCCTTAAACAATGTGTGGCACAAAAATTTTCAACACAAGCACTCCATCTATGGAATCACTGGAAGGGTTTTCTCTATTATAAAATAATCCCTAACAGGTACATCACTGAAGGTAAGCTATTAATGGCCAGTCCTTTGAGGCGCTGGTGACCAATGCAGTCTCCACATAGCAATCAGTTCTCGAATCGACCCTCTTCTTGATTTACATAAATGGTCAACTAAGAATATACGCCTCTCATTTTTATAATCAATCTTTCACACTGCTTCAAGTTATGGATATATATGTGTGGGTGTCTGCGTGTATATAAAAAAGAGAGACAGACAGACAGAGTCAGAGAGAGAGATAGAGAGTGAAACCAGAAAGAGATGAATAAAAGTATTTAAATCTTTACTGAGAGGAAGTGTAAGTGATAGCAAATGAAAATAAGAGATCAATTTAATGCATCAAAGTTCATTTAATGAATTCAGAAATAAAATTGGAAATAAAGTATAAACATTATTTATAAATGCCATATAATATTCCAAAAATTAAACTAAATACATTTTTTTCACTATGATGACTTTGTGATCACTTGAATCATTTTCATTATGAAAGGAAACTCCAAATACTCTTAAATATCAAGAATGAAACAATAATACTGTAATGTATCTTCATTAGTTACAGACATAAAACTAAATATTTCCTTAATTTGAAGTATCTGACAAAAGACATTATCACCAAAAAACATATTGTCTGTAATGGAACAGTGATAAGGAAGGTTAAGTCATCAATACAAATGGAACAAATATCATAAATGTAATGGTATATATCTGTTGTTGTAAGATCCAGTTACCCGCCTTGCTATCATGAATGGACTGATCCATTGATAATACAATCGTCCTGGATAATTCTCTAGGAGGAAGAACATAATAGTATTGCAGTGACTTGTCTAGCAGAGTATTGAATACTACTATCATAACTGAATCTGTTTAATTAAGTTTTGTTTCCTGCGAGAATCAATGTCATAACAGTTGATGATGACGATGATGCATTATTTATAATAATAGTGGTGGACAAAAATTCAAATTTTTGTAACTTCTGAAATCAGTATGTAGAAAAACAACATTATTCTGGAAACAAGAGTACATGAAATAATCTGAAATGTACATTGAAAGTAAATTTTCAAGTCAAACACTTAAAAATGCAGGACTTAAAAGTAGTAATATTGGAATTAATAAATCAATAGCAAAAACAATGACAACCAGAACAAGAACAGCAACAACAAGAACAGCAACCATTGTTGAGAAAACAAGAACAACAGTAAAAATATTAGAACATTTTATAAAGAGTAAAAGTATTGAAAACATGTCTACTTTTTTCTCACAGGAGTTAGTAGTAAATGCAATTGGCAAATTTAAATATAATCCTGAAGAGGTTATATTTACAGAATACTGCAGGCTCTATGAGGAAATCTTTAAAAAAGACTGCATAAAATGGTCTAGTGAGAAAAATGTGTGCGAGTTACTAAGAAATTTAGGGCCCACAGACCACAAAAAATACATGAATTACATCCTGCTGAAAAAATGAAGTGAATTGTCACTTGAGGAAACTATTGTTTATGTAAAATTTTCAGTGAATTGTTCAATTCACTTTGGCAATGCCTAAATATTGTAAAATAAAGAATATAAAGATTATACACCACTTATAATAATATCGTGAACAGGGAATGTGAAATGTTGAAGTTAAGCGAACAAACACCCAATATGTTACAGATGCAGTGAACTACATTTCAAGAGGAACAGCCCTTTTAAGATTAAAATTTTTTAAACTCGTGGTCTTGGCCCAGATGCCAGACTCTGTCAAAAGTTTTCGACATGTCCAATGCAACAGCTCAGGCGTTTTCATCTAGAGCATGATAATTTTTCTGCAAATATTGTCATTATATCAGCAGCTAACTTAGTCGATTACATATTGCATGTCTGAGAAAAGGCCCTGCAATGAGAGATGATGAACCAATTCAAAATTGATTAGGGCTTCTAGGACTTTCCTAACAAGAATTATAGCTAGCCAGATAGAAAAAGAGGCTTGTGAATAATTTTTTGTGTGAAATAACTTTCACAAATTCATCCAGAGTAGAAAGTTCACCCAACACACAGATCAACAGTCATTGTTATCTATTTTGGGATCAAAAAGGGTATCATGATACATACATCAAATTGACTATGGGGGTCAATTATGTTGAATTACAATTGTAAAATGGAATTCCTGGCTTCAAAAAAGCTAGGTGAAGCAGATGGCTTGTTGATACTCATGCCTAAATTAGTGAACCTCTAGAAAAAATATGGCAATTGCAGCTCTAAGAGCTGAGAAAGGAATTAAGAACGTTCTCTGCAATACCATAGATCTACCATTAATAGAATTGAAATAAAAGCTCAGGTGGATACTTTAAAAACAAAAAGCAAATACGGTAGAAATTAAAGGAGAAAAATAAGATCAAATCAAAAACTGATAGTGACAATACAGATCATCCAGGCATCTCTAGAATGAAATCCCTCATGCACAGATATGTCTACTGGCCAATATGGACAAAGAGATAGAGAGATTGGTAAAAGTGTGCACAAGTTGTGACATGTCAGCAAAACAATCACCAGTAAAATTTCAACTTTGGCCAAAGACAGACACTCTGTGGTCAAGATTACAGATTGATTTCAAGGATCCGGTAAATGGTATCTACTATATAATCTTTGTCAAGAGTTTTTCAATGTGGCCAGAATTTATAAAATGCAGGAATCCAACATCTACAATTTTAATAAACTTCTTGCATGAATTATTTGCTTGATCTTGTATCCTGGATACCATTGTTTTGGCCAATGCCACGCAATATCCATCTAAAGAGTTTCTGCGTTTTGTGAATCCTTTGTGATATAATATCTCAAAACTGCCAGCAACCACCCTAAATCTAATGAGCAAGCAGAACACTTCATTGATACATTCAAAATGATATTAAAAAGATCTAATTGAGGTGAAAGTAAGGATATATTATTACAGCAGCTTTTATGTGTATATCGGGGGATACATAATCCTCACACTGTATCAGAACTAATATTTGCCAAAAAATTAGGTTGGTGTTTGATGAACTGCTGCCAAATGAAAATAAGGTTTGAAAGCAAGAAAAGATCCATTACTCAGATACACTTCAAACCCAGAGATAATGAAATCTTTCAAACTTACAAAAATGCAAAGGAATGCTGCAAAGATGGGGTAATTAAGAGACATACTGAAACGTTATTTTACATGATAAAATGGTTTCCATGCTTTAAGAGATATCTAAATCAAAGAAGAAAAAATGCTTGGAGGAACAGAGCATCTGACATGAGGAGACGATGCAGATTCTTTATGATGTTTTCTATATACCTGTCCCCCAACAAACACATTCACCATTAAATGGAAGAGACAGCCTACAAAAGTGTTAGATATTAATTCAAAAAGCAGATGTGTATAACTTCAATAGAAAGTAAGTCTCAAAATGGGAGATGTTATGCTAAGAGAGAGTTACTCTCTTTACTATCATGAATGGACTGATCCATTTATAATAAGTAGTCCTGGGTAATTGTCTAGGAGGAAGAAGATAATACTATTGCAGTGATTTGTCTAGTTGCAAACTAAATATATACTTTCACAACTGACTCGGTGTTGTTTCTTGCCGGACTCACATCACAACAATATCAAAGAAAAAGAAAAGAATATTAACCAGTTGTGGTGAATGTGGTTGGAATTGTCGTTGGTATAGTGGTTGGAACAGTTGTTGTCACTGTTGTTGGCATAGTGGTTGGAACAGTTGTGGGTGGCATACTTGTAGACACTGTTGTTGGAATTGTCGTTGGAACAGTTGTAGACACTGTTGTTGCTGTGGTAGTTGGTATTATTGTTGGAATACTTGTACCTGGTAAATAATATAGATAGATCAATTCATTTGAAATCAATTTTTACATATAAATATAAATTTCTAAATACTTGAAGGAAGCTAATTTTGAAAGATACTTACTGATTTTACTACAAAGCTCCACACTCAATTCTGTTTCTACACTTTTATTTGGATCTTCTTTCTTAATAGTAATTATGAGGTTTCTCAATTCTTTAACTTGTGGTAACATCATAGGAGTATTAGGCATGATATTCTATATTAAAGTCAAAGAAAAAACAAGTTTACTTACACTTATTTAATATAATCCAGATAGAATCAATAATCATGAATGAGCTTCATTGCCTTAAAACAATATTAATGTCAGATATATGTATAAAATAGATAACACTCACTATTCCAGCAAGCTTATTGGGTATGCTTTCGCGTATTTAATGAAAACCTTCTGCATTTAGTATCAGGTAATCTGTCCGTTATTGTATATTAAGTAATATTCTCATATACCATTATTCTTCTACTAATAATTCAGGATATATTTTAACTTTCCTTAAGTTGCAAGATGTCATTTAAATCTCAATAAGTATACAATGCCAAAGAACAAGTTTGATTTCATGTGAAAAGCAATTCACTTACCGTAAACACATCAAAAGTACCATCTACATAAGTAAGAGTTATATTATAATGAGCTACATTTGTGGCGTTCACAAGCTGCATGCGAAGTGGACGTTTCGGGTTCATGAAAGTCACATTTAGAGATGGAGCTTGATCCAGTTTGGAAAACTTGAAAAGTTTGTCGCCAACAACTATGTTTCTTATTCCATCATAATTTGTTGTTGGCTCAATCAGCACATCACCATTGTCAAGGTTATCATAGGTAATTTCTTCTTCATGGATACATATTGCTGTAGAAATAAAAAAAGAACAAATAAATTCTTGTCTTATATACAAGAAAACATGAATTGACATACATCCTTTCAAAATTACAATAACATCTGAATTTAATTTTCATAGCTTCCTTCCCTGATAGCTATAATCTTCAAATGTTCAAATATAATGTCAATTGACATCTTCTGATACCTAGGTCCCAGTCCTTCTCTTTAACTTTTCCACATTTTTTAACATCACTCTTTACTTTTACTCTCACTCTCTGTAGGCCCTTGCATTGTAGTGGCACTCCCACCTTGCTTGTGGTGAAATGCTTTTAAAAAAAAAAAAATTAAAAACACATCAATCAGCTGTCCATCTCACTGCCTCGCCTACCATATGCAAATAATATTTTAGCAAATTACTCTGATCCTCACTGAAAATATTTTCTTCTATCTTCTCTGAATGTCTAACAATTAAGCCATGACAACTTTATATTAAGAATTATTAATTATGGTAATACATCAAGAAGGCAACTTCATATGAACACATTGAAGACGAGTAACATGACGACATGGAATTCTTTGTTTTCAAGTATTCCCACAAAATATTCATGAGAAAATTAAAGTGAAATGCAAAAAATTGATAATCTACCTGATTTACAGAACAGATCTAGCTCTATGGAGCATTTACTCAAACCAAGGAAATTTCATTGTGATCTTAACTCCCCAGCTATTATGCAAAAATGAAAACATTATCTTGCTTCTTTACAAGTCAATAACCTCAGCAGGCTTCACATTCCTAAAGCTTGCAATGAACATGTTACATTCGCAGTATGTCAAAGCAACAAATAAACTTTTTGTTGGACACAAAAGACTATAGATGAATATTTCCAGGCTGTAAATGAATTAAGCAAGGATTTCATCTTAAAGCAGTAACTACATTTCTGTAGTGGGAAGAAAGCATCAGAGATGCTTTTATATGTAGTTTCTACTCAACTTTGCTTTGTCAATTGTTATTGGAAAATAGAAGGCTAGACATGGCCACAATGTTCAATCAGGCAAGAATTCAGAAAGCCACATTCTGCCTTGCACAGGTTTAATCAGACACAATAGCCTATGAGTGCATCTAAAAAAGGATATTACAGAATGATGTATCTGCGTGTGTCTGCAAAATCATCATAATGTGCATCGAATTATGAAATATAGAAATACTACAAGGGGGACATTATAGAGTCCAATAACTTACCTAAATGAGCACAATAGATTTCTATTGAACAAAAATTCCCATCAAAAGACAAGAAAAAATCTTATTCAGCATTTGAAGCAAATAGTGGCTTTTACAAATTTTCTCAAGGGCACATACTAGGATCTTAAGCAGTGGAATTTTTTACAGAGCATTATGGAATCATTTATTTCAGAGGACTCCCTGGAAGAGACATTTGCTTATTTAGACAATATCCTGATAAATGGAATGACATGAAATAAACATGACAGACTTTCGTATATAAAAACTTATGATGCACCCAAAAAAGATATTGAAAATGCTATTGTAAAACTCATGAATTAAGGTATACAACTTAAAGATGAACTTGAAGTTGAAACAAATGCTTCAAAAAATGCCATTTCAGTTACCCTAATTCAGACCACTAAACCAATTACATTCTTTTTAACTTCACTTCAAAATTAAGTATAACATATGGTGCAATTATTGAAAAGGAAGCCGAAACAATTATAGCAGCTGTGAAACACTGGACACATTATTTATTTAAGAGGAAGTCATTTTCCAATAAAGATAAATCTACAGTCAATGTGTTACATATATTACAAAAAGCATAAAAATGAGATGAAAAGTTATAAAATAATATTATATTGGAATATGGAATTATATTGGTATGATTTTGATATGATTTCTAAGTGTGGTATAGATAATGTTCCTATGAAATGCTATCTCAGTCCAACTGTGGGATGATGAGTCAAGATCAACAGATGCTTACAAGCCTTCACATAGATCGATGTCCTACTGGTGTGGAATGATTTAGGTCATCTTGGGAAATCTAAAAATTTACCCAACTCAGTTGATGAGATTAGAAGTGTCATAGCTGCTGAGTGTAAAGCAAGATTTTGAGTTGCTGGTGCTGCTGAAATTATTAATGTTACCTAACATTTTCAGAGGTTAAACACAGACATTAAAAGACTAATTTCTACTTTTGATTAAAAAACAAAAGAAAATAAAACAATATTCCTGAGCATTTTACAAGAGTATACTACTTTCCCATTTGTTTGGCCTTCTGCTAGCTTGAAGCTTACCCTCCATTCAGCAAGGTTATTGTGTCTAATACAAAAAGACCAGAGAGATTACTTTCATTGTTTATGTTATTTGGGCTGTTGCCCTCTTCTTCACTGGCATATTCACAACGTTTGGGTGTTGTATGCTCCGGCCGTCTTCAGGTCATTCAAATTGCGGACAGAACCATTTACTTACTCCACCAATTGTGATTCTTCTAGTTCCATGTACCATACCTCTAACAGATGTTTCTGTTATTTCCCTTTAACACAGCTGTCCAAGTTTTGATTCTCAGCCGCTGCAGTCTGGTATTGAACTCAAAACATCTTTGGGGCTTTGGTCACTGTATCTAACCAATGCTTTTATCCACTGGGCCATGTGTCCATGAGGACGTCAGTGCATGGAGGCCAAAGTGTACAACATTCGAAACGTTGTGAATATGGTAATGAAGATGACGATAATAGTCTGAATGATGTAAATAATGTAAGTAATCATAATACCTTATCTCAACGTTATAGAAAGGGAACTGTAAGATAATTTAATAACTCCCATTATTCTTCAGCTGCCACAGAACCATCTTGATTAGGTTCTCTGGGCTCAGTCCTGTACAGGTGACATGTATATATAAGCAATTCTAAATCTCTAGTAAATGAAGACCAAGCAAATCATCAATAAAAAAAATCATCTTAAAATGAGGACAAAAGACAGGAGATTAATAAGAACATACTTGTTGTATATATTGTTGTTGCAATTGTTGTTGGTATTGTCGTTGGAAAAGTTGTAGGGACTGTTGTTGCAATGGTTGTTGGTATAGTGGTTGGAACAGTTGTAGGAACGGTTGTGGCAATTGTTGTTGCTATAGTGGTTGGAACAGTTGTAGGCATGGTTGTTGCAATGGTTGTTGGTATAGTGGTTGGAACAGTTGTAGGCACTGTTGTTGCAATGGTTGTTGGTATACTGGTAGGAACAGTTGTAGGCACAGTTGTTGCAATGGTTGTGGGTATAGTGGTTGGAACAGTTGTAGGAACGGTTGTTGGAATTGTTGTTGCTATAGTGGTTGGAACAGTTGTAGGAATAGTTGTTGGAATTGTTGTTGCTATAGTGGTAGGAACAGTTGTAGGCACGGTTGTTGCAATAGTTGTTGGTACTGTGGTTGGAATACTTGTACCTGATGAATAATATAGATGGATCTATTTATTTGAAATCAATTTTTACATATAAATATCAATTTCTAAATACTTAAAGGAAGCTAATTTTGAATATCACAGGAAATATACTTACTGATTTTACTACAAAGCTCCACACTCAGTTCTGTTTCTACACTTTTACTTGGATCTTCTTTCTTAATAGTAATTATGAGGTTTCTCAATTCTTTACCTTGTGGTAACATCATTGGAGTATTAGGCATGATATTCTACGTAAAAGTCAAAGGAAAACACAAGGTTACTTATACTTATTTAATATAATCCAGATAGAATCAATAATCACTAATGAGGTTCATCGCATAATAATATTAATGCCAGGTACATGTGTAAAATAGGCAACACTCACTATTCCAGCAAGCTTATTCGGCATGCTTTCCAACATTTCATGAAAACCTTTTCCATTTAGTATCAGGTAATCTGCCTGTTATTGTATATTAAGTAATATTCTTATATATCATTATTCTTCTACTAACAATTCACGATATGTTTTAACTTTCCTTAAGTTGCAAGATATCATTCAAATCTAAATAAGTATACAATGCCAAAGAACAAGTTATATTGATTTCATGTGAAAAGCAATTAACTTACCGTCAACACATCAAAAGTACCATCTACATAAGTAAGAGTTATATTATAATGAGCTACATTTGTGGCGTTCACAAGCTGCATGCGAAGTGGACGTTTCGGGTTCATGAAAGTCACATTTAGAGATGGAGTTTGATCCAGTTTGGAAAACTTGAAAAGTTTGTCACCAACAACTATGTTTCTAATTTCATCAAAATTTGTTGATGGCTCAATCATCACATTGCCATTGTCAATGTTCTCATAGGTAATTTCTTCTTCATGGATACATATTGCTGTAGATAAATAAAAGAACAAATAAATCACATCTTATACACAATGACAAAACATAAACTGTATAAATCTTTTCACAAGTACAACCAAATTTGACATTCATTTCCATAACAATTAACAAGACATTTACATTGACTTGACGGCCAAATGTAAGCAACATTTCAGCAGACCACTTCAATCATTACTGGAAATACAATCTTCAATCATCTCTGCATGTCGAACAATTAACCAATAACTATTCGCCATTAAGAATTATTAAATGATTTAAGACACCAAGAAGTTAACCTCATATGAACATGTTCAAGAGGAGTGAAATGATGTGATGGAATTATATATAGTATATAAAACCTTAATTTAAGAATCAATGCACAAATAAAAATGTTCCACAAAAAGAGAATAAAAATATTCTCTCTAACTGAATAATGATGAGGAAGATTAAGTCATCAATGCAAACATAACAAACATTATAAAAGTAATGGTATATATCAAATCAAATCAAAAGAATAATCACCAGTTGTCGTCAATTTGGTTGGAATTGTTGATGGTATAGTGGTTGGAACCGTTGTTGGTATAGTGGTTGGAACAGTTGTTGCTACAGTGGTTGGAATACTTGTACCTGATGAATAATAGAGATAAATCAATTTATTTGAAATCAATTTTCACATACAAATATCAATTTCTAAATAGTGGAAGGTAATTTTGAATATCACAAGAAATATACTTACTAATTTTACTACAAAGCTCCACACTCAGTTCTGTTTCTACACTTTTACTTGGATCTTCTTTCTTAATAGTAATTATGAGGTTTCTCAATTCTTTACCTTGCGGTAATAACATTGGGGTATTTGCCATGAGATTCTATAATTAAGTCAAAGCAAAACAAAAATTTATTGAGATTTATTTAATATAATTCTGGCAGAATCAATAATAATTAATGAGGGCATTGCCTAAAAACAATATTAACGTCAGGTATATGTGTAAAATAGACAACACTCGTTATTCCATAGATATTATTAGGCATTCTTTCCCATATTTTAATAAAAACATTCTGCATTTTCAATCTGTCCATGATTGTATATTAAGTAAAATTTTCCTGTACCTATTCTACTCGTAATATATCAAAATGTATTTTCAATTTGCTTATTTTTTTATGTTGCAAAATATCATTCACATATAAATAAAGATATAATGTTGAAGAACAAGTTATATTTCATGTGAAAAGCAATTCACTTACCGTAAACACATCAAAAGTACCATCTACATAAGTAAGAGTTATATTATAATGAGCTACATTTGTGGCGTTCACAAGCTGCATGCGAAGTGGACGTTTCGGGTTCATGAAAGTCACATTTAGAGATGGAGTTTGATCCAGTTTGGAAAACTTGAAAAGTTTGTCACCAACAACTATGTTTCTAATTTCATCAAAATTTGTTGATGGCTCAATCATCACATTGCCATTGTCAATGTTCTCATAGGTAATTTCTTCTTCATGGATACATATTGCTGTAGATAAATAAAAGAAAAAATAAATCACATCTTATATACAACAAAACATAAATTGTTATAAATATTTTTGCAAGTACAACCACAATTGAAATTTATTTTCATAATAAGCAAGCAGCCATTCACATTATCTTGCCAACCAAATGAAAACAACATTTTAATAAACCACTTTAATGATTACTGAAAATATATTCTTCCATCATCTCTGCAAGTTTCACAATTAACTGATAACCACTCTCCATTAACTATTATTAAATATGGTAATGCATCAAGAAGGTACCTTCATATCACCAGGTGCAAGAGGAGTGAAGTGAACACATGGAATTCTTTATTTTCATGTATTCCCCAAAATTAATCTTCATGAGGAAATTAGTTTAATGCAAAACTTGGATAATCTACCTGTTGTGGATAACAAATCCAGCTCTATGTAGCATTTACTCAAGCCAAGGAAATGTCATTGCGATCTTAACTCCCCATCTATTATGCAAGAATTTATCACAACTTTGTGACTTGACTTCCTTATTTACCAGTCAATAATCTAAACACGCTTCAGGTACGTAAATCTTTCAACATATTTGCATATAATACATATGAAAATGCAATCAGCATGTTACACAAAAAACCCTATAGATGAATATTTTCAGGTTGTAAATGAATAAAGCAATGATTTCATCTTAAAGTAGTGGCAAGAATGCATCAGAGATAGTTTTATATGTGGTTTCTACTCAAGTTTGCATTGTCAATGATTATTGGAAAATAGAAGTCTAGGACAGAAAGTAACAATCTGCCCTGAAGAGGTTTAATTAGACACAATAGCCTATGAGTGCATCTAAAAGAAGATATTACAGAATGACCTGTAAACGTATCTGTCTATCTGTCTGTCTCTCTGTCTGTCTGTCTCTCTCTCTTTTACGACAATGACAATTTCCATTGATGATATTTACAAATCATCCATGATATGTTTAAACTGCATGTAAACATTTACTTCAAAAATGTAAGACGACAAGACATTAACTGCATTTGCTGCACCTAAAGTTAATATTTTAGTCATGATATTTTCAAACACTACTCTAGTTCATTCTTAAGGACTGTTGAAAAAGTTGCTATACACTGAGTAGATTTAGAGTGTTTTGCAATAATGGTACAAATGTGCCTATATTGATCTTGAAGGGTTCAAAAGATTTTCATAAAGATTTATTATTTCAATGGCATTGTGTCAGTGGCAACCACATCACTTCCCATTAAAATAAAAGGTTATTACTATCATATTAGAACATTGAGTAAATGGGTACAAGTAGCAGATTTTCTTGGAGATAATTCCAGGCTGTTGTTCAGATATAGTCCTGAAATAGAGTTTTCAAAAACAGCAACATACATTAGTAAAATAACACCTTCAGGGATCTGAAAATTTATGACTCAGTTTGGAGTTCATGAAAGTCAGATTTAGAGATGGAGTTTGATCCAGCTTAGAAAACTCAAACATTTTACTGCCAACAAATATGTTTCTAATTCCGTCATAATTTGTTGCTGACTCAATGAGCACAGCAGCATTCCCAAGGTTCTCATGGGTAATTTCTTCTTCATGGATACATGTTGCTGTAGATAAATAGAACAACAAATAGACCACATCTTATACATAACAAAACATAAATTGTCATAATTATTCATGAACCAAAACAATTCCTGCATACCATGGGACAGTACGTGAACCTCCTCAAACTTTTTCTAACATACTTCCCCAATAAATTCTTAGCAAAAGTTTTAACAATTCATTGGAACATCAGATCATTTCCTAGTTAGTGTCCAGATTGATTCCAAACCAATGACATCCCTCAATTTACCATTCCATAGTACAGTTTTCACTATGTGCAGGCAGACTGGAACAACTTTCAGTCCAATATAATAGAACATCCTCTACCAACTTTCTTCAAACATGCTGCCCCCAAAAAATGCAGTTCTAATCTCCAAATGGATCCTTTCTGATTGGACAGTTTTATACCCACAAAAAATCTCCCCAACAAAACCAAACAGTCAGTCCTGCTTTGTCCCTGAATGTCCTGCAGCCATAGCTCTTCAGAAACACTACTAAAAAATCTATTCCAATAAGTAGTGTAGTCTGGCCCTTACTTCTTTCAGAACTGCCCACAATTGCTGTAAGAGAGTCCTGGAAAATGCAAAGTGCAGATACATGTGATCTATTCAGGCCAAGGATGAAAAGAGACAAGTTGGATCTTGCCAATTCCGGAAGGTCATCAATGAAATTATCAACAGAGAAAAGCAGCTGTGCCCACTATTATAAATGGCCCCGATGTTGTATCCTCCTTGACAGATAAGGTGAAGCTATTTGCTTCAATCTTTGCCTCAAAATCAACCTTGGATGACACAGGCTACGCCCTGTTGATCTCCGCATGTCTCACTGAGTAGAATCTTAGTAATATACTCACTTCAGTAAGAGAATTCTGTAGACTTATCAAAAGCCTAACGCCAAAAAAGCCACAATCCAAGACAAACTTCCAGCGGTTGTCCTGAAGAATATCAACCAAGAATTATCCTTGATTCTAACAAAGTTATTTAACCACTGCTTGAAGGAGAAATCAATTCTGAGCTAGTAGAACGTGGCAAGCATATTCCCGGCATTGAAGACTGATCCTTCTCCTCTCAGTATACACTCATTTGAATTCTCAGTATCATCAGTCAGCTTTTTGAGACTATAATCAATAAGAGTCCTGTTGAGCAACTGGATAGGAAAAAAACTCTTGGGCGACAATCCGTAGAAGGTTTTGATCAGCCCGATCCACTGCTGACATACTAACTACCATCATACACAGAATTAGTGAGGTTCTTAACGTCACACATAGCAGAAAGACAATAACATACAATATCTCAAAGGCCTCCAATAATGAGTGACACAAAAATTTTCAACACAAGCAGTCCATCTATGGAATCACTGGAAGGGTTTTCTCTAATAAAAAATAATTCCTAACAGGTACATCAATGACAGTAGCTATTAATGGCCAGACCTTTGAGGCGCTGGCGACCACTGCTGTAGATAAATAAGTGTACGTTAAATCATCTGAAATATACACTGTAAGTAAATTTTCAACTCAAACAATTAAAAATGCAGGACTTGAAAGCAGTAATATTGGATTTAATAAAACAATAGCAAGAACAATGACAACCAGAACAAGAACAGCAACAACAAGAACAGCAACAACAAGAACAGCAACCATTGTTGAGATAACAAGAACAACAGTAAAAATATTAGAACATTTTACAAAGAGTGAAAGTATGGAAAACATGTCTACTTTTTTTCACAGGAGATAGTAGGAAATGCAATTATCAAATTTAAATATAATCCTGATGAAGAGGTTGAATTTACAGCATACTACAGACTCTATGAGGAAATCTTTAAAAAAGACTGTATAAGATGGTCTAGTGAGAAAAATGTGCACCAATTACTGAAAAAGTTATGTCCCACAGAGCAAAAAAAATACATGAATTACATCCTGCTTGAAAAAATGGAGAGAATTGTCACTTGAGGAAACTATTATGTTTATGTAAAATTTTCAGTGAATGAAATTCATTGTTCAATTCACTTTGTCAATGCCTAAATATTGTAAAATAAAGAATATGAAGATTATACACCACTTATGATAGTATAAAAAGGGAATGTGAAACGTTAAAGTTAAGCGAACTTACACCTAACATGTTACAGATTTGGTGAACTACATTTCAAGAGGAACAGCCCTTTTAGGGTGAAAAATCCTTTCAGCTCATAGAGAAGACGCAGATGCCAGACGGTCAAATGCTTTCGACATGTCCAATGAAACAGCTCGAGCTTCACTGTTTTTATCTAGAGCATGATAACTTTTTCTGCAAATATCATCATTACATCAACAGCTGACTTAGACAATTGAAAGCCATATTGCATGTCTGAGAAAAGGCCCTGCAATGAGAGATGATGAACCAATTCAAAATTGAATAGGGCTTCTAGGACTTTCCTAACAAGAATTTTAGCCAGATAGAAAAAGAGGCTTGGGAATAATTTTTCTGGGAAATAACTTTCACAAATTCATCCACAGTAGAAGGTTCAACAAACACACAATCAACATTCATTGTTAACCATTTTTGTGTCAGAAAGGGTGTCATGATACATACAGGAAATTGATTACAAAGATGGGGGACAATTATGTTCAATTACAATTCTTAAATGGAATTCGTGCCATCAAAAAAGCTAGGTCAAGCAGATGGTTTGTTGATACTCATACCTAAATTAGTGAACCTCTACAAAAAATATGGCAATTCCAGCACTAAAAGCTGAGAAAGGAATTAAGAATAAATACCATAGGAGATGTACCATTAATAGAATTGAAATAAAAGCTCAGGTGGATACTTTCAGAAAAAAAAGCAAATACAGTAGAAATTAAAGGAGAAAAATAAGATCAAATCAAAAACTGATAGTGACAATACAGATCATCCAGGCATCTCTAGAATGAAATCCCTCATGCACAGATATGTCTACTGGCCAATATGGACAAAGAGATAGAGAGATTGGTAAAAGCGTGCACAAGTTGTGACATGTTAGCAAAACAATCACCAGTAAAATTTCACAATTGGTCAAAGACAGACACTCTGTGGTCGAGATGACAGAATCTTTGTCAAGAGTTTTTCCATATAGCCAGAAATTATAAAATGCAAGAATCCAACATCTACAATTTCAATAAACTTCTTGCATGAATTATTTCCTTGATCTTGTATCCTGGATACCATTGTTTTGGCCAATGACATACAATATCCAACCAAAGAGTTTCTACGTTTTGTGAATCCTTTGTGATATAATATCTCAAAACTGCCAGCTACCATCCAAGATCTAATGAGCAAGCAGAACACTTCATTGTTACATTCAAAAAGGCATTAAAAAGATTTAATAGAGATGAAAGTAAGGATATATTAATAGTGCGGCTTTTAAGTGTATATCAACTGACAAAAGTAAAGAAAAGAATATTAACCAGTTGTGGTGAATGTGGTTGGAATTGTCGTTGGTATAGTGGTTGGAACAGGTTTTGTCACTGTTGTTGGCATAGTGGTTGGAACAGTTGTGGGTGGCATACTTGTAGACACTGTTGTTGGAATTGTCGTTGGTATAGTGGTTGGAACAGTTGGGCGTGGCACACTTGTAGACACTGTTGTTGCAATTGTCGTTGGTATAGTGGTTGGAACAGTTGTAGACACTGTTGTTGCAGTGGTAGTTGGAATTTTTGTTGGAATACTTGTACCTGGTAAATAATATAGATAGATCAATTTATTTGAAAACAATATTTACATATAAATATGAATTTCTAAGTATTAAAGTCACATTTTGTATATCACAAGAAAGATACTTACTGATTTTACTACAAAGCTCCACACTCAGTTCTGTTATTACACTTTTACTTGGATCTTCTTTCTTAATAGTAATTATGAGGTTTCTCAATTCTTTATCTTGTGGTAACATCATTGGAGTATTAGGCATGAGATTCTATATTAAAGTCAAAGAAAAACACAAATTTACTTACACTTATTTAGTATAATCCGGACAGAATCAATAAAAATTAATGATGTTCATTGCCTTAAAACAATATTAATGTCAGATATATGTGTAAAATAGATAACACTCACTATCCCAGCAAGCTTATTGGGTATGCTTTCTCACATTTAATGAAAACCTTCTGCATTTAGTATCAGGTAATCTGTCTGTTATTGTACATTAAGTAATATTCTCATATACCATTATTATTCTACTAATAATTCAGGATATATTTTAACTTTCTTTAAGTTGCAAGATATCATTTAAATCTAAATAAGTATACAATGCCAAAGAACAATTGAGATTTCATGTGAAAAAGCAATTTACCCGACAACACATCAAAAGTACCATCTACATAAGTAAGAGTTATATTATAATGAGCTACATTTGTGGCGTTCACAAGCTGCATGCGAAGTGGACGTTTCGGGTTCATGAAAGTCACATTTAGTGATGGAGCTTGATCCAGTTTGGAAAACTTGAAAAGTTTGTCGCCAACAACTATGTTTCTAATTCCATCATAATTTGTTGTTGGCTCAATCAGCACATCACCATTGTCAAGGTTCTCATAGGTAATTTCTTCTTCATGGATACATATTGCTGTAGATAAGTAAAAAAACAAATAAATTCTCATCCTATATACAAGAAAACATGAATTGATATACATCCTTTGAAAACTACAATCACATCTGAAATTCATTTTTATAACTTGCTTCCCTGATAGATATAATCTTCAAATGTAAATGTCAATTGACATCTGATACCTTGGTCTCCATCATTCTCTTTATCTTTTCCTCAAACATCCCTTTTTACTCTTACACTCTGTAAGCTCTTGTGTAGTATTGGCACTCCCACATTGCTTGTGGTGAAATGCTTTTAAAAAAAACAAAATTAAAAACATTTCAATCACATCTCACTGCCTCGCTTTACCATATGCAAATAATATTTTAGCAAACTATAATATTGCTATGATTTTGATATGATTTCTAAGTGTAGTATAGATAATGTTCCTCTGAAATGCTATCTCAGTCCATCTGTAGGATGATAAGTCAAGATCAACAGATGCTTATGAACTTTCACATAGATCGATGATTTAGGTCATCTAAGGAAATCTAAAAACTTACTCAACTCAGTTGATGAGATTAGAAGTGTCATAGCTGCTGAGTGTAAAGCAAGATTTTGAGTTGCTGGTGCTGCTGAAATTATTAATGTTACCCAACATTTTCAGAGGTTAAACACAGACATTAAAAGACTAATTTCTACTTTTGATTAAAAAACAAAAGAAAATAAAACAATATTCCTGAGCATTTTGCAAGAGTATACTACTTTCCCATTTGTTTGGCCTTCTGCTAGCTTGAAGCTTACCCTCCATTCAGCAAGGTTATTGTGTCTAATACAAAAAGACCAGAGAGATTACTTTCATTGTTTATGTTATTTGGGCTGTTGCCCTCTTCTTCACTGGCATATTCACAACGTTTGGGTGTTGTACGCTCCGGCCGTCTTCAGGTCATTCAAATTGCGGACAGAACCATTTACTTACTCCACCAATTGTGATTCTTCTAGTTCCATGTACCATACCTCTAACAGATGTTTCTGTTATTTCCCTTTAACACAGCTGTCCAAGTTTTGATTCTCAGCCACTGCAGTCTGGTATTGAACTCAAAACATCTTTGGGGCTTTGGTCACTGTATCTAACCAATGCTTTTATCCACTGGGCCATGTGTCCATGAGGACGTCAGTGCATGGAGGCCAAAGTGTACAACATTCGAAACGTTGTGAATATGGTAATGAAGATGACGATAATAGTCTGATTGATATAAATAATGTAAGTAATCATAATACCTTATCTCAAAGTTATAGAAAGGGAACTGTAAGATAATTTAATAACTCCCATTGCTCTTCAGCTGCCACAGAACCATTTTGGTTATGTTCTCTGGTTACGTCCTGTACAGGTGACATGTATATATAAGCCATTCTGAATCTCTAGAAAATGAAGACCAAGCAAATCATCAATAAAAAAATCATCTTAAAATGAGGACAAAGGACAGGAGATTAATAAGAACATACTTGTTGTATATATTGTTGTTGCAATTGTTGTTGGTATTGTGGTTGGAACAGTTGTAGGAACAGTTGTTGGAATTGTTGTTGGTATAGTGGTTGGAACAGTTGTAGGCACTGTTGTTGCAATTGTTGTTGGTATAGTGGTTGGAACAGTTGTAGGCACTGTTGTTGCAATGGTTGTTGGTATAGTGGTTGGAATAGTTGTAGGCACAGTTGTTGGAATTGTTGTTGCTATAGTGGTTGGAACAGTTGTAGGAACAGTTGTTGGAATTGTTGTTGGTATAGTGGTTGGAACAGTTGTAGGCACAGTTGTTGCAATGGTTGTTGGTATACTGGTAGGAACAGTTGTAGGCACAGTTGTTGCAATGGTTGTGGGTATAGTGGTTGGAACAGTTGTAGGAACGGTTGTTGGAATTGTTGTTGCTATAGTGGTTGGAACAGTTGTACCTGATGAAAAAATAGATAGATCAATATATTTGAAATCAATTTTTACATATAAATATGAATTTCTAAATACTTGAAGGAAGATAATTTTGAATATCACAAGAAAGATACTTACTGATTTTACTACAAAGCTCCACACTCAGTTCTGTTACTACACTTTTATTTGGATCTTCTTTCTTAATAGTAATTATGAGATTTCCCAATTCTTTATCTTGTGGTAACATCATTGGAGTATTAGGCATGATATTCTACATTAAAGTCAAAGAAAAACACATGTTTACTTACACTCAAAAAAGTAATGAGGTTCATTGCCTAAAAACAATATGAATGCCAGCTATATGTGTAAAATACACAATACTCACTATTGCAGCAAGCTTATTGGGCATGCTTTCCAACATTTAATGAAAACATTTTGCATTTACTACCAGGTAATCTGTCCGTTATTGTATATTAAGTAATATTCTCATATACCATTATTATTCATGATATATTTAACATTCCTTAAATTGCATGATATCATTCAAATCTAAATAAGTATACAATGCAAACGAATGAGTTAGATTTCATGTGAAAAGCAATTTACTTACCGTCAACACATCAAAAGTACCATCTACATAAGTAAGAGTTATATTATAATGAGCTACATTTGTGGCATTCACAAGCTGCATGCGAAGTGGACGTTTCGGGTTCATGAAAGTCACATTTAGAGATGGAGTTTGATCCAGTTTGGAAAACTTGAAAAGTTTGTCGCCAACAACTATGTTTCTAATTCCATCATAATTTGTTGTTGGCTCAATCAGCACATCACCATTGTCAAGGTTCTCATATGTAATTTCTTCTTCATGGATACATATTGCTGTAGATAAATAAAAGAACAAATAAATCACATCTCATACAAAATGACAAAACATAAATTGTCATAAATCTTTTCACAATTACAACCAAATTTGACATTCATTTCCATAACAATTAACAAGACATTTACATTGACTTGACGGCGAAATGTAAGCAACATTTCAGCAGACCACTTCAATCATTACTGAAAATACAATCTTCAATCATCGCTCCATGTCTAACAACTTACCAATAACTATTCACCATTAAGAATTATTAAATAATGTAAGACACCAAGAAGTTAACTTCATATGAACATGTTCAAGAGGAGTGAAATGATGTGATGGAATTATATATAGTATATAAAACCTTAATTTAAGAATCAATGCACAAATGAAAATGTTCCAGAAAAGAGAATGAAAATATTCTCTCTAATTGAATAATGATAAGGAAGATTAAGTCATCAATACAAACGTAACAATCATCATAAAAGTAATGGTATATATCAAAGTAAATCAAAAGAATATTAACCAGTTGTCGTCAATTTAGTTGGAATTGTTGATGGTATAGTGGTTGGAACCGTTGTTGGTATAGTGGTTGGAACCGTTGTTGCTACAGTGGTTGGAATACTTGTACCTGATGAATAATAGAGATAAATCAATTTATTTGAAATCAATTTTCACATACAAATATCAATTTCTAAATAGTGGAAGGTAATTTTGAATATCACAAGAAATATACTTACTAATTTTACTACAAAGCTCCACACTCAGTTCTGTTTCTACACTTTTACTTGGATCTTCTTTCTTAATAGTAATTATGAGGTTTCTCAATTCTTTACCTTGTGGTAACAACATTGGGGTATTTGCCATGAGATTCTATAATTAAGTCAAAGCAAAACAAAAATTTATTGAGATTTATTTAATATAATTCTGGCAGAATCAATAATAATTAATGAGTGTCATTGCCTAAAAACAATATTATCGTCAGGTATATGTGTAAAATAGACAGCACTCGTTATTCCATAGATATTATGAGGCATTCTTTTCCATATTTTAATAAAAACATTCTGCATTTTCAAAGAGATAATCTGTCCATGATTGTATATTAAGTAATACTTTCATTTACCTATTCTACTAATAATAGATCAAAATGTATTTTCAATTTGCTTATTTTTTTTATGTTGCAAAACATCATTCACATATAAATAAAAATATGATGTTGAGGAAGAAGTTAGATTTCATGTGAAAAGCAATTTACTTACTGTAAACACATCAAAAGTACCATCAACATAAGTAAGATTTCATGTGAAAAGCAATTTACTTACTGTAAACACATCAAAAGTACCATCTACATAAGTAAGAGTTATATTATAATGAGCGACATTTGTGGCGTTCACAAGCTGCATGCGAAGTGGACGTTTTGGGTTCATGAAAGTCACATTTAGAGATGGAGCTTGGTCCAGTTTGGAAAACTTGAAAAGTTTGTCGCCAACAACTATGTTTCTAATTCCATCATAATTTGTTGTTGGCTCAATCAGCACATCACCATTGTCAAGGTTCTCATATGTAATTTCTTCTTCATGGATACATATTGCTGTAGATAAATAAAAGAAAAAAATAAATCACATCTTATATACAACAAAACATAAATTGTTATAAACATTTTTGCAAGTACAACCACAATTGAAATTTATTTTCATAATAAGCAAGCAGACATTCACACTATCTTGCCAAACAAATGAAAACAACATTTGAATAAACCACTTTAATGATTACTGAAAATATATTCTTCCATCATCTCTGCAAGTTTCACAATTAACTGATAACCACTCTCCATTAACAATTATTAAATATGGTAATGCATCAAGAAGGTACTTTCATATCACCAGGTGCAAGAGGAGTGAAATGGACACATGGAATTCTTTATTTTCATGTATTCCCAAAAATTAATCTTCATGAGGAAATTAGTTTAATGCAAAACTTGGATAATCTACCTGTTGTGGATAACAAATCCAGCTCTATGTAGCATTTACTCAAGACAAGGAAATTTCATTGCTGTCTTAACCCCCCCCCATCTATTATACAAGACTTTATCACAATTTGTAACTTGACTTCCTTATTTACCAGTCAATAATCTAGACAGACTTCATCTACATAAATCTTTCAACATATTTGCATATAATACATATGAAAATGCAATCAGCATGTTACACAAAAAAGCCTATAGATGAATATTTTCAGGTTGTAAATGAATTAAGCAAGGATTTCATCTTAAAGTAGTGGCAAGAATGCATCAGAGATAGTTTTATATTTGGTTTCTACTCAAGTTTGCTTTGTCAATGATTATTGGAAAATAGAAGGCTAAACATGGCCACAATGTTCAATCAAGCAAGAATACAGAAAGCAACATTCTGCCCTGAAGAGGTTTAATCAGATACAATAACCTATGAGTGCATCTAAAACAAGATATTACAGAATGACCTGTAAATGTATCTGTCTGTCTGTCTTTCTGTCTGTCTGTCTGTCTCTCTCTCTCTTTTAAGACAATGACAATTTCCACTTATGGTATTTACAAATCATCCACGATATGTTTAAGCTGCATACAAACATTTGCTTCAAAAATGTAAGACAACAAGACATTAACTGCATTTGATCCACCTAAAGTTAATATTTTAGTCATGATATTTTCAAACACTACTCTAGTTCATTCTTAAGGTCTGTTAGAAAAGTTGCTATACACTGAGTAGAATTAGAGGGTTTTGCAATAATGGTACAAATGTGCCTATATTGATCTTGAAGTGTTCAAAAGATTTTCATAAAGATTTGTTATTTCAATGGCATCATGTCAGTGGCAACCACATCACTTCCCATTAAAATAAAAGGTTATTACTATCATATTAGAACATTGAGTAAATGGGTACAAGTAGCAGATTCTCTTGGAGATAATTCCATGCTGTTGTTCAGATATAGTCCTGAAATAGAGTTTTCAAAAACAGCAATATACATTAGTAAAATAACACCTTCAGTGATCTGAAAATTTATGACTCAGTTTGGAGTTCAATCAGCAAATCAACATTATCAAGGTCCTCATAGGTAATTTCTTCTTCATGGGTACATATTGCTATAGATAAATAGAAGAACAAATAAACCACATCTTATACACAACAAACATAAATTGTCATAATCATTGATGAACCAAAGCGACTCCTGGATACCATGGAACAGTACGTGAACCTCCTCAAAATTTTTGCTAACATACTGCCCCGATAAATGCTGAGCAAAAGATTTAGTAACTCATTGGAACATCAGATCATTTCCTAGTTAGTGTCCAGATTGACTCCAAACCAATGTCATCCCTTGATTTACCATTCTATAGTACAGTTTTCACTATGTGCATGCAGACTGGAACAACTTTCAGTCCTATATGATAGAAGCTCTTCTCCCAACATTCTTCAAACATGCTGCCACAAAAATTGCAGCTCTAATCTCCAAATGGATCCTTTCTGGAATGGACAGTTTTATACCCACAAAAACCTCCCAACAAAAACCAAACAGTCAGTTCTGGCTTGCCCCTGAATGTCCTGATGCCATAGCTCTTTGGAAATACTACTTCAAAATCTATTCCAATAAGTAGTGTAGTCTGGCCCTTACTTCTTTCAGAACTGCCCACAATCGCTGTAAGAGAGTCCTGGAGAATGCAAAGTGCAGATACATGCAATCTATTCAGGCCAAGGATGAAAAGAGACAAATTGGATCTTGCAAATTCTGGAAGGTCATCAATGAAATTATCAACAGAGAAAAGCAGCTGTGCCCACTATTGTAAATGGCCCAGATGTTGTATCCTCCTTGACAGATAAGGTGAAGCTATTTTCTTCAACCTTTGACTCAAAATCAACCTTAGATGACACAGGCTCTGCCCTCCTGATCTCCGCATGTCTTACTGAGTAGAATCTTAGTAATATACTCACTTCAGTAAGAAAAGTCTGTAGACTTATCAAAAGCCTAACCCAAAAAAAGCCCCTACTCAAGACAAACTTCCAGTGGCTGTCCTGAAGAATATCAACCAAGAATTATCCTTGATTCTAACAAAGTTATTTAACCACTGCTTGAAGGAGAAATCAATTCTGAGCCAGTAGAATGTGGCAAGCATATTCCCGGGATGAAGACTGATCCTTCTCTTCTCAGTATACACTCATTTGAATTCTCAGTATCATCAGTCAACTTTTTGAGACTGCAATCAATAAGACTCTCGTTGAGAAACCGGATAGGAAAATCTCTTGGCTGACAAGCAGTAGAAGTTTTGATCAGCCCGATCCACTGCTGACATACTAACTACCATCATACACAGAATTAGTGAGGCTCTTAATGTCACACATAGCAAAAGGACAATAACATAAGATATCTCAAAGGCCTTAAACAATGTGTGACACAAAAATTTTCAACACAAGCACTCCAGCTATCCAATCACTGGAAGGGTTTTCTCTATTATAAAATAATTCCTAACAGATACATCACTGAAGGTAGCTATTAATGGCCAGTCCTTTGAGGTGCTGGCGTCCAATGTAGTCCCCACATAGCAATCAGTTCTCGAATTGACCCTCTTCCTGATTTACATGAATGGTCTACACCTCTCATTTTTGTAACAATCAATCAATCTTTCACACTGCTTCAAGTTATGTATATATATGTGTGGGTGTCTGTGTGTATATGAAAAAAGAGAGACTGACAGAGAGAGAGAGAGAGAGAGAGAAACCAGAAAGAGATGAATAAATAGTATTTAAATCTACGGAGAATTGTAAGTGATAGCAAATGAAAATAAGAGATCAATTTAATGCATTAAAGTTCATTTGATGAAATCAGAAATAAAATTGGAAATAAACTATAAACATGATTTATATGTAATATTTAAATGTCATACAATATTACAAAATTAAACTAAATAAATTTTTTCACTATGATGTCTTTGTAGTCACTTGAATCATTTGCATTATGAAAGGAAACTCCAATCTCAACTTAAATATTAACAATGAAACAATAACGCCGTAATGTATCTTCATTAGTTTCCAACATAAAACTAAATTGTCAAGAATGAAAACCGAGGCTCGGAAGATAAGGTAATCCAAGCTTTATTCGGCAAAATACAAGCAGGGTTCACATCACATGTGCTCCTGGTATTCTCGAATATGGCCGATTGTCGTAATCTGGAGAATAGACTGTAAACAAATATGGTGTTGTAAAATAGTGTCGCAGTTCATCTCTTATTTACGATATAAATATTTCCTTAATTTTAAGTATCTCTCAAAAGACATTATCACCAAACAACATATTGTCTGTAATGTAACATTGACAAGGAATAGTAAGTCATCAATACAAATGGAACAAATATCATAAATGTAATGATATATATCTGTTGTTGTAAGATCCAGTTACCGGCTTTATTATCATGAATGGACTGATCCATTGATAATACAATCGTCCTGGGTACTTGTCTAGGAGGAAGAACATCATAGTATTGCAGTGCCTTGTCTCACAGAGTATTGAATACTACTATCATAACTGAATCTGTTTAATTAAGTTTTGTTTCCTGCCAGAATCAATATCACAACAGTTGATGATTAGGATGATACATTATTTATGATAATAGTAGTGAACAAAAATTCAGAGTTTTGTAACTTGTGAAATCAGTATGTAGAAAAACAAAATTATGCTGGAAACAAGAGTACATTAAATCATCTGAAATATACATTGGAAGTAAATTTTCAAGTCAAACAATTAAAAATGCAGGACTTGAAAGCAATAATATTGGATTTAATAAAACAATAGCAAGAACAATGACAACCAGAATAATTACAGCAACAACAATTCCAGCAACCATTGATGAGATAACAAGAACAACAGTAAAAATATTATAACGTTTTATGAAGAGTAAAAGTATGGAAAACATTTCTACTTTTTTCTCACAGGAGTTAGTAAATGCAATTGCCAAATTTAAATATAATCCTGATGAAGAGGTTATATTTACAGCATAATACAGACTCTATGAGGAAATCTTTAAAAAAGACTGTATAAGATGGTCTAGTGATAAAAATGTGTGCCAGTTACTAAGAAAGTTAAAGCCACAGACCAAAAAAAATACATGAATTACATCCTGCTTAAAAAAATGGAGAGAATTGTCACTTGAGGTAACTATTATGTTTATGTAAAATTTTCAGTGAATGAAATTCATTGTTCAATTCACTTTGGCAATGCCTAAATATTGTAAAATAAAGAATATGAAGATTATACACCACTTATGATAGTATCATAAACAGGGAATGTGAAATGTTGAAGTTAAGCGAACAAACACCCAACATTATACAGATGCAGTGAACTACATTTCAAGAGGAACAGCCCTTTTAAGATTAAAAATTATTTAAGCTCGTGGTCTTGGCCCAGATGCCAGACTCTGTCAAATGCTTTCGACATATCCAATGCAACAGTTCAGGCTTCACCATTTCTATCTAGAGCATGATAACTTTTTCTGCAAATATCATCATTACATCAGCAGCTGACTTAGACGATTGAAAGCCATATTGCATGTCTGAGAAAAGGCCCTGCAATGAGAGATGATGAACTAATTCAAAATTGATTAAGGACTTTCCTAACAAGAATTATAGCCAGATAGAAAAAGAGGCTTGGGAATAATTTTTTCTGGGAAATAACTTTCACAAATTCATCCACAGTAGAATTTTCAACCAACTCACAGATCAACATTCATTGTTATCTATTTTTGGAAAAGGAAGGGTGTCATGATACATACAGCAAATTGACTACAAAGATGGGGGACAATTATGTTGAATTACAATTCTTAAATGGAATTCCTGCCATCAAAAAAGCTAGGTCAAGCAGATGGTTTGTCGAGCCTCATACCTAAATTAGTGAACGTCTCGAAAAAATATGGCAATTGCAGCACTAAGAGCTGAGAAAGGAATTGAGAACATTCTCTGCAATACCATAGGAGATCTACCATTAATAGAATTGAAATAGAAGCTCAGGTGGATACTTTCAAAAAAAAAAAGCAAATACGGTGGAAATTGAAGGAGAAAAATAAGATCAAATCAAAAACTGACCATCATATTTTCTCAATCTGCAATGAGGTCATAATGTATAGTGAAAGGATAATAATGCCTAAATCTCTTCAGAAAAGCATGTTGAAAGAATTTCATACAGATCATCCAGGAATCTCTAGAATGAAATCCCTCATGCACTGATATGATTACTGGCCCAATATGGACAAAGACATAGAGAGACTGGTAAAGCGTGCACAAGTTGTGACATGTCAGCACTAGTAAAATTTCACCATTGGCCAAAGGCAGATACTCTGTGATCGAGATTACAGATTGATTTCAAGGTTTCGGTAAATGGTATCTACTTGCCAAGAGTTTTTCCATATGGCCAGAAATTATAAAATGCAAGAATCCAACATCTACAATTTCAATAAACTTCTTGAATGAATTATTTCCTTGATCTGGTATCCTGGATACCATTGTTTTGGCCAATGCCACGCAATATCCATCTAAAGAGTTTCTACGTTTTGTGAATCCTTTGTGATATAATATCTCAAAACTGCCAGCTACCATCCAAGATCTAATGAGCAAGCAGAACACTTCATTGATACATTCAAAAGGGTATTAAAAAGATCTAATAGAGGTGAAAGTAAGGATATTGTTTTGAGACCGTAACATACCTACAACATGGACTCTTCCAGGACTATATAAAGTATGCGATATAACACTCTAGGAGAAGAGGAGGAAAGAGAGACACAGAGTATTCTAATACCGTAGTGTCAGCCGCGTACGACTACCAATATTGGACACTAGCACATAGTAAGCTCCGCTTACACTTACACTATCTTTGTAAACTTTTTGTTTAATATATCTTTCTTATCTCTAATCCGTGTTCTGTGTTTTCCTTCCGTGGTCCCAACTTTGGGTCCACATCAGTGGCGACGAAGAATTCAAGAAACGCACTCACGCCGAAACCTCAATACCTTACCAGTCCCACATCAAGTGGCGACAAAGAATTCGAGAAACGCATTCATGTCGAAAACCTCAATACCTTACCAGTTCCACATCAGTGGTGACAGAAAGATTTGAGAATTTCGTTCTCACCATATCAATAGCGACAGAGTACTCCAAAAATACACAGAAACTCCACGCATTCTCACAGCAGTGTTGAACGAGAAATTAAGCTGGTATTACTACATCAGCGATCTAAACGCAACACCCAGCGTTTACATATAAAAAAAAAATATATTCCGATACCAAACATCAGTGACGAACTAGCGATTCGACATCTACGGAATATTAAAGTCTGTCCAAATAACATAGCGAGAACGATTTCTTACACACCCACACACAGAAAAAAAAAACAGTTTGTTCATAAAACAAACTGACAACACAAGAGCCGAAGTACTACTTATGACTCAAGTTTTCGAAAAAAACTATCTAAAAAATTTTTTATGTAACTGAGTTGAATCTCATGATTAAAATTATTCTCCCCTCAAATTCACTGAGGCAAGTTTTCTCTTTTTTTTGTACCTCTATGAAAAAAAAAAATACATAAGTGTGGTGAAAATTTATACAATTACGTTAAAATTAATGGAACCACAGAATCTTGAAAAACACATAATTAGTTCAGTTTAACTCATTGTCTGTCCATATTTTTTTTTTTTGTAAACCTCCCCTTGGTACACGGGTTTCAAAGCAACAAAAAATCGCTATCATTTTCGTTTGTCTAAATATGGAAGATTTTCAAAAAGTAATTGTCCAAATGCTAAAAGTACATTTGGATCAGCAACAAAAATCAGAAGAAAGACAACAACAACTATTTTTGGAATTACATAAACAACAAATGGAATTCCAACAAATTACGCTTCAGAATGCTGAACTACAACAGAAACAACTTAAAGAATTACTCGTAAATGAATTAAAAGGCTCAAACTCTGAAAAAGATACAATATTCTTCCAGAGTACAATCTACAATTCAATGAAAACCTTTGAATACGTACCAGAGAACGACAAAATGTTTGAGGCTTTTTACAGGAGCTACAAAGATATTTTCAACTTAGACTGTGAACAATGGCCCAGTAAAAAAATGGTACGTCTACTATTGAGAAAACTGGGAACTACAGAACATAGTAGGTTCGTAGACTTTATACTACCCAAAAAAACCACAGACTTGGATTTTTCAGAGACTATTAAGCTCCTATCGGAACTATTCGGGCCTAATACAACCTTGTTCCACAAACGTTGGAAATGCCTGAACACAGTGAAAGACAACCAGCAAGATTTTCTAACATTTGCAGCATCGGTAAACAAGCTCTGTAATGATTTTAAACTAGCTGAACTGACTGCCGATGATTTCAAGTGCCTAATTTTCGCACAAGGTCTAGTATCAGCAGAAGACGCCGAAGTCAGACGACGGGTACTGACCAAGCTTGAGAACGAACAAGGATTGACTCTCCAAAAACTGGAAGAGGACTGTCAAAGAGTAATATCTGTAAAGTGTGACTCAAACACTATCGAGGAATCAGGTGTGGCTCAGATTAATAAAATCAGAAGCAAGTCTACCTCCTATTCCCCTCAAAAAGACAAAAGGCAAATCTCATGTCCTAAATTCCGCAGTAACCAAAAAACAAATAGGTTAAAGAAACTGGCCGGACCATGTTACCATTGTGGTAAATGGCATTGGATGAAATTCTGTCCAGTTAAGAACAAAAAATATTGCAAAAATTGCAATAAAAATGGGCATACTTTAACTCGGTGCTGGTACGCCAACAGAACGAGAAAACCCAAAAATAAAATTAGGCAAGCTCAATCTGACAATATTGTCGATAGGAATTTAAGGAAATATGTAACTGTGGATATTTTCAATAATTCCATTAAATTCCAGCTTGATTCGGGTTCCGATCTTTCAACCATTAACTGGCGGACTTGGCAAAAATTAAACAAGCCGACCTTATTAAAAACGGAGAAAACAGCAAAATCTGTAACTGGTGAAAAGATTAACATTTTAGGCGAGGTAATACTTACAGTAACACTAAATGGAGTTACCAAAAAGCTCAAAGCCTACGTATTGAAAACTTCAGATAAATTATTTGGAACAGATTGGATAGAAAAATTCAATCTTTGGGATTACCCAATGAGTACATTTTGTTGCAAGATACAAAGTACAATGTCCAATTTGTTAAATCTCAAAAAGGAACTCAAACAACAATTTCCCCAGGTTTTTTCTGACAGCCTTGGGAAATGTACTAAAATGAAAGCTAAGTTCAAGGTGAAGGACTGTGCAGAACCGGTATTCAAAAAGAAACGGAATGTCCCTTTCGCTGCTCTAGAGCAAATCAACAAAGAGTTAGATAGACTTGAACAAGCAGGTATTCTGTCAAAAACAGATTTCAGCGAGTTGGCAGCACCTACGGTCTACATAAAAAAGAAGTCCAATCAAATTCGAGTATGCACAGATTTTTCCAAAGGATTTAATCATGCCTTGCAAGATCACCACTATCCTCTCCCAAGCCCTGAAGAAATTTTCAATAAACTCAATGGTGGAAAAATTTTTTCTAAAATCGACCTCTCGGACGCATACCTTCAGATAGAGGTGGAAGAAGAAAGTTCCAAATTGCTCTGCATAAACACCCATAGAGGGTTGTACAAATGCAACAGACTGGCTTTTGGAGTAAAGGTTGCGCCTGTAATTTTTCAGCAGGTCATGGACGCCATGCTGGGCGACCTTGACTATGCAACAGCCTATTTGGATGATATACTGGTTACTAGTAAAACTACGGCAGAGCACCGGAACCATATAATAAATGTATTCGAAAAGATACAAGAATACGGATTTAAGGTTAAGAAGGCAAAGTGTGACTTTTTCTTACCCGAGATTAAATACTTAGGTCACATTATAAATAAAGATGGTTGTCGGCCGGATCCAGAAAGAGCCAACACGATCAGAAACATTCCGGCCAAAGATAACGTTCAAGCGTTACAAACAGAGTAGTGATTCCAAACAGCCTACAAAGAAAAATCCTCAGGGATTTTCACATGGGACATCCGGGGAAGAACCGTACCCTACGAAAAGCATCATGCGCTGCTATGTTTATTGGCCAAACATGGACAAGGACATAGCAGACATGATAGAATCATGCAAAGGATGCGCGCTTGCAGCAAAAGCTCCAACCACGACGTGCAAACCATGGCCAAACACAGACCATCCATGGCAAAGTATTCATGTTGATTTTGCAGGGCCTATAGACAACATGTACTACCTCATTGTTGTGGATAGCCACTCAAAATGGCCTGAGGTCCTACAATGCAAAAGACCAACCAGAAATTGCACAACTGGATTTCTACACGAGCTATTCGCGTGTTTTGGCGTGGTAGATTTTGTAGTTACAGATAATGACACTCAATTCACATCAAGGGAATTTAGAGACTTCTGCAAATCATATCAGGTGGACCACATTACAATGGCTCAGTACCACCTTAGGTTGAATGGTCAGGCCGAAAGGTTCGTAGACACTCTAAAAAGGGTTTTAAAAAAGGCACTAGGCACACCGACAGATAGAGTATTGCAACAGTTTCTGCAGGTGTATCGGATAACCCTTAATCTGAACATGCCTATGGGAAGCTCGCCTGCAGAAACAATCTTCGCAAGGAAAATCAAGTCTGTCTTCGACAAACTTATTCCATGGCAAGCAAAGTTCAAAAAAACCGTATCGCCTCATAAGAAATATTTCAATCCTGGCAATAAAGTCTTTTTCAAGGTTTACAAAAACAACATAACATTCTGGGAAGTAGGCACCATAAAACAAAGAATTGGTGAACTGGTCTATACTGTCCAAGGACCGAAAAACACTCACAAACGCCATTGGAACCAGCTCAGAAAATGCCGTTTGAAGGAATTGGAGGAATCACTACAAAATAGCAGTGAAGAGCCTATTGACGTAATTTTCGATCACTTCGATCTCGACACGCCCCAAGTCTCTCCTGAAGTGCGATGCTCAGGAAGGAAAAGGAAATTTACTTGCTCAACCGCTCAACGTAAATCCCAAGAGAAAAAAGTATTAACAGTTTTATGGGTTTTTTTTCTCCTTTTCAAAAGAAAAAAAAAAAAGAAAACTCTTGGGTGTTGTGAGACCGTAACATACCTACAACATGGATTCTTCCAGGACTATATAAAGTATGCGATATAATACTCTAGGAAAAGAGGAGGAAAGAGAGAGAGAGAGAGTATTCTAATACCGTAGTGTCAGCCGCGTACGACTACCAATATTGGACACTAGCACATAGTAAGCTCCGCTTACACTTACACTATCTTTGTAACCTTTTTGTTTAATATATCTTTCTTATCTCTAATCCGTGTTCTGTGTTTTCCTTCCGTGGTCCCAACTTTGGGCCCACATCAGATATATTATTACAGCAGCTTTTATGTGTATATCGGGTGACACATAATCCTCACACTATATCAGAACTAATATTTGCCAAAAAAATTAAGTTGGGGTTTGACAAACTGCTGCCAAATGAAAATAAGGTTTGAAAGCAAGAAAAGATCCATTACTCAGATATACTTCAAACCCAGTAATAATGTATTCTTTCAAACTTACAAAAATGCAAAGGAATGCTGCAAAGATTGTGTAATTGAGAGACATATAACAATATCAAAAGAAAAGTAAAGAATATTAACCAGTTGTGGTGAATGTGGTTGGAATTGTCGTTGGTATAGTGGTTGGAACAGTTGTCGTGACTGTTGTTGGCATAGTGGTTGGAACAGTTGTAGGTGGCATACTTGAAGACACTGTTGTTGGAATTGTCGTTGGTATAGTCGTTGGAACAGTTGTTGGTATAGTGGTTGGAACAGTTGGGCGTGGCACACTTGTAGACACTGTTGTTGGAATTGTCGTTGGTATAGTGGTTGGAACAGTTGTAGACACTGTGGTTGCAGTGGTAGTTGGTATTGTTGTTGGAATACTTGTACCTGGTAAATAATATAGATAGATCAATTTACTTGAAATCAATTTTTACATATAAATATCAATTTCTAAATACTTGAAGGAAGCTAATTTTGAATATCACAAGAAAGATACTTACTGATTTTACTACAAAGCTCCACACTCAGTTCTGTTTCTACACTTTTACTTGGATCTTCTTTCTTAATAGTAATTATGAGGTTTCTCAATTCTTTATCATCTGGTAACATCATTGGAGTATTAGGCATGATATTCTATATTAAAGTCAAAGAAAAACACAAGTTTACTTACACTTATTTAATATAATCCAGACAGAATCAATAATCATTAATGAGGTTCATTGCCTGAAAACAATATGAATATCAGGTATATGTGTAAAATAGATAACACTCACTATTCCAGCAAGCTTATTGGGCATGCTTTCATAAATTTAATGAAAACCTTTTGCATTTAGTACCAGGTAATCTATCCATTATTGTACATTAAGTAATATTCTCATATACCATTATTATTCTACTAATAATTCAGGATACATTTTAACTTTCCTTAAGTTGCAAGATATCATTCAAATCTAAATAAGTATATAATGACAAAGAACAAGTGAGATTTCATGTGAAAAGCAATTTACTTACCGTCAACACATCAAAAGTACCATCTACATAAATAAGAGTTATATTATAATGAGCTACATTTGTGGCGTTCACAAGCTGCATGCGAAGTGGACGTTTCGGGTTCATGAAAGTCACATTTAGAGATGGAGCTTGATCCAGTTTGGAAAACTTGAAAAGTTTGTCGCCAACAACTATGTTTCTAATTCCATCATAATTTGTTGTTGGCTCAATCAGCACATCACCATTGTCAAGGTTCTCATAAGTAATTTCTTCTTCATGGATACATATTGCTGTAGATAAGTAAAAGAACAAATAAATTCTGATCCTATATACAAGAAAACATGAACTGACATACATCCTTTGAAAAATACAATCACATCTGAAATTAATTTTCATCACTTGCTTCCCTGATAGCTATAATCTTCAAATGTTCAAATGTAATGTCAATTGACATCTGATACCTTGGTCCCCATCCTTCTCTTTATCTTTTCCTCAAACATCCCTCTCCACTCTTACTCTCACTCTCTGTAAGCCCTTGTGATAGTGGCACTCCTGCCTTGCTTGTGATGAAATGCTTTAAAAAAAAAAAAAAATTAAAAACATATCAATCACCTGTCCATCTCACTGCCTTGCCTACCATATGCAAATAATATTTTAGGAAACTACTCTGATCCTCTCTGAAAATATTTTCTTCTATTCTCACTCAATGTCTAACAATTAACCTATGACAACTTTATATTAAGAATTATTAAATATGGTAATACATCAAGAAGTCAACTTCATATGAACACATTCAAAACTAGTGACATGTTCATGAGAAAATTAAAATGAAATGCAACAAAATGATAATGTACCTGATATGGAGCATTTACTCAAACCAAGGAAATTTCATTGTGATCTTAACTCCCCAGCTATTATGCAAGAATGAAAACACTTTGTCACATTTTTGAAAATTATCCTGCTTCTTTACAAGTCAGCAGGCTTCACATTCCTAAAGCTTGCAGCATATTTGAGTATTCTATGTATGAAAATGCAATAAACACGTTACACTCACAGTATGTCAAAGCAAAAAATGAACTTTTTGTTGGACACAAAAGACTATAGATGAATAGGCTGTAAATGAATTAAGCAAGGATTTCATCTTAAAGCAATAACTACATTTCTGTAGTGGGAAGAAAGCATTAGAGGTGCTTTTATATGTAGTTTCTACTCAACTTTGCTTTGTCAATGATTATTGGAAAATAGAAGGCTAGACATGGCCACAATGTTCAATCAGGCAAGAATTCAGAAAGCCACATTCTGCCTTGCACAGGTTTAATCAGATACAATAGCCTATGAGTGCATCTAAAAAAGGATATTACTGAATGACCGGTAAATGTATCTGCGTGTGTCTGCAAAATCATCATAATGTGCATACAATATGGATAGAATTATGAAATATAGAAATACTATAAGGAGGATATTATAGAGTCCAGTAACTCACCTAAATGAGCACAATAGATTTCTATTGAACACAAATTCCCATCAAAAGACGCAAATAGTGGCTTATACAAATTTTCTCGAGTGCACATAGGAGGATCTAAAGCAGTGGAATTTTTTACAGAGCATTATGGAATCATTTATTTCAGAGGATTCCCTAGAAGAGACATTTGCTTATTTAGACAATATCCCGAGAGATGGAATGACATTAAATAAACATGACAGACTTTCGTATATAAAAACTTATGATACATCCAAAAAAGATATTGAAAATGCTATTGTAAAACTCATCAATTAAGGTATGCAACTTAACAATGAATTTGATGTTGAAACAAATGCTTCAAAAAATGCCATTTCAGTTGCTCTAATTCAGACCGCTAAACCAATTGCATTCTTTTTAACTTCACTACAAAATTCAGTATAACATGTGGTGCTGTTATTGAAAAGGAAACCTAAACAATGATAGCAGCTGTGAGAAACTGGACACATTATTATTTATTTAAGAGGAAGTAATTTTCCAATAAAGATAAATCTACAGTCAATGTAAATCAGCACATGTACATGTATGACAAACAGCATAAAAATGAGATGAAAAGTTATAAAATAATATTACATTGAATTATATTGGTATGATTTTGATATGATTTCTAAGTGTGGTATAGATAATGTTCCTATGAAATGCTATCTCTGTCCAACTGTGGGATGATGAGTTTAAGATCAACAGATGCTTATAAACCTTCACATAGATCGATGTCCGACTGGTGTGGCATGATTTACGTCATCTTGGGAAATCTAAAAACTTACTCAACTCAGTTGATGAGATTAGAAGTGTCATAGGTGCTGAGTGTAAAGCAAGATTTTGAGTTGCTGGTGCTGCTGAACTTATTAAAGCTACCCAACATTTTCAGAGGTTAAACACGGACATTAAAAGACTAATTTCTACTTTTGATCAAAAAACAAAACAAAACAATATTCCTGAGCATTTCACAAAAGTATACTACATTCCCATTTGTTTGGCCTTCTTCTAGCTTGACACTTACCCTCCATTCAGCAAGGTTATTGTGTCTAATACAAAAACACCTGAGAGCTTACTTTCATTGTTTACATTATTCGGGCTTTTATCCTCATCTTCTCTGGCATATTCACAACGTTTGGGTATTGTACGCTCTGGCCTTCTTCAGTTGATTCAAATTGTGGACCGAACTATTTACTTCCTCCACCAATTGTGATTGTTCTACTTCCACGTGTCATACCTCTATCAGATGCTTCCCTTAACCCAGCTCTCCAAGCCTGGTATTGAACTCAAACCTCTTTGGGGCTTTGGTCACTGTATCTAACCAATACCTTTATCCACTGGGCCATGTGTCCATGAGGACATCTTTGTATGGAGGCCCAAGTGTACAACATCCGAAACATTGTGAATATGGCAATGAAGATGACAATAACAGTTCGAATAATGTAAATAATCTAAAGTAATCATAATACCTTAAATCAAAGATATAGACAGAGAACTGAGAGATAATTTAACAACTCCCATTGCTCATCAGCTGCCACAATACCATGTTGGTTAGGTTCTCTGCGCTCAGTCCTGTAGAGCAATTCTCAGTATCTAGAAAATGAAGAGCATCAATAAACTTCCATTGATTTTTCAGATGAAAAGGAGACTATAGTGTCTGGAAAACATTTGGCTACTACAAAGTTATTTGTAAATAATGAGGAGGATTATTAACAAAATCAATCTCATTTGATATCCCTCATTGCATCAACATATATGCAGATATTCTCATCTCTACAGAACACATCACTGCCTTCCAAAGAAGTTTGTGATACAATATCACATCCTTGACCAGACGTGGAGATGAAAAAGTATTGTTCATCCATATATTCATTTGTACTAATAACAAAAGAAAAGGTCAATAAAAAAAAAGCAAGAATGAAAAACAGACTTTGAAATTATTCTTTAAAAAAAGACAGCAGATTAATAAGAACGTACTTGTTGGAATTGTTGTTGGTATTGTGGTTGGAACAGTTGTAGGCACTGTTGTTGCAATGGTTGTTGGTATAGTGGTTGGGACAGTTGTGGGTACTGTTGTTGGAATTGTTGTTGGTATAGTGGTTGGAATAGTTGTAGGCACGGTTGTTGCAATGGTTGTTGGTACTGTTGTTGGAATACTTGTACCTGATGAATAATAGAGATAGATCAATTTATTTGAAATCAATTTTTACATATAAATATCAATTTCTAAATATTAAAGTGACATTTTGAATATCACAAGAAAGATACTTACTGATTTTACTACAAAGCTCCACACTCAGTTCTGTTTCTACACTTTTATTTGGATCTTCTTTCTTAATAGTAATTATGAGGTTTCTCAATTCTTTACCTTGTGGTAACATCTTTGGGGTATTAGGCATGACATTCTATAATAAAATTAAGGCAAAATAAAAGTTCAACACATTTAATATAATTCAGAGAGAATCATTAATCATTAATGATGTTCATTGCCTAAAAGCAACATTAATGTCAGGTATATGTGTAAAATAGACAACACTCACTATTCCATCAATCTTATTGGGCATGCTTTCCCACATTTAAAGAAAACCTTTTGCATTTAGTATCAGGTAATCTGTCCGTTATTGTACATTAAGTAATATTCTCATATAACATTATTATTCTACTAATAATTCAGGATATATTTTAACTTTCCTTAACTTGCAAGATATCTTTATATTATAAATAAATATGTAATGTTAAAGAACGAGTTATATTTCATGTGAAAAGTAATATACTTACCGTAAACACATCAAAAGTACCATCTATATAAAGAAGAGTTATATTATAATGAGCAACATTTGTAGCGTTCACAAGCTGCATACGAAGTGGACGTTTGGGGTTCACGAAAGTCACATTTAGAGATGGAGTTTGATCCAGTTTGGAAAACTTGAAAACTTTACTGCCAACAACAATGTTTCTAATTCCATCATAATTTGTTGAAGGCTCAATCAGCACATTAGCATTGTCAAGGTTTTCATAGGTTATTTCTTCTTCATGGATACATATTGCTGTAGATAAATAAAAGAATAAATAAATTCTCATCTTATACACAAGAAAACATGAATTGTCATACATCCTTTGAATAATACAATCACATCTGAAATTAATTGTCATAACAATCACCAGTCATTCACACTGCCTCACTTCAACATTATTTTATAATATTTTATGTTATGTATGGATACATATTGCTGTAGATAAAAGAAAAGACCAAATAAATTACATCCTATACATAACAAACAAACATAAATTGTCATAATCATTGAAGAACCAATCTGAGTCCTGGATGACATCAAACTTTTTCTACCATACTTCCCTGAGAAATGCTCCATTTCAAATTTTAATCCCCACTGGAACATCAGATCATTCCTTGATAATATCTACATTGACTCCAAACCAATCACATACCCTGATTTACGGTTGTCCTAAACAATATCAACCAAGAATTATCCTTGATTCTAGCAAAGTTATTTAAGTGCTGCTTGAAGGAGAAATCTTTGCCAAGCCTCTGGAATCTGGCATGCATATTCCCAATTTTCAAGAATGTGGGTGATTGATCCTCCCACTGCCATTAAAAACCCATTAGTCTCCTCAGTATCATCTGTAAGCTTTGTGAGGCCTAAATCAAACAGTTCATCAAGCAACTGGATAAGAACAACCTCTTGTGCGATGAGTAGTAGGAGTTTTGATCCGCACAATCCACTGCTGACATCCTAACTACCATTGTACACAGAATTAGTGACACTTTTGATGACACAAATATTGAAAAAAACCATAGCATTAGATATCCTGAAAGCTTTCAACAATCTGTGGCACAAAGATTTCTCCAGCTATGGAATCACTGAAAGGGTTTTCTTTATTATAAAATCCTTCCTCACAGGTAGATCCCTGAAGGTAGTTATTAACGACCAGTCCTCCAATGCCCTAGTGGCCAATGTAGGCCACAACCAGTGATCACTTCTTGAACCAACCCACTTTTCAATTTACATAAATGGTCTACCTAAGAATATACTCCTTTCATTTGTAAATGTCTATGTCAATGATATGTTGATATATGGGCACACCTCTAAAAGTCTTGACAATCAGTGATTGGCAGCTAACCTCACTTCCAATCTAACACTAACTTACTAGTTGCGTAAAAACAGTCTGGTTATATTCAGTGTTTCTAAAACCAAACATTCTGATCAGACCCCAAAGGAATTGCCCAAACCTCACTCTCCAGTCTTGATAGAGTTCAAAAGCATCTCTGAGTTCTTGCTGGAGAAGTATTATTTTCCACTCTCCAAACTCTTTCTCACAGGTGGATGTTGCCAGTCTCTCACTGCTCTGTCTCAACTACCTTAGAAAGTGCTCGGACAAACTGTATCTTCTGGTCCCACCATGTCTGACCTTCATCATTAGGACCTGCTATGCCACTTAAATAGAAGCAAACCATCCTCCTTCACTCTACATTCAATCTTTAATCTTCCCCTTAGCATAAACTTCTACTTACCCTCTTACCTTGCTCGAACCTTACTGTAAAAAAAATAATCTGCTTTTGAAATTCATTTTGGTAACAATCAACCAGTCTTCCACACTGGCTCACCAGCCAAATGCAAACAACATTTTAGTAACCTGCTTTAATTGTTACTAAAAATATAATCTTCAATCCACTCTGCATGTCTTAACTGATCATCACATGCCATTAACCATTATTAAATATGACAATAAATCAACAAGGCAACTTCATAACAACACTGAAGTGAAATCATGTCATAGAACAATATATATATACTTGACTCTCTCGTCAAATTCGTTGTAAGAGGGTCAAGCAGATCAGTTCCTAGGAAACCAACAGCCCAACAACAGCACATGAGATTGGATTATAGTGGTGAAGGTTTCGTGCAGGACCATCCACACTTTTTGAAGGGCCGAATACATGTGCCACAAACATGTCCCCAAACAATCCTCTGCAGGCTTTGAATTCAGAGTTGTCTTTCTTCTAGAACAGTTGCCATCCAAGGCTATAGAACCCAGTCTGGAGGCAGAAAAAGAGGATTCACACCTTTCCCAAGGGTATTAGCACATAAGTGAATGTAATGGATTTGACTGGAATTCAAACTTGGCTCTCTGATTCCTCAATCCAAGCCACTATCCAATACTCCACCGTGCCTCCTATATATACATATATATATATATATATATATATATATATATATATATATATATATATAAATAGAAATAGAAACAGAGAAAGATAGACAGAGATGAATAAATAGGATTTATATTTACAGTGAGAAGAAAATTAATTGTTGTGGTTTCCTCCCACTAAAGAGTCTATGTTAGACTCTTCTGCCTACTATAAGCTTAGTAGGACAGAAGGCTTCGGGGAACAGTGAATACATTGAGCGCTAGTTCATTTGATATGCTCTTACTAGTCATGTAATACTCTTCTGGTGTACTTACTGTTTGATATACAATGTATCTGCAAACCTGGTTTTTATTATTACTTAACCATTTACTTGGTTACAACATCTTGGCAACAAAGGATTCGAAGAAACAGACTTCGCAGTAAATTATAAAAAAATGTCTACGACAGTGGTAAAGAAAGGAATTCTAATCCAACTCTACAACAAAAGGGTGTCCAGTGTTAATTAAGACAGACAGTGAAAAAAAGAAACTCTTCAAAACAAGAGGATTTCTACAAGTTCAGTTCAGTGATTGGGAAGAAGACTGATGAACCTGGTTATTTTTTTCCATTCCAACAAGTCAGTGAAAGAACTTATTGTTTTCACTGATAGGGTAAAGTAAAAATTTACCCCCACTCCTGCTTTTCAATTTTTTAGTAAGGAATTGTACAAGTCAAAAAGATTTATTTCAGAGGGTAAAGAGAAAAAAAACGCCCCCCTCTCATTTCTTAGTTGTACGCAGTAAAATGGATGAATTTAAAAGTGTAATGCTAGAGTTGTTGAAACACCAACAGGCACAACAACTACTGAAATATCAAGAAAGACAGAGACACCAACAGGAACAACATTTGCTATTGGAGCAAAAATACCAAGAAAGACAAGAGGAATTCCAACAAGAACAAGCAAAACACCAACAGGAACAACACCTACTGTTGGAACAGAAATATCAAGAAAGACAAGAGGAATTCCAACAAGAACAAGTAGAATACCAGAAGAAATTGTGCCTAGAAATTCAGGTTAGACAACAGAAACTGGAAGAAATGCTCCTTCAAACACAGAATGAGCAAAGGCAGTTCTATATGTCCATAAAAACCCAAAATGAAGACAACAATAACACATTCTCTCAAAACGATATATGGAGTGCACCTGAAAAAGAAATAACATTTGCTTCATACTTTGAATGTTACAAGGACTTATACAATACGGATTGTGCAAATTGGGCTGACCATAAAAAGGTTTGCCTACTCCTCAGGAAATTAGGCACAGCAGAATATACTAAGTTTGTTAACTATATTTTACTTAAGAAAACCAGCAACTTGGAATTTAAAGAGCTTGGTTCAGGTTCAGACTTCTCCATAATTAATTATCAAACATGGAAAAAACTGGGTAAGCCGACTTTCTTAAGAATGACCGAATAGCTAAGTCTATTAAGCTTATGGGTGAACTTATAATGAACATGTCATTTAAAGGTAAAACTTTAAAACTAAAGGCATATATTATAAAGAATACAAGTAATTTGTTCAGGACTGATTGGTTAGAACAGTTTCAAATTTGGGATATGCCTATTAACTCATTATGTCAAAAAGTCGAAAATTTGACTGACAAAGCAGAAAACTTGAAAGGTGAACTTAAAAAAATTTTCCTGACGTTTTCAGTGGAGAACTAGGAAAATGCACAAAAATGTCTGCTAGTTTGAGTCAAAGCCAGGCGTAAACCCAGTTTTTAAGAAAAAAATATAACATTCCATTCACCTCGTTAAATCAAATTGACAAAGAATTGAATCGACTTGAGGAAATGGGAGTTCTGGCAAGGGTTGAATATAGTTAATGGGCATCTCCCACAGTTTATATTAAAAAGAAGAGCAAAGAAATTTGTGTATGTGCTGACTTCTTTACGGGGCTGAACAGTGCACTAAAGGATCACCATTATCCCCGTCCACATTCAGAGGAGATATTTAGTAAGCTCAGTGGAGGAAAATATTTCTCTATTAATTGACTTAAGCAACACATATCTACAAATACCTGTGGATGAGGAATGCTCGAAGGTCCTTTGCATAAATACCCACACAGGTTTATACAATTTTAAAAACTTCCGTTTGGGGTTAAGGTTGTTCCTTCCATTTTTCAACAGGTCATGGACACAATATTAAATGGTCTGGATTTTGCAGTGGCCTATCTTGATGGTGTCTTAATGAAAAGCGAGAGCATTGTGGAGCACAAATCACATATTTAGCAGGTGTTGAGGAGAATGCAGGATTACAGATTCAAATTAAAAGATGGGTAGTGTGAGTTTTTCTTAGAGAGGAATAAGTACTTGGGGCAAATAATTGACAAAGACGGAAGACATCCCAACCCAGATAGGGCAATGGCAATAAAGAATATGCCAGCACCAGAAAATGTATCAACTCTTTAAAGTATTTTACATTTTGCCAATTATCATGTTCCAAGAATGCACAGTTTGAGAGCTCAGAAAGCCAAAAAGAAAAACATAATTCATGGAACCTTTAAAAGTTAACCCAAAAAGAAAAGATACTGAATATCTTTCATTTCATACCATGTCTACAGAAAAAGGAAAAGAATGTGTAAAAAAACCCATCTCTTCATTTATGAACTTTGAATTACCAGAAAAGTACAATACGCATTGGACTATTGGAAATTATTATCATTTAAAAAAAAAATGTAATTCCTGTATGTAGCTTTTTCAAAGTGGTTGTTTCTGATTTTTCTTTTTTTCTTTTGTGGAAAAGGATAGAATAAAAAGTATTGTGTGGTAATTATAAAAAAAAAAAAAAGAGACTCCATACTGAGTCAGGCAGAAAAGTGGGGGTTGTGGCATCCTCCCTCTAAAGTGTCTATGTTAGACTCTTTTGCCTACTATGATTAGTAGGACAGAAGGCTTCAGGGAATAGTGAATAGATTGAGCGATGGTTCAACACTCTTACTAATTGTGTAATACTCTTCTGGTGTACTTACTGTTTGATATAAGATATATCTGCAAACCAGGTTTTTGTTATTACTTAACCATTTACTTGGTCACAACAGTAAGAGAAAGAGAGATCAACAATGTATCAAAGCTCTCAATTTATTTGATGAACTCAGAAATAAAATTATAAATAAATATCAACAATCCTTTTATGCTATATTTAAATGTCATATAATATTCAAATAATTAAAGTATATAAATTTTGTACATGATGAAGTGTTGAATAATTTCAATAAGCATGGGAATTTTAAATTGTAACTTAAACATCAAGATGGAAGCGAAACAATACATTGATGTATCTTCATTAGTTTTCAACATAAAACTAAATATTTCCTTAACTTTAAGAATGTGATAAAAGACATTATTTCAAACAATATAAAATGAATATAAAGGTAGAAATCATGGGAATGATCTATAGGTCACAACAGAATATAAAACATTAATTGAAGAATTCATGCACAAATAAAGATGTTCTGGCAAAAGAGAATGAAAATATTCTCTACAATGGAATATTGATATGGAAGTTTAAGTCATCAATACAAACAAATATCATAAAAGTAATGGTATATATCAAAGGAAATCAAAAGAATATTAACCAGTTGTTGTGAGTGTTGTTGGAATTGTTGTTCGTATTGTTGTTGGTATAGTTGTTGGTACAGTGGTTGGAATACTTGGACCTGCTGATTAATACAGATAGATCAATTTACTTGAAATAAATTTTCACATATTAATATCAATTTCTAAATACTGGAAGTTAATTTTGATTATCACAAGAAATATATATATTTAAATTGTCATAAATCTTTTCAAATGTACAACTTCATTTGAAATCCATTTTCATAACAATCAACCAGTCCTTCACACTGTCTCGCCTGCCAAATGCAAATGATATTTTGGCAAACTACTTCAATTCTTACTGAATATATAATCATCAAACCTCTCTGCACATCTAACAAATAACCAATGACCACTTTCCATTGAGGCTTATTAGATACAGTAATACGTCAAGCAAGCAACTTCATATCAACACATTTATGTGGAATGAAATGATTTCATGGAATTCTTTATTTCTAAATATTTCCATGCATGAGCTCAGAAATAAAATTGTAAATAAAATATGAACAAGCCTTTTTATGTTATATTTAAATACCATATAATGTTCTAAAAATTTAAACTAAATAAATGTCCTACACTATGAAGAGTTTGCCAATGTCCCCATAGGTAATTTCACTTTCATGGATATATATTGTTAGAGATATATAAAAAAATTGAATAAATCTCATGATATAAATAACTAAATGGATGTCTTCAATAATCATTTAAGAATGTACAAACAATTTTGAAATATCTTTTCATAACAATCAACCACTCATTCACACTGTTCCAAGAACTGTGCCTCATCTGCTACATGTAGAAAGTGTTTGAGGAAAATGATTCAATCCATAATGAAAACATATTCATCAAACATTTCTGGATAGCTTACTCATTATTTTAGAATGCATTTCTCTGACAATCTTTTAAAACAGTTATGATAGCATATTCATATGAAAAGGTTCATGAAGAGTGAAGAGTCACCATAAGAAAAGTAGAGGTTAATCAACTGTTTTGGGGTATAGCCACTGACTAACTTCCACGTTATATTACAAAAAGCATTTATAAATATACTCTCAGAAGACTGAATGAGCACATTATCTTTATTACTAAATGTTAAAAAAGAACCATTGTTATTGATAACTCTTTTTTGCTGAGTAGTCATTACAAAACTGTTAAATGTATATTTGTAATAAACAGAAAATAATCATACTTCATGAAAGAGAGGGGTCATTTTAATGCATCAATGCTCTCAATTCATTCTGATGAACTCAACTCAAAAATGAAATCATGAACAAAATATGCACTAGCCTCTTTCTTTATCCTTATATAGTCTATAATATTCTAAAAATTCAAACTATGATAGATATAAATAAATTTAAACAATTACATACATACATAATTAAGCTTTCTTCACTATCAGGAATTTATAATTACTTGAAAAATTTCAACAAGTAAAGGAAATTCAAATATGAACTAAAATGTCAAGATTGAAACAGAACAACAATGCAATGGATTTTCATTAATTTTCAACATAAAACCAAACATTTCCTTCACTTGAAGTGAATGATAAAAGACAACCACTAAAAAACAATGAAAAGAATTCAAAAGTGGAAATCATCGTGGATGGACTATAGATCAAGGAAAACATAAAACATCAATTTAAGAAACCATTGATAAATAAAATGTTGCAGTTAAATAGAATAAATATATTTTGTTTAAGGAAACAATCTAAGTTATCCATTTAATAATTTAAGAATGTGTGGGAATAAAATAAAAATACAAAATAAAATAAAGATAAAAATAAAATAAAGATACAAAATAAAATAAAAATACAAAATAAAATAAAAATACAAAATTAAATAAAAGTACAAAATAAAATAAACATTAAAATCTCCCAGGAGTCCTCTGACAGGAAAGACAATTTATGCATGTGCATCTGTATCTTTCCAGCTTTTTCTTTGTCAATTTATTTCAGCGACGAAGGCATTCAACAAGTTTTTGGATGTTTAGGTGAAAGAATCAACCCAGCACTAATAGCCATAACATCCACAATGGTGACGCCGACGTGACATCTACACTCAAGTTTTCGGGGATGAAAAAAAAAAAAAAATTAACCTTCCTACACTGAGTATACATTAACTGTCGCAATCTTTTAACCCCGTGTGACTTTGCTTGCTTCCCCACTACCAATCCTTGGCTTACCATCCTTCCACCACCACAACAGGTCAAGTTGGCTACTGTAGCCATACACGTGCTGTGTAAAACTTTAAAAAAAAAAAATTTAAAAAAAAAGAGAAAAAAATACGTAAGTAACTGCTTTCATTGCTTTCATCCTTTTATCACACACACACTAAAAAAAAAAATTTTTATTAACACAAATACATTTTGTCCAGCAGAGTTTTGTTTTATCGTCTTGCTTTGTCAAATTGCGGACAGAACCATTTACTTCCTCCACTACTTGTGATTGTTCTACTTCCACGTGTCATACCTCTATCAGATGTCTCTGGTATTTCCCTTAAACCCAGCACTCCAAGTTTTGGTTTTCAGCAGCTGCAGCCTGGTATTGAACTCAAAAGTCTTTGAGGCTTTGGTCACTGTATCTAACCAATGCCTTTATCCACTGGGCCATGTGTCCATGAGAACATCTGTGCATGAAGGCCAAAGTATACAACATTGAAAACGTTGTGAATATGGGAATGAAGATGACGATAACAGTCCGAATAATGTAAATAATGTAAGTAATCATAATACCTTATCTCAAAGATATAAACAGAGAACTGAGAGATAACTTAATAAATCCAATTGCTCTTCAGCTGCCACAGTACCATTTTGGTTATGTTCTCTGGTTCAGTCCTGTACAGGTGACATGTATATATAAGCCATTCTGAATCTCTAGAAAATGAAGACCAAGCAAATCATCAATAAAAAAATCATCTTAAAATGAGGACAAAGGACAGGAGATTAATAAGAACATACTTGTTGTTGCTATTGTTGTTGGTATTGTGGTTGCAATCGTTGTTGGTATAGTGGTTGGAACAGTTGTAGGCACTGTTGTTGCAATTGTTGTTGGTATAGTGGTTGGAACAGTTGTAGGCACTGTTGTTGCAATGGTTGTTGGTATAGTGGTTGGAATAGTTGTAGGCACAGTTGTTGGAATTGTTGTTGCTATAGTGGTTGGAACAGTTGTAGGAACAGTTGTTGGAATTGTTGTTGGTATAGTGGTTGGAACAGTTGTAGGCACTGTTGTTGCAATTGTTGTTGGTATAATGGTTGGAACAGTTGTAGGCACTGTTGTTGCAATGGTTGTTGGTATAGTGGTTGGAATAGTTGTAGGCACAGTTGTTGGAATTGTTGTTGCTATAGTGGTTGGAACAGTTGTAGGAACAGTTGTTGGAATTGTTGTTGGTATAGTGGTTGGAACAGTTGTAGGCACAGTTGTTGCAATGGTTGTTGGTATAGTGGTTGGAACAGTTGTAGGCACTGTTGTTGCAATGGTTGTTGGTATAGTGGTTGGAACAGTTGTAGGCACGGTTGTTGCAATGGTTGTTGGTACTGTGGTTGGAATACTTGTACCTGATGAAAAAATAGATAGATCAATATATTTGAAATCAATTTTTACATATAAATATGAATTTCTAAATACTTGAAGGAAGATAATTTTGAATATCACAAGAAAGATACTTACTGATTTTACTACAAAACTCCACACTCAGTTCTGTTACTACACTTTTATTTGGATCTTCTTTCTTAATAGTAATTATGAGATTTCTCAATTCTTTATCTTGTGGTAACATCATTGGAGTATTAGGCATGATATTCTACATTAAAGTCAAAGAAAAACACATGTTTACTTACACTCAAAAAAGTAATGAGGTTCATTGCCTAAAAACAATATGAATGCCAGCTATATGTGTAAAATACACAATACTCACTATCCCAGCAAGCTTATTGGGCATGCTTTCCAACATTTAATGAAAACATTTTGCATTTACTACCAGGTAATCTGCCCGTTATTGTATATTAAGTAATATTCTCATATACCATTATTATTCATGATATATTTAACATTACTTAAATTGCATGATATCATTCAAATCTAAATAAGTATACAATGCAAACGAACGAGTTAGATTTCATGTGAAAAGCAATTTACTTACCGTCAACACATCAAAAGTACCATCTACATAAGTAAGAGTTATATTATAATGAGCTACATTTGTGGCGTTCACAAGCTGCATGCGAAGTGGACGTTTCGGGTTCATGAAAGTCACATTTAGAGATGGAGTTTGATCCAGTTTGGAAAAATTGAAAAGTTTGTCGCCAACAACTATGTTTCTAATTCCATCATAATTTGTTGTTGGCTCAATCAGCACATCACCATTGTCAAGGTTCTCATATGTAATTTCTTCTTCATGGATACATATTGCTGTAGATAAATAAAAGAACAAATAAATCACATCTCATACAAAATGACAAAACATAAATTGTCATAAATCTTTTCACAATTACAACCAAATTTGACATTCATTTCCATAACAATTAACAAGACATTTACATTGACTTGACGGCGAAATGTAAGCAACATTTCAGCAGACCACTTCAATCATTACTGAAAATACAATCTTCAATCATCGCTCCATGTCTAACAACTTACCAATAACTATTCACCATTAAGAATTATTAAATAATGTAAGACACCAAGAAGTTAACTTCATATGAACATGTTCAAGAGGAGTGAAATGATGTGATGGAATTATATATAGTATATAAAACCTTAATTTAAGAATCAATGCACAAATGAAAATGTTCCAGAAAAAGAGAATGAAAATATTCTCTCTAATTGAATAATGATAAGGAAGATTAAGTCATCAATACAAACGTAACAATCATCATAAAAGTAATGGTATATATCAAAGTAAATCAAAAGAATATTAACCAGTTGTCGTCAATTTGGTTGGAATTGTTGATGGTATAGTGGTTGGAACCGTTGTTGGTATAGTGGTTGGAACCGTTGTTGCTACAGTGGTTGGAATACTTGTACCTGATGAATAATAGAGATAAATCAATTTATTTGAAATCAATTTTCACATATAAATACCAATTTCTAAATAGTGGAAGGTAATTTTGAATATCACAAGAAATATACTTACTAATTTTACTACAAAGCTCCACACTCAGTTCTGTTTCTACACTTTTACTTGGATCTTCTTTCTTAATAGTAATTATGAGGTTTCTCAATTCTTTACCTTGTGGTAACAACATTGGGGTATTTGCCATGAGATTCTATAATTAAGTCAAAGCAAAACAAAAATTTATTGAGATTTATTTAATATAATTCTGGCAGAATCAATAATAATTAATGAGTGTCATTGCCTAAAAACAATATTATCGTCAGGTATATGTGTAAAATAGACAACACTCCTTATTCCATAGATATTATTAGGCATTCTTTCCCATATTTTAATAAAAACATTCTGCATTTTCAAAGAGATAATCTGTCCAGGATTGTATATTAAGTAATACTTTCATTTACCTATTCTACTAATAATAGATCAAAATGTATTTTCAATTTGCTTATTTTTTTTATGTTGCAAAACATCATTCACATATAAATAAAAATATGATGTTGAGGAAGAAGTTAGATTTCATGTGAAAAGCAATTTACTTACTGTAAACACATCAAAAGTACCATCAACATAAGTAAGATTTCATGTGAAAAGCAATTTACTTACTGTAAACACATCAAAAGTACCATCTACATAAGTAAGAGTTATATTATAATGAGCGACATTTGTGGCGTTCACAAGCTGCATGCGAAGTGGACGTTTTGGGTTCATGAAAGTCACATTTAGAGATGGAGCTTGGTCCAGTTTGGAAAACTTGAAAAGTTTGTCGCCAACAACTATGTTTCTAATTTCATCAAGATTTGTTGATGGCTCAATCATCACATTGCCATTGTCAATGTTCTCATAGGTAATTTCTTCTTCATGGATACATATTGCTGTAGATAAATAAAAGAAAAAATAAATCACATCTTATATACAACAAAACATAAATTGTTATAAACATTTTTGCAAGTACAACCACAATTGAAATTTATTTTCATAATAAGCAAGCAGACATTCACACTATCTTGCCAAACAAATGAAAACAACATTACTGAAAATATATTCTTCCGTCATCTCTGCAAGTTTCACAATTAACTGATAGCCACTCTCCATTAACAATTATTAAATATGATAATGCATCAAGAAGGTACTTTCATATCACCAGGTGCAAGAGGAGTGAAATGAACACATGGAATTCTTTATTTTCATGTATTCCCAAAAATTAATCTTCATGAGGAAATTAGTTTAATGCAAAACTTGGATAATCTACCTGTTGTGGATAACAAATCCAGCTCTATGTAGCATTTACTCAAGACAAGGAAATTTCATTGCTGTCTTAACCCCCCCCCCCCATCTATTATACAAGACTTTATCACAATTTGTAACTTGACTTCCTTATTTACCAGTCAATAATCTAAACACGCTTCAGATACGTAAATCTTTCAACATATTTGCATATAATACATATGAAAATGCAATCAGCATGTTACACAAAAAAGCCTATAGATGAATATTTTCAGGTTGTAAATGAATAAAGCAAGGATTTCATCTTAAAGTAGTGGCAAGAATGCATCAGAGATAGTTTTATATTTGGTTTCTACTCAAGTTTGCTTTGTCAATGATTATTGGAAAATAGAAGGCTAAACATGGCCACAATGTTCAATCAAGCAAGAATACAGAAAGCAACATTCTGCCCTGAAGAGGTTTAATCAGATACAATAACCTATGAGTGCATCTAAAACAAGATATTACAGAATGACCTGTAAATGTATCTGTCTGTCTGTCTTTCTGTCTGTCTGTCTGTCTCTCTCTCTCTTTTAAGACAATGACAATTTCCACTTATGGTATTTACAAATCATCCACGATATGTTTAAGCTGCATACAAACATTTGCTTCAAAAATGTAAGACGACAAGACATTAACTGCATTTGCTGCACCTAAAGTTAATATTTTAGTCATGATATTTTCAAACACTACTCTAGTTCATTCTTAAGGTCTGTTAGAAAAGTTGCTATACACTGAGTAGAATTAGAGGGTTTTGCAATAATGGTACAAATGTGCCTATATTGATCTTGAAGGGTTCAAAAGATTTTCATAAAGATTTGTTATTTCAATGGCATCGTGTCATTGGCAACCACATCACTTCCCATTAAAATAAAAGGTTATTACTATCATATTAGAACATTGAGTAAATGGGTACAAGTAGCAGATTCTCTTGGAGATAATTCCATGCTGTTGTTCAGATATAGTCCTGAAATAGAGTTTTCAAAAACAGCAATATACATTAGTAAAATAACACCTTCAGTGATCTGAAAATTTATGACTCAGTTTGGAGTTCAATCAGCACATCAGCATTATCAAGGTCCTCATAGGTAATTTCTTCTTCATGGATACATATTGCTATAGATAAATAGAAGAACAAATAAACCACATCTTATACACAACAAACATAAATTGTCATAATCATTGATGAACCAAAGCGACTCCTGGATACCATGGAACAGTACGTGAACCTCCTCAAAATTTGTTCTAACATACTGCCCCGATAAATGCTGAGCAAAAGATTTAGTAACTCATTGGAACATCAGATCATTTCCTAGTTAGTGTCCAGATTGACTCCAAACCAATGTCATCCCTTGATTTACCATTCTATAGTACAGTTTTCACTATGTGCATGCAGACTGGAACAACTTTCAGTCCTATATGATAGAAGCTCTTCTCCCAACATTCTTCAAACATGCTGCCACAAAAATTGCAGCTCTAATCTCCAAATGGATCCTTTCTGGAATGGACAGTTTTATACCCACAAAAATCTCCCAACAAAAACCAAACAGTCAGTTCTGGCTTGCCCCTGAATGTCCTGATGCCATAGCTCTTTGGAAATACTACTTCAAAATCTATTCCAATAAGTAGTGTAGTCTGGCCCTTACTTCTTTCAGAACTGCCCACAATCGCTGTAAGAGAGTCCTGGAGAATGCAAAGTGCAGATACATGCAATCTATTCAGGCCAAGGATGAAAAGAGACAAATTGGATCTTGCAAATTCTGGAAGGTCATCAATGAAATTATCAACAGAGAAAAGCAGCTGTGCCCACTATTGTAAATGGCCCAGATGTTGTATCCTCCTTGACAGATAAGGTGAAGCTATTTTCTTCAACCTTTGACTCAAAATCAACCTTAGATGACACAGGCTCCGCCCTCCTGATCTCCGCATGTCTCACTGAGTAGAATCTTAGTAATATACTCACTTCAGTAAGAAAAGTCTGTAGACTTATCAAAAGCCTAACCCAAAAAAAGCCCCTACCCAAGACAAACTTCCAGTGGCTGTCCTGAAGAATATCAACCAAGAATTATCCTTGATTCTAACAAAGTTATTTAACCACTGCTTGAAGGAGAAATCAATTCTGAGCCAGTAGAATGTGGCAAGCATATTCCCGGGATGAAGACTGATCCTTCTCTTCTCAGTATACACTCATTTGAATTCTCAGTATCATCAGTCAACTTTTTGAGACTGTAATCAATAAGACTCTCGTTGAGAAACCGGATAGGAAAATCTCTTGGGTGACAAGCAGTAGAAGTTTTGATCAGCCCGATCCACTGCTGACATACTAACTACCATCATACACAGAATTAGTGAGGCTCTTAATGTCACACATAGCAAAAAGGACAATAACATAAGATATCTCAAAGGCTTTAAACAATGTGTGACACAAAAATTTTCAACACAAGCACTCCAGCTATCCAATCACTGGAAGGGTTTTCTCTATTATAAAATAATTCCTAACAGATACATCACTGAAGGTAGCTATTAATGGCCAGTCCTTTGAGGTGCTGGCGTCCAATGTAGTCCCCACATAGCAATCAGTTCTCGAATTGACCCTCTTCCTGATTTACATGAACGGTCTACACCTCTCATTTTTGTAACAATCAATCAATCTTTCACACTGCTTCAAGTTATGTATATATATGTGTGGGTGTCTGTGTGTATATGAAAAAAGAGAGACTGACAGAGAGAGAGAGAGAGAGAGAGAGAGAAACCAGAAAGAGATGAATAAATAGTATTTAAATCTACGGAGAAGTGTAAGTGATAGCAAATGAAAATAAGAGATCAATTTAATGCATTAAAGTTCATTTGATGAAATCAGAAATAAAATTGGAAATAAACTATAAACATGATTTATATGTAATATTTAAATGTCATACAATATTACAAAAATTAAACTAAATAAATTTTTTTCACTATGATGTCTTTGTAGTCACTTGAATCATTTGCATTATGAAAGGAAACTCCAATCTCAACTTAAATATTAACAATGAAACAATAACGCCGTAATGTATCTTCACTAGTTTCCAACATAAAACTAAATTGTCAAGAATGAAAACCGAGGCTCGGAAGATAAGGTAATCCAAGCTTTATTCGGCAAAATACAAGCAGGGTTCACATCACATGTGCTCCTGGTATTCTCGAATATGGCTGATTGTCGTAATCTGGAGAATGGGCAGTAAACAAATATGGTGTCGTAATGGAGTGTCGCAGCCCATCTCTTATTTACGACACCCCTTCCCACTAGAAGGGAGTACTTATTTTAGTCCCAGCCATACCTTTTTGGGGCCACCGACACACGACCTGACTTCTGTAGTGTTTGCACAATCTCTCTGCAGGGCGAACCGTGGTCTTCTGTATCGACATCACTTCCTGGGCTCATTAAAGGCTCAATTTGTATGGTTGGCAGTTTAACAGTTGCTGGTTTGGAAGGGATCTCCTTGGAGGACTGCTGAAACATCTGCTGAGGTGAAAATGTCTCAGAGCCAGCAGAATCTGGGGACAAGTCTTGAACCAACACAGTTGATTCTCTCCCGTCTGGGTAGCTGACACATGCAAATGATTGATTACTATCGATCAGGTTAACTCGATCCACTAAGGGGTCATTCTTGGTAGTACGAATGAATCGTCGCAACAACACCGACCCCAGATTCATCAGGCAAGATGGCAGAGAGTTTCCATGGGTTGTGCGTCTCTGAAATTTTAAAAAACATTCATGTGGCATACAATTTGTTGTACATAACAGGGACCGCATAGAATGAAGAACTTGTGGTAGGACCTGTTCTCAATGTTTATCTGGTAGCTTGAGTGACTTAAGCGCCAATTGGATTGTTTTCCAGACAACCCCTACATACTGTTCGGCTTGAACATTACGCTGTGGGTGATAGGGTGTGGAGATTTGGCAACTTAATGATGCACAATAAGCGCAACTGAAAGTGTCTGCAGCTACATTGTTTCTTCCCGGTCGATATTCAGTGTCAAAGGATAATTTACCGAGTTCCATTCTCCATTCATTGATTTTCACATTATTTACTTTAGTGCGTTTCCTGTTATCATACATGAATGCTACAGACCTTGCATCTGTGTATAGTTTGAAGTGATGTGGGGACAGGAGATGCTTCCATTTTTGTATGGCCTCTATTATGGCCAGAGCTTCCTTCTCAACAATGATATATCCCTTTTCACTTGCATGGAGTGATCTTGACATGAATGCTATGGGCCTTCTGTTTTGGCTAAGTACGGCAGATACAGCATAGTCTGAAGCATCACAATCTAACTGAAGTGGTAGGTTCTCGTCAATAGCCCATAAGGTCGCTCTACACAGTTCTGATTTCAATGTATTAAATGCCTTAAGTGCCTTCTCTTCCAATGGGAACTGATCTGCTTTCACTAAGGGTTGTATTTTTTCTGAGAATTCAGGGATCCACTTAGCCTAGTAAGCAAACATTCCCCTGATTCTCTTCAGACTGTTCATGTTTTTAGGTGGTGGTAGTTCCTGCAATGGATTCAATCGTTCAGGGTCAGGCTTTATCTTTCCATTCCCTACACAATACCCTAAGGTATTTAATGTTGTTACTTTCTTTATGGTTTTGGAATTGTTCAAAGTCAAGTGCCTTTTCCTCACTACTCTCATAAAATTTTCCCCATTGTTATCATGTTCCTCTTCTGTTTCACCCCCAATTATCAAATTATCAAGATAGGGAAATGTATCAGTCAGATTTTCTTCTTTTACAATTTCATTCATAGCACATTGGAAAGCAAGGACACCATTAGTTACCCAAATGGGAGATGAGTAAACTGAAAAAGTTGGCCATTTCCTTCAAAAGCAGTATATTTCCTGTCAGATTGTTTGAGCTTGATTTGATGGTAGGCACATTTTAGATCGAAAGTTGAAAAGTATTTATACCTGGCAAGATTTGCAACCAGATTGGAAATTCTTGGTAAAGGAAAAGTGTCTAGTTTTGTGTAGATATTTATGGTTTCAGAATAGATCACACATAATCGTTTTTTGTGTATTTTAGCTTCATCCTAAACCACTACCACTTGCGCGCGCCACAATGAAATACTGGGTTCAATAATCCCATCTTCCAGAAGTTTGCTAATTTCCACAGCAATAAAATCAGAGTCCTCTTTACTAAAACATCTTGATTTAGTAGCAATTGGTTTGCATTTAGCTGAAATCCCTGGGAACAAAGTTGGTTCAGCTATATCAGCAGCTTCCAGAGCAAGACAGGCACCCGAAATGAAAAAAAAAAAAATACATAAACAACCGAAAATTTATACAATTACGTTAAAATTAATGGAACCACAAAATCTTCCAAAACACACAATTAGTTCAGTTTAACTCATTGTCTGTCCATATTTTTTTTTTTTTTGTAAACCTCCCCTTTAAAATCGACTTCAAAGCAACAAAAAATCGACTGTCATTTTCGTTTGTCTAAATATGGAAGATTTTCAAAAAAGTAATTGTCAAATGCTAAAAGTACATTTGGATCAGCAACAAAAAATCAGAAGAAAGAATCAATTACAACTATTTTTTTTCAATTACATGAACAACAAATGGAATTCCAACAAATTACGTTCAGAATGCTGAACTACAACATTAGCAACAACTGTAAAGAATTACCTCTTGTAAATGGCAAATTATGTCGTAAAGCATTGAATTAAAAGGCTCAAACTCTGAAAAAGATGGCAATATTCTTCCAGAGTACAATCTACAATTCAATGAAAACCTTTGAATACATACCAGAGAAAACAAAATGTTTTACCAGTTTATTATTCAGGAGCTACAAAGGATATTTTCAACAAGACTGTTAACAATGGCCCAATAAAAAAATGGTTTGTCTACTTTTGAGAAAACTGGGAACTACAGAACATAGTAGGTTCGTTAGACTTTATACTAATTGAGGGAAAACCACAGACTTGGATTTTTTCAGAGAATAGGTTAAGCTCCTATCGGAACTATTCTGCCTAATCCAAGTTTTTATTCCAGTAAACGTTGGAAATTGGTGAACACAAATGAAAGACAACCAGCAAGATTTTCTAACATTTGCAGCATCTGTAAACAAGCTCTGTAATGATTTTAAACTTTAAAAACTGACTGCCGATGATTTCAAATGCCTAATTTTCGCACAAGGTCTAGTATCAGCAGAAGACGCCGGTCAGACGACGGGTACTGACCAAGCTTGAGAACGAACAAGGATTGACTCTCAAAAAACTGGAAGGGACTGTCAAAGCTGTAATATCTGTAAAGTGTGACTCAAACACTATCGAGGAATCAGGTGTGGCTCAGATTAATAAAATCAGAATATAGTCTACCTCCTATTCCCCTCAAAAGACAAAAGGCAAATCTCATCCTAAATTCCGCAGTAACCAAAACACAAATAGGTTAAAGAAACTGGCGGACCATGTTATATTTTGGTAAATGGCATTGGATGAAATTCTGTCCAGTTAAGAACAAAAATATTGCAAAAATTGCAATAAAAATGGGCATCACTTTAACTCCTGGTGCTTGAATATGGCCAATTGAACGAGAAAACCCAAAAAATAAAATTAAACAAATATGGTCTGAAAATATTGTCGATAGGAATTTAAGGAAATATGTAACTGTGGATATTTTCAATAATTCCATTAAATTCCAAAGACATTCGGGTTCCGATCTTTCAACCATTAATTGGCGGACTTGGCAAAATTAAACAAACCCGACCTTATTAAAAAATGGAAAAAATAGCAAAATCTGTAATGGTAAATATTAACATTTTTAGATCCAGTAATACTTTATTAACACTAAAATGGAGTTATCCAAAAATAATAAATCCTCCATATTAAACTTCAGGAAGAAATTATTTGGAACAGATTGGATCACAAAAATTCAATCTTTGGGATTAACTGAATCTGTTTATTTTTTGTTTCCTGCAAGAATCAAAATCACAATGTCCATGATTTATTGATCATTAAAATGATAATAGTAAACAACAAAATCCCCAGTTTTGACAACCTTGGGAAATCAGTATGTAAAAAACAAAATTATGTTCAAAACAAGAGGACTGTAAATCATATTCAAAAATAAATTGAATGTCCTTTTCAAGCTCAAACAAATCAAAAAAGGACTTAGATAGACTTGAACAAATAAAACAATCTGTCAAAAACAATGATTTCCAGAATAATTACAGCAACAACTACGGTCTACATTGAAAAGAAGTCAAGAAAAACAGTAAAAATATTTTAACGTTTTATGAAGAGTTAAATGTATGGAAAACATTTCTACTTTTTTCTCACAGGAGTTAGTAAATGCAATTTTTTCAATTTAAATATAATCCTGATGAAGAGGTTTTTTACAAAAATACAGACCTCTATGAGGAAATCTTTCAAAAAGATGGGGATAAGATGGTCTAGTTCCAAAAAATGTCTGCATAAACAAGAAAGTTAAAGCCACACCAAAAAAATACATGAATTACATCCTGGAGTAAATGGAGAGAATTGTAATTTTTCAACTATTATGTTTATGGAAAATTATCAGTGGATGAAATTCATTGTTCAATTCCTATTTTGGCAATGCCTAAATATTAGTAAAACTAAAGAATATGAACCATATAATAAATGTATGATAGTATCATAATACAGGAAATGTGAAATTTGAAGTTAAGAAACAAACACCCAACTTTTCTACAGATGATTAAATACATTTCAAGAGTCAACATTTAAGATAAAAATGGTTTAAGCTCGTGGTCAGCCCAGATGCCAGACTCTGTCAAATGCATTCCGACCATCCAATGCAACAGTTCAGGCTTCAAACAGGTTCTGATTCCAAACAGCCTAACAAAGAAAAAATATCCTCATTATTTTCAGCAGCTGACATCCGATTGAAGAATATTGCCCTCTGAGAAAAGGCATCAATGAGAGATGATGAACTTTCAAAATTGATTAAACATCCTAACAAGAATTATAGCAGACAGAAAAGAGGCTTGGGAATAATTTTTTCTTGCAAAAGCTCTTTCCACGAATTACATCCATGGCCAATTTTCAACCATCCACAGATCAACATTCATTGTTATCTATTTTTGAAAAGGAAGGGTGTCCTCATTGATACATACAGGAAATTGACTCAAAGATGGGGACAATTATCCTACAATTACAAAGACCAAATGGAATTTGCCATCAAAAAAAGCTAGGGTCACAGATGGTTTGTCGTGTTTTTATACCTAAATTTTGAACGTCTCGAAAAATATGGCAATTGCAATTCACATCAAAAGGAATTTAGAACTTCTCTGCAAATCATATCAGGTGGACCACATTACATAGAATTGAAATAGAAGGTTGAATGGATCAGGCCGAAAAAAAAGCAAATACACTCTAAAAGGGTTTTAAAAATCAAATCAAAACGACCATCATATTTTCAACAATTTGCAATGAGGTCATAATGGATAGTGAAAGGATAATAATGCCAAATCTCTTCAGAAAAGCCTGTTGAAAGAATCTTCATACAGATCATCAAGGAATCTTCGAATGAAATTCCATGGCAAACAAATGATCAAAAAACCAATATGGACAAAGAATATTTCAATCCTAAGCGTGCAAAGTCTTTTTCATGTTTACAAAAAACAAAACATTCTGGGAATTGGGCACCATAAAACAAATAATTGGTGAACTGGTCTATACTGTTTCAAGGACCCGAAAAATCACTCACAAACGCCATATGGAACCAATCATAAAATGCAAGTTTCCAACATCTACAATCACTACAAAATAGCAGTGAATGAATTATATTGATCTAATTTCCTGATACCATTGTTCTGGCCAATGCCACGCAATCTCCATGAAAAGAGATTCTCAGGAAGGAAAAGGATATAATATCTCAAAACAACCAGCTACCATCCAAATCCCAATGAGAAAAAAGAACACTTATTGATTTTATTCAAAAGGGTATTTTTCAAATCTAAAAAAAAAGTGAAAGTTGGGTGTTGTTTTGACCGTAACATACCTACAACATGGATTCTTCCAGGACTATATAAAGTATGCGATATAATACTCTAGGAAAAGAGGAGGAAAGAGAGACACAGAGTATTCTAATACCGTAGTGTCAGCCGCATGTACGACTACCAATATTGGACACTAGCACATAGTAAGCTCCGCCTTACACTTACACTATCTTTGTAACCTTTTTGTTTAATATATCTTTCTTATCTCTAATCCGTGTTCTGTGTTTTCCTTCCGTGGTCCCAACTTTGGGTCCACATCAGATATATAAAATTACAAGAAACTTTTATGTGTATATCGGGTGAAACCTCAATACCTTACCAGTCCCAGATCAAGGGCGAAAAAAAAATTAAGAAACGGGTTTGACAAACTGCTGCCAAATGAAAATCAGGTTTGAAAGAAAGAAAAGAGAATTACTCAGATATACCAAATCAATAGCGACAGAGTTTCAAAAATACACAAAACTGCAAAGAATTCTCACAGCAGTGTTGAATTGAAATTAACGGTATAACAATATCAAAAAGATCTAAACGCAATAACACCAGTTGTGGTGAATGTATTGGAAATATATTCGATACCAAACATCAGTGACGAACTAGTTGATTCGACATCTGTTGAATATTAAAGTCTGTCCAAATAACATAGCGAGAACAATTTCTTACACACCACACAGTTGGAAAAACAGTTTGTTCATAAAACAAACTGACAACACAAGAGCCGAAGTACTAACTTATGACTCAAGTTTTCGAAAAACTATCTAAAAATTTTTATGTAATTGAGTTGAATCTCATGATTAAAAATTATTGTCCCTCAAATTCACTGAGGCAGTTGGTATTTTTTTTTGGAATACCTCTATGAAAAAAAAAAAATACATAAGTGTACTTGAAAATTTATACAATTACGTTAAAATTAATGGAACCACAGAATCTTGAAAAAGCTAAACACATAATTATTCAGTTTAACTCATTGTCTGTCCATTTTTTTTTTTTAAAAACCTCCCTTGGTTCACGGGTTTCAAAGCAACAAAAATCGCTATCATTTTCGTTTGTCTAAATATGGAAGATTTTCAAAAGTTTATTGTCCAAATGCTAAAAGTACATTTGGATCAGCATCAAAATCAGAAGAAAGAAAAACAACTATTTTTGAATTACATAAACAACAAATGGAATTCCAACAAATTACGCTCAGAATGCTGAACTACAACAGAAACAACTTAAAGAATTATCATAAATGAATTAAAAGGCTAAAACTCTGAAAAAGATACAATATTCTTCCAGAGTATAATCTACAAAATTCAATGAAAACCTTTGAATACGTACCAGAGAACGATCAAAATGTTTGAGGCTTTACAGGAGCCACGAAGATCTTTTCAACTTAGACTGAACAATGGCCCAGTAAAAAAAGGTATCATTCTACTATTGAGAAAACTGGGAACAACAGAACATAGTAGGTTTCGTAGAAAGCAATTACTTACCCAAAAAACCACAGACTTGGATTTTTCATAAAGACTATTAAGCTTATATCGAGAACTATTTGTAATACAACCTTGTTTCACAAACGTTGGAAATGCCTGAACACAGTGAAATTTAGACAACCAGCAAGTTTTCTAACATTTGCAGCATCGGTAAAATGTCTTGTAATGATTTTAAACTAATTGAACTGATTTGCCGATGATTTCAAGTGCCTAATTTTCATTGTCAAGGTCTAGTATCAGCAGAAGACGCCAAAGTCAGACGACAGGTACTAACCAAGCTTGAGAACGAACAAGGATTCTGATCCTCTCCAAAAACTGAAGAACACTGTCAAAGAGTAATATCTGAAAATGTGAATCTCAAACACTATCGAGGAATCAGGTGGCTCAGATTAATAAAATCAAAGCAAGTCTCCACCTAATGTCAAAAAAACAAAAGGCAAAATCTCATGTCCTAAATTCTCTTTAAATCAAAACACAAATAGGTTAAAGAAACTGGCCGGACCATGTTACCATTGTGGTAAATAGCATTGGATGAAATTCTGTCCAGTTAAGAATGAAAAATATTGCAAAAAAATAAAAATGGGCATACTTTAACTCACCTGTCCCAACAGAACGAGAAACCCAAAAAATAAAAATTAGGCAAGCTCAATCTGACAATATTGTCGATAGGAATTTAAAAATATGTAACTTCTATATTTTCAATAATTCCATTAAATTAACTTGATTCGGGTTCATATTTCAACCATTAACTAAACTTGGCAAAACTTAAACAAGCCAACTTTATTAAAACATTCAAAAACAGCAAAATCCGTAACTGGTGAAAAAAAAATGAACATTTTAGGCGAATGATAATTGCAGTAACACTAAATGGAGTTACCAAAAAGCCAAAAATACGTATTGAAAACTTCCCATAAATTATTTGAACAGATTGATAGAAAATTCAATCTTTGGATTACCCAATTTGAACATTTTGTTGCAAGATACAAGTCAATGTCCAATTTGTTAAATTCTAAAGAACTCAAACAACAATTTTGAGGTTTTTTCTGACAGCCTTGGGAAATGTACTAAAATGAAAGCTAAGTTCAAGGTGAAGGACTGTGCTTTTGTTGGATTCAAAAAAACGAATGTCCCTTTTAGGCTTCTAGATGAAATCAACAAAGAGTTAGATAGACTTGAACAACAGGTATTCTGTCAAAAACAGATTTCAGCGAGTTGGCAGTTTCTACTACGGTCTACATAAAAAGAAGTCCAATGGAAAATAGAGTATGCACAGATTTTTCCACAATGTTAAACGATGCTGCAAGAATCACCACTATCCACATTCAAGCCCTGAAGAAATTTTAATCAACTCAATGGCCTAAAAAAAATTTAAAAATCGATATTACTGAATGACCCTTCAGATAGAGGTGGAAGAAAAAAGTCATCATTGTTGCATAAAATACCCATAGAGGGTTGTACAAATGCAACAGACTGGCTTTTAGAGTCCAGTAACTGCGCCTGTAATTTTTTTCAGCAATCATGGATTTCCATGCTGGGCGACCTTGACTATCAAAAAGACGCAAATAGTGGCTTATACAAATTTTCTCAAGTGCACATAGGAGGATCTAAAGCAGTGGAATTTTTACAGAGCATTATGGAATCATTTATTTCAGAGGATTCCCTAGAAGAGACATTTGCTTATTTAGACAATATCCCGAGAGATGGAATGACATTAAATAAACATGACAGACTTTCGTATATAAAAACTTATGATACATCCAAAAAAGATATTGAAAATGCTATTGTAAAACTCATCAATTAAGGTATGCAACTTAACAATGAATTTGATGTTGAAACAAATGCTTCAAAAATGCCATTTCAGTTGCTCTAATTCAGACCGCTAAACCAATTGCATTCTTTTTAACTTCACTACAAAAATTCAGTATAACATGTGGTGCTGTTATTGAAAAGGAAACCTAAACAATGATAGCAGCTGTGAGAAACTGGACACATTATTATTTATTTAAGAGGAAGTAATTTTTCCAATAAAGATAAATCTACAGTCAATGTAAATCAGCACATGTACATGTATGACAAACAGCATAAAAATGAGATGAAAAGTTATAAAATAATATTACATTGAATTATATTGGTATGATTTTGAGATGATTTCTAAGTGTGGTATAGATAATGTTCCTATGAAATGCTATCTCTGTCCAACTGTGGGATGATGAGTTTAAGATCAACAGATGCTTATAAACCTTCACATAGATCGATGTCCGACTGGTGTGGCATGATTTACGTCATCTTGGGAAATCTAAAAACTTACTCAACTCAGTTGATGAGATTAGAAGTGTCATAGGTGCTGAGTGTAAAGCAAGATTTTGAGTTGCTGGTGCTGCTGAACTTATTAAAGCTACCCAACATTTTCAGAGGTTAAACACGGACATTAAAAGACTAATTTCTACTTTTGATCAAAAAAAAAAAAACAATATTCCTGAGCATTTCACAAAAGTATACTACATTCCCATTTGTTTGGCCTTCTTCTGGCTTGACACTTACCCTCCATTCAGCAAGGTTATTGTGTCTAATACAAAAACACCTGAGCTTACTTTCATTGTTTACATTATTCGAGCTTTTATCCTCATCTTCTCTGGCATATTCACAACGTTTGGGTATTGCACGCTCTGGCCTTCTTCAGTTGATTCAAATTGTGGACCGAACTATTTACTTCCTCCACCAATTGTGATTGTTCTACTTCCACGTGTCATACCTCTATCAGATGCTTCCCTTAACCCAGCTCTCCAAGCCTGGTATTGAACTCAAACCTCTTTGGGGCTTTTGGTCACTGTATCTAACCAATGCCTTTATCCACTGGGCCATGTGTCCATGAGGACATCTGTGTATGGAGGCCCAAGTGTACAACATCCGAAACATTGTGAATATGGCAATGAAGATGACAATAACAGTTCGAATAATGTAAATAATCTAAAGTAATCATAATACCTTAAATCAAAGATATAGACAGAGAACTGAGAGATAATTTAACAACTCCCATTGCTCATCAGCTGCCACAATACCATGTTGGTTAGGTTCTCTGCGCTCAGTCCTGTAGAGCAATTCTCAGTATCTAGAAAATGAAGAGCATCAATAAACTTCCATTGATTTTTCAGATGAAAAGGAGACTATAGTGTGTGGAAAAACATTTGGCTACTACAAAAGTTATTTGTAAATAATGAGGAGGATTATTAACAAATCAATCTCATTTGATATCCCTCATTGCATCAACATATATGCAGATATTCTCATCTCTACAGAACACATCACTGCCTTCCAAAGAAGTTTGTGATACAATATCACATCCTTGACCAGACGTGGAGATGAAAAAGTATTGTTCATCCATATATTCATTTGTACTAATAACAAAAGAAAAGGTCAATAAAAAAAAAGCAAGAATGAAAAACAGACTTTGAAATTATTCAGATTAATAAGAACGTACTTGTTGGAATTGTTGTTGGTATTGTGGTTGGAACAGTTGTAGGCACTGTTGTTGCAATGGTTGTTGGTATAGTGGTTGGGACAGTTGTGGGTACTGTTGTTGGAATTGTTGTTGGTATAGTGGTTGAATAGTTGTAGGCACGGTTGTTGCAATGGTTGTTGGTACTGTTGTTGGAATACTTGTACCTGATGAATAATAGAGATAGATCAATTTATTTGAAATCAATTTTTTACATATAAATATCAATTTCTAAATATTAAAGTGACATTTTGAATATCACAAGAAAGATACTTACTGATTTTACTACAAAGCTCCACACTCAGTTCTGTTTCTACACTTTTTATTTGGATCTTCTTTCTTAATAGTAATTATGAGGTTTCTCAATTCTTTACCTTGTGGTAACATCTTTGGGGTATTAGGCATGACATTCTATAATAAAATTAAGGCAAAATAAAAGTTCAACACATTTAATATAATTCAGAGAGAATCATTAATCATTAATGATGTTCATTGCCTAAAAGCAACATTAATGTCAGGTATATGTGTAAAATAGACAACACTCACTATTCCATCAATCTTATTGGGCATGCTTTCCCACATTTAAAGAAAACCTTTTGCATTTAGTATCAGGTAATCTGTCCGTTATTGTACATTAAGTAATATTCTCATATAACATTATTATTCTACTAATAATTCAGGATATATTTTAACTTTCCTTAACACAAGATATCTTTATATTATAAATAAATATGTAATGTTAAAGAACGAGTTATATTTCATGTGAAAAGTAATATACTTACCGTAAACACATCAAAAGTACCATCTATATAAAGAAGAGTTATATTATAATGAGCAACATTTGTAGCGTTCACAAGCTGCATACGAAGTGGACGTTTGGGGTTCACGAAAGTCACATTTAGAGATGGAGTTTGATCCAGTTTGGAAAAAATCTTGAAAACTTTACTGCCAACAACAATGTTTCTAATTCCATCATAATTTGTTGAAGGCTCAATCAGCACATTAGCATTGTCAAGGTTTTCATAGGTTATTTCTTCTTCATGGATACATATTGCTGTAGATAAATAAAAGAATAAATAAATTCTCATCTTATAAACAAGAAAACATGAATTGTCATACATCCTTTGAATAATACAATCACATCTGAAATTAATTGTCATAACAATCACCAGTCATTCACACTGCCTCACTTCAACATTATTTTATAATATTTTATGTTATGTATGGATACATATTGCTGTAGATAAAAGAAAAGACCAAATAAATCACATCCTATACATAACAAACAAACATAAATTGTCATAATCATTGAAGAACCAATCTGAGTCCTGGATGACATCAAACTTTTTCTACCATACTTCCCTGAGAAATGCTCCGCAAAAATTTTAATCCCCACTGGAACATCAGATCATTCCCTTGATAATATCTACATTGACTCCAAACCAATCACATACCCTGATTTACGGTTGTCCTAAACAATATCAACCAAGAATTATCCTTGATTCTAGCAAAGTTATTTAAGTGCTGCTTGAAGGAGAAATCTTTGCCAAGCCTCTGGAATCTGGCATGCATATTCCCAATTTTCAAGAATGTGGGTGATTGATCCTCCCACTGCCATTAAAAACCCATTAGTCTCCTCAGTATCATCTGTAAGCTTTGTGAGACCTAAATCAAACAGTTCGTCAAGCAACTGGATAAGAACAACCTCTTGTGCGATGAGTAGTAGGAGTTTTGATCCGCACAATCCACTGCTGACATCCTAACTACCATTGTACACAGAATTAGTGACACTTTTGATGACACAAATATTGAAAAAACCATAGCATTAGATATCCTGAAAGCTTTCAACAATCTGTGGCACAAAATTTCTCCAGCTATGGAATCACTGAAAGGGTTTTCTTTATTATAAAATCCTTCCTCACAGGTAGATCCCTGAAGGTAGTTATTAACGACCAGTCCTCCAATGCCATAGTGGCCAATGTAGGCCACAACCAGTGATCACTTCTTGAACCAACCTACTTTTCAATTTACATAAATGGTCTACCTAAGAATATACTCCTTTCATTTGTAAATGTCTATGTCAATGATATGTTGATATATGGGCACACCTCTAAAAGTCTTGACAATCAGTGATTGGCAGCTAACCTCACTTCCAATCTAACACTAACTTACTAGTTGCGTAAAAACAGTCTGGTTATATTCAGTGTTTCTAAAAACCAAACATTCTGATCAGACCCCAAAGGAATTGCCCAAACCTCACTCTCCAGTCTTGATAGAGTTCAAAAGCATCTCTGAGTTCTTGCTGGAGAAGTATTATTTTCCACTCTCCAAACTCTTTCTCACAGGTGGATGTTGCCAGTCTCTCACTACTCTGTCTCAACTACCTTAGAAAGTGCTCAGACAAACTGTATCTTCTGGTCCCACCATGTCTGACCTTCATCATTAGGACCTGCTATGTCACTTAAATAGAAGCAAACCATCCTCCTTCACTCTACATTCAATCTTTAATCTTCCCTTAGCATAAACTTCTACTTACCCTCTTACCTTGCTCGAACCTTACTGTAAAAAAAAATAATCTGCTTTTTGAAATTCATTTTTGGTAACAATCAACCAAGTCTTCCACACTGGCTCACCAGCCAAATGCAAACAACATTTTAGTAACCTGCTTTAATTGTTACTAAAAATATAATCTTCAATCCACTCTGCATGTCTTAACTGATCATCACATGCCATTAACCATTATTAAATATGACAATAAATCAACAAGGCAACTTCATAACAACACTGAAGTGAAATCATGTCATAGAACAATATATATATACTTGACTCTCTCGTCAAATTCGTTGTAAGAGGGTCAAGCAGATCAGTTCCTAGGAAACCAACAGCCCAACAACAGCACATGATTGGATTATAGTGGTGAAGGTTTCGTGCAGGACCATCCACACTTTTTGAAGGGCCGAATACATGTGCCAAAACATGTCCCCAAACAATCCTCTGCAGGCTTTGAATTCAGAGTTGTCTTTCTTTTAAGAACAGTTGCCATCCAAGGCTATAGAACCCAGTCTGGAGGCAGAAAAAGAGGATTCACACCTTTCCCAAGGGTATTAGCACATAAGTGAATGTAATGGATTTGACTGGAATTCAAACTTGGCTCTCTGATTCCTCAATCCAAGCCACTATCCAATACTCCACCGTGCCTCCTATATACATATATATATATATATATATATATATATATATCTATATATATATATATATATATTGAAATAGAAACAGAAAAGATAGACAGAGATGAATAAATAGGATTTATATTTACAGTGAGAAGAAAATTAATTGTTGTGGTTTCCTCCCACTAAAAGAGTCTATGTTAGACTCTTCTGCCTACTATAAGCTTAGTAGGACAGAAGGCTTCACAGTGAATACATTGAGCGCTAGTTCATTTGATATGCTCTTACTAGTCATGTAATACTCTTCTGGTGTACTTACTGTTTGATATACAATGTATCTGCAAACCTGGTTTTTATTATTACTTAACCATTTACTTGGTTACAACATCTTGGCAACAAAGGATTCAAGAAACAGACTTAGGTTATAAAAAATGTCTACGACAGTGGTAAAGAAAGGAATTCTAATCCAACTCTACAACAAAAAGGGTGTCCAGTGTTAATTAAGACAGACAGTGAAAAAAAGAAAACTTCAAAACAAGAGGATTTCTACAAGTTCAGTTCAGTGATTGGGAAGAAGACTGATGAACCTGGTTATTTTATTCCATTCCAACAAGTCAGTGAAAGAACTTATTGTTTTCACTGATAGGGTAAAGTAAAAATTTACCCCCACTCCTGCTTTTCAATTTTTTAGTAAGGAATTGTACAAGTCAAAAAGATTTATTTAAGAGGGTAAAGAGAAAAAAAACGCCCCCCTCTCATTTCTTAGTTGTACGCAGTAAAATGGATGAATTTAAAAGTGTAATGCTAGAGTTGTTGAAACACCAACAGGCACAACAACTACTGAAATATCAAGAAAGACAGAAACACCAACAGGAACAACATTTGCTATTGGAGCAGAAATACCAAGAAAGACAAGAGGAATTCCAACAAGAACAAGCAAAACACCAACAGGAACAACACCTAGTGTTGGAACAGAAATATCAAGAAAGACAAGAGGAATTCCAACAAGAACAAGTAGAATACCAGAAGAAATTGTGCCTAGAAATTCAGGTTAGACAACAGAAACTGGAAGAAATGCTCCTTCAAACACAGAATGAGCAAAAGGCAGTTCTATATGTCCATAAAACCCAAAATGAAGACAACAATAACACATTCTCTCAAAACGATATATGGAGTGCACCTGAAAAAAAAATAACATTTGCTTCATACTTTGAATGTTACAAGGACTTATACAATACGGATTGTGCAAATTGGGCTGACCATAAAAGGTTTGCCTACTCCTCAGGAAATTAGGCCAGAATATACTAAGTTTGTTAACTATATTTACTTAAGAAAACCAGCAACTTGAATTTAAAGAGCTTGGTTCAGGTTCAGACTTCTCCATAATTAATTATCAAACATGGAAAAAACTGGGTAAGCCGACTTTCTTAAGAATGACCGAATAGCTAAGTCTATTAAGCTTATGGGTGAACTTATAATGAACATGTCATTTAAAGGTAAAACTTTAAAAACTAAAGGCATATATTATAAAGAAAACAAGTAATTTGTTCAGGACTGATTGGTTAGAACAGTTTCAAATTTTGGGATATGCCTATTAACTCATTATGTCAAAAGTCAAAATTTGACTGACAAAGCAGAAAACTTGAAAGGTGAACTTAAAAAATTTTTTCCTGACGTTTTCAGTGGAGAACTAGGAAAATGCACAAAAATGTCTGCTAGTTTGAGTCAAAGCCAGGCGTAAACCCAGTTTTTAAGAAAAAATATAACATTCCATTCACCTCGTTAAATCAAATTGACAAAAGAATTGAATCGACTTGAGGAAATGGGAGTTCTGGCAAGGGTTGAATATAGTTAATGGGCATCTCCCACAGTTTATATTAAAAAAAAGAGCAAAGAAATTTGTGTATGTGACTTCTCTACGGGGCTGAACAGTGCACTAAAGGATCACCATTATCCCTGTCCACATTCAGAGGAGATATTTAGTAAGCTCAGTGGAGGAAAATATTTCTCTATTAATTGACTTAAGCAACACATATCTACAAATACCTGTGGATGAGGAATGCTCGAAGGTCCTTTGCATAAATACCCACACAGGTTTATACAATTTTTAAAACTTCCGTTTGGGGTTAAGGTTGTTCCTTCCATTTTTCAACAGGTCATGGACACAATATTAAATGGTCTGGATTTTGCAGTGGCCTATCTTGATGGTGTCTTAATGAAAAGCGAGAGCATTGTGAGCACAAATCACATATTTAGCAGGTGTTGAGGAGAATGCAGGATTACAGATTCAAATTAAAAGATGGGTAGTGTGAGTTTTTTTGAGAGAGAATAAGTACTTGGGGCAAATAATTGACAAAGACGGAAGACATCCCAACCCAGATAGGGCAATGGCAATAAAGAATATGCCAGCACCAGAAAATGTATCAACTCTTTAAAGTATTTTACATTTTGCCAATTATCATGTTCCAAGAATGCACAGTTTGAGAGCTCAGAAAGCCAAAAAAAAAAACATAATTCATGGAACCTTTAAAGTTAACCCAAAAAGAAAAGATACTGAATATCTTTCATTTCATACCATGTCTACAGAAAAAGGAAAAGAATGTGTAAAAAAACCCATCTCTTCATTTATGAACTGTGAATTACCAGAAAAGTACAATACGCATTGGACTATTGGAAATTATTATCATTTAAAAAAAATGTAATTCCTGTATGTAAAAAGTGGTTGTTTCTGATTTTTTTTTTTCTTTTGTGAAAAGGATAGAATAAAAAAAGTATTGTGTAATTATAATTAAAAAAAAAAGAGACTCCATACTGAGTCAGGCAGAAAAGTGGGGGTTGTGGCATCCTCTCTCTAAAGTGTCTATGTTAGACTCTTTTGCCTACTATGATTAGTAGGACAGAAGGCTTCAGGGAATAGTGAATAGATTGAGCGATGGTTCAACACTCTTACTAATTGTGTAATACTCTTCTGGTGTACTTACTGTTTGATATAAGATATATCTGCAAACCAGGTTTTTGTTATTACTTAACCATTTACTTGGTCACAACAGTAAGAGAAAGAAAGATCAGCTTAATGTATCAAAGCTCTCAATTTATTTGATGAACTCAGAAATAAAATTATAAATAAATATCAACAATCCTTTTATGCTATATTTAAATGTCATAATATTCAAATAATTAAAGTATATAAATTTTGTACATGATGAAGTGTTGAATAATTTCAATAAGCATGGGAATTTTAAATTGTAACTTAAACATCAAGATGGAAGCGAAACAATACATTGATGTATCTTCATTAGTTTTCAACATAAAACTAAATATTTCCTTAACTTTAAGAATGTGATAAAAGACATTATTTCAAACAATATAAAAATGAATATAAAGGTAGAAATCATCGGAATGATCAATAGGTCACAACAGAATATAAAACATTAATTGAAGAATTCATGCACAAATAAAAATGTTCTGTAAAAAGAATGAAAATATTCTCTACAATGGAATATTGATATGGAAGTTTAAGTCATCAATACAAACAAATATCATAAAAGTAATGGTATATATCAAAGGAAATCAAAAGAATATTAACCAGTTGTAGTGAGTGTTGTTGGAATTGTTGTTCGTATTGTTGTTTCAAATAGTTGTTGGTACAGTGGTTGGAATACTTGGACCTGCTGATTAATACAGATAGATCAATTTACTTGAAATAAATTTTCACATATTAATATCAATTTCTAAATACTGGAAGTTAATTTTGATTATCACAAGAAATATATATATTTAAATTGTCATAAATCTTTCAAATGTACAACTTCATTTGAAATCCATTTTCATAACAATCAACCAGTCCTTCACACTGTCTCGCCTGCCAAATGCAAATGATATTTTGGCAAACTACTTCAATTCTTACTGAATATATAATCATCAAACCTCTCTGCACATCTAACAAATAACCAATGACCACTTTCCATTGAGACTTATTAGATACAGTAATACGTCAAGCAAGCAACTTCAACACATTTATGTGGAATGAAATGATTTCATGGAATTCTTTATTTCTAAATATTTCCATGCATGAGCTCAGAAATAAAATTGTAAATAAAATATGAACAAGCCTTTTTATGTTATATTTAAATACCATATAATGTTCTAAAAATTTAAACTAAATAAATGTCCTACACTATGAAGAGTTTGCCAATGTCCCCATAGGTAATTTCACTTTCATGGATATATATTGTTAGAGATATATAAAAAAATTGAATAAATCTCATGATATAAATAACTAAATGGATGTCTTCAATAATCATTTAAGAATGTACAAACAATTTTGAAATATCTTTTCATAACAATCAACCACTCATTCACACACTGTTCCAAGAACTGTGCCTCATCTGCTACATGTAGAAAGTGTTTGAGGAAATGATTCAATCCATAATGAAAACATATTCACCAAACATTTCTGGATAGCTTACTCATTATTTTAGAATGCATTTCTCTGACAATCTTTTAAAACAGTTATGATAGCATATTCATATGAAAAGGTTCATGAAGAGTGAAGAGTCACCATAAGAAAAGTAGAGGTTAATCAACTGTTTTGGGGTATAGCCACTGACTAACTTCCACGTTATATTACAAAAAGCATTTATAAATATACTCTCAGAAGACTGAATGAGCACATTATCTTTATTACTAAATGTTAAAAAAGAACCATTGTTATTGATAACTCTTTTTGCTGAGTAGTCATTACAAAACTGTTAAATGTATATTTGTAATAAACAGAAAATAATCATACTTCATGAAAGAGAGGGGTCATTTTAATGCATCAATGCTCTCAATTCATTCTGATGAACTCAACTCAAAAATGAAATCATAAACAAAATATGCACTAGCCTCTTTCTTTATCCTTATATAGTCTATAATATTCTAAAAATTCAAACTATGATAGATATAAATAAATTTAAACAATTACGTACATACATAATTAAGCTTTCTTCACTATCAAGAATTTATAATTACTTGAAAAATTTCAACAAGTAAAGGAAATTCAAATATGAACTAAAATGTCAAGATTGAAACAGAACAACAATGCAATGGATTTTCATTAATTTTCAACATAAAACCAAACATTTCCTTCACTTGAAGTGAATGATAAAAGACAACCACTAAAAAACAATGAAAAGAATTCAAAAGTGGAAATCATCGTGGATGGACTATAGATCAAGGAAAACATAAAACATCAATTTAAGAAACCATTGATAAATAAAAATGTTGCAGTTAAATAGAATAAATATATTTTGTTTAAGGAAACAATCTAAGTTATCCATTTAATAATTTAAGAATGTGTGGGAATAAAATAAAAATACAAAATAAAATAAAGATACAAAATAAAATAAAGATACAAAATAAAATAAAAATACAAAATAAAATAAAAATACAAAATTAAATAAAAGTACAAAATAAAATAAACATTAAAATCTCCCAGGAGTCCTCTGACAGGAAAGACAATTTATGCATGTGCATCTGTATCTTTCCAGCTTTTTCTTTGTCAATTTATTTCAGCGACAAAAGCATTCAACAAGTTTTTGGATGTTTAGGTGAAAGAATCAACCCAGCACTAATAGCCATAACATCCACAATGGTGACGCTGACGTGACATCTACACTCAAGTTTTCGGGGATGAAAAAAAAAAAAAAAAAATTAACCTTCCTACACTGAGTATACATTAACTGTCGCAATCTTTTAACCCCGTGTGACTTTGCTTGGTTCCCCACTACCAATCCTTGGCTTACCATCCTTCCACCACCACAACAGGTCAAGTTGGCTACTGTTGCCATACATGTGCTGTGTAAAACTTTAAAAAAAAAAAAAAAATACGTGAGTAACTGCTTTCATTGCTTTCATCCTTTTATCACACACACACTAAAAAAAAAAAATTCTTTATTAACACAAATACATTTCGTCCAGCAGAGTTTTGTTTTATCGTCTTGCTTTGTCTTTTATCTTCCTCCTTCTTGTTGCCTTATCGTAGAGTTACTAAAATGGAAGAAAACGCAGCAGCTATATCAGTCAAAATCCCAGTCTTTATGCACACGGCAGCAGATGGTTGGTTTGCAATTTGTGAGGCACAATTTGAACTGCGACACATAACAAGTGAAGAAACCAAGTTTTATCATGTTTTGTCTGTTCTACCTCCAGAATTGATATCTAGCTTACCGTCCGCTATTATAGCGTCTAAAAAGTATTCAGAATTAAAAGACGCAGTAATGACCAGACATGAGAGGACAAAACCAGAGATGTTCGCTAAATTAATGGCTAACACTCAAATGACAGGGAGACCTTCAGCTTATCTCCATGAGCTGATGTCGACAGCCAGCAGGATTGGTGTCGGAGATGAACCTCGTCGACATAAGTTCATTCAGGCACTACCCCCGGAAATAACACCCGTGATAGCAGCAATAAAAAATGCCTCCTTGATGGAACTGGGTACATTGGCTGACGAAATAACACCATTTTTAAAACCCAGGATGATACAAGCCGCCACTATGCCACATGCAAGCAGACACTCCAGATCTACTGCCTCCACCAGCGCCACACCTAGAACGACCTATAGCTCTGGACCATTCTACGAGAACCAGAGGCCTTGAGTATGTCGTGGACATTTATATTATGCAGAAAAGTCGAGGACGTGCAAACCATGGTGTAGGTGGCCAAACAAGTCCAGCTGTCATATAATGCCCACTTCGAGACCATCTTCACCCGCCAGAAAGCCTACCACCTAAGCCTCGGAAAACTGATAATGCGAATTGCATCAGCAACCGGCAATTCGCAACTATTTGAGGTTGCTACCAAAATTAACACAAATAAGATCAATTTTGTGATAGACACAGGTGCCTCTATAACAATCTTACCACAGAGAATGGCACTCGGCCTGAACCTAAGCCCTACACCTGTAACACTATCAGCAGCAAATGGGAATAACATTAAATGCTTTGGTGAAGCAGTAGTGGATATTGGGATTCCGAGCCTACACCGTTCATACACATGGACCGTAGTAGTAGTGGATACCGTCAACCCCTTCTTAGGAGCAGATTTTCTGCGCCACTATGGACTAATCTTAGACTGCAAAAAGGGCAGGCTCATTGATGAGGAAACCCACTGATATACACAAGGAGGACGAGTCACCGCACAGATTCAGTGTATAACTGTGAATAACCACAATAACCTACCAGAAGAAGTGCAGCCCCTCCTCCAAGAATTTCCAAAACTAACCAATCCACATACAGGACAGCCTTCAGTGTCTAACACGAAAGTAACACACGTCATAGACACTGGAGATAGCGCCCCACTCATGCCAAGGTCCGACAACTGTCAGAAGAAAATATAAATCAGCTAAACAGGAGTTCGCGGCACTCTTACAAGCTGGAATTATTAAACCGTCAAAGTCCCCTGGTCTTCGCCACTACATCTAGTTCCCAAGTCAACCTCAGGAAAATGGCGAGTATGTGGCAATTTTAGAAATTTGAACCAGTTGACAAAACCAGACAGATATCCAATACCAAATATTAACAGCCTCGGATCTAAACTCTTCAAGAAAACTGTATTTTCGAAAATTGATCTCCTACAGGCCTATCACCAGATTCCCATGAATAAGGCAGACACAGAAAAATCAGCCGTGATAACACCATTTGGTCTCTTTGAATACATATTCATGCCATTTGGTCTACGAAACAGCAGCTCTACATTCCAGAGATTTATGGACAACATATTTATGGATGTAAACAGTGTTTTCACATATATCGACGATATACTTGTTTTCTCGGAATCTAAGGAACAACACCACAAAGATCTCAAGAAAGTCCTTTCGATTCTCGAAGGAAACAATCTTCAAATCTCTGTTAAGAAATGTCAGTTCTACAAAGACTCTATTGACTTCTTGGGCTATAATGTAAGCATGAAAGGATTAAAGCCAACAACACAGAAAGTCGAAGACATCAAAAATTTTCCAGAATCCACAGACTCCAAATCTCTGCATCGATTCCTGGGTATGGTAAACTTTTACAGGAAATTAATCCCTCAAGCCTCAGATATCTTACTGCTACTAACTGAAGCCATCAAACACAATCCAGCGGAAAAAGTATTAAAACTGAGCCCGACTGAAAGTGACTCATTCGTTGCTATAAAAGACATTCTTGCCAAAGTATCTGCTTTGACGCACCCTGATCCGGATGCCACGCAATACCATTTAGTCACGGATAGCTCCAACCATGCAGTGGGTGTAGTGTTACATCAGATAATAAATGGTGATCCAGTCCCCATTGGGTTTTATTCAAAAAAACTGTCTGAAAGCCAGAGGAAATATTCCACCTTTGACAGGGAACTTTTGGCAGCATATCAGGCGGTCTTGCACTTCAAACCACAAATTGAAGGCAGAAATGTCACTTTGTTTTCAGACCACAAACCACTTTCCCTGGCGTTCAGAAAGAAAACACCGATGAAATCAGACAAGCAACAAAGATATTTATCAATTATGACAGAGTATGTCACAGATGTACAGTATATAAGAGGAGATGAAAATATCGTTGCTGATTGTCTATCTCGACTCACATATTCGGTTACCGTAGACCCCTGTGATCTAGGATGAGGAAATCGACACATACAGGAGCCGACTTAAAGCCTTTGAGCTGCAAGGGTCATCCGTCTGGTGCAACCTATCAACATTTACTCCCAGACCATACATACCTGAACCACTTCGTAGGAGAATCTTTGACATGTTCCATGACATCTCTCATCCAGGACCCATGCCAACAACAAAACTGATTAAAGCTAGGTACTTCTGGCCAGAAATGGAGAAAAACATACGATCTTGGGTCAAGAGCTGTCTACGATGCCAACAGTCCAAGATTTCCAGACACACTAGAACAGAAACCACACCTTTCTCTCTACCATCAGGAAGATTTGAAACTGTGCATATAGACATCATTGGTCCTCTCTTACCCACCACCACTTATGACGGAGTATACACATCTCCAGCTAGATATGTACTTACGTGCATTGATAGAGCAACGAGATGGGTAGAAGCTACACCTCTACAAGACACCTCCACCACCACCATAGCATTAGCGTTCCTGCATACATGGATTTCTCGCTTTGGAGTCCCATTACATGTCGTCGCAGATAGGGGAAGTCAATTTGAAAGTGAACTGTTTAGAGACCAGTCTGCTATAATAGGCTTCCACAGGCTCTGTACAACGGCTTACCACCCTCAAACCAATGGAATAATCGAAAGGTTGCACCGTACTCTTAAAACAGCAATCATGACAAGAAAGCAGAGCTGGATGGATGCATTGCCAATTATATTGCTTGGTATTAGGAATATGCCTAATGAGCAAGGTTTCTCCCCAGCTACTGCTGTCACAGGAACCCAGTTATTACTTCCAAGACCAATAATCGACCAGGAGTATCCCGACTTGACCAAACATGACATAAAAAAAATTGCCAGAGATGCAAGAGTTGAATATAACCCTCCTTTCTGAAGGACAGCTACATACAACTCAAAAATCCTTTATACCTAAAGAACTAAAAACAGCAACACATGTATGGCTGCGAACTGACAGGATTAGGAAACCTCTGGAAGCTCCATATTCGGGGCCATACAAAGTAATAAAAAAGGAAGAAAAATATTTTATCATAGAGACATTGGCTGGTGATGAACAAACGGTTTCAATTGAGCGATTGAAGCCAGCAATATTCGCCAATGCCCAAAAAAAGAATGAAAACAAAAAACACAGCCTAACAGACAACACATCATCACCAACACCTGAAACGCAGCAAAACTCACCACAGGAACCAATCGTCACCCATTTGGGTAGACGTGTGCGGTTTGCAAGAAACAATGACCATTTCTGCTACACATAAAATACACACATGCATTTTATAAAAGACTAACTTTGCCTTCAATGCATCTTTACTGTAGCTCCGCTACATCGGGTAGGGATGTGTTGTGGGAATAAAATAAAGATACAAAATAAAATAAAAATACAAAATAAAATAAAAATACAAAATTAAATAAAAGTACAAAATAAAATAAACATTAAAATCTCCCAGGAGTCCTCTGACAGGAAAGACAATTTACGCATGTGCAAAAGAAAAAGAGAGATTTCCTGGCGCCAAAGATAATCTAGAAGAATCTGTCTCTTTTCACTGTTGGACCTTTGACTGGTGAACACGTGCCAACTGTTCGGGAAGAAATTCCCCAAGAAGAGCTCGTTGGTATCCAGAAGAAGGAAATAAAATCAGTGTCCTAAACTGTCCCTCTAGTGTCTCTGTATCTTTCCGTCTTTTTCTTCGTCAATTTATTTCAGCGACGAAGGCATTCAACAAGTTTTTGGATGTTTAGGTGAAAGAATCAACCCAGCACTAATAGCCATAACATCCATAAATGTTCTACAAAGTAGAATTATTAACAATGAAAAAATCTTTCATAAACCTTGTATTACTCTCTCATTTGATAATTTCTCCATGGTTTTGAATTCAGGTTTGTCTTTCTTCAAGACTTGTTGTCAACCAAACCCAGAAAACCCACTTCATTTGGTTATTCATAGGGTAGTGGGTAGAAATAGAGGGATTCATACCTTTCATGAAAGCATTAGTGCAAATGTAGCAAACTAGATCAAAACTTGAACTCAGCTTGAAAATTCTAGTTTTTACATCCATAACTATTTTGATACCCACATGTTTCAGTCATGACAAAGAGTCACTGTAGTGAGAAACCAACCACAGGTATAACTTATCTGAAGCTTTATTCACCTTAGAATGGAGTGTGTCTGACTGAACTCATTTAAATAAATATAATGGAAGATAATCGATACCACACTCTCCTCTGCTGGTTATTTGTAGAGGACAAAGTCACTACACCAACCCAGTCTTCTGCGAGTCCTTTGAGGATGTCGTATTGGGTCACAGTCAACAACTCCCTTTGACGTTGACTTGTCTTAGCTTGTTGACCCAGATTTGTCTTGCTTACCTGGCTTTGAAGTATTTATGTATTCTTCATTTTGTAAGTCACTGTGTCTGAATTTAAAATAGTAGTGTCTGTTTTCAGAGTGGACTCATTTTTTTAGATTACTCATCAGAACTAAAGTGGGTGGGGGTTACTCCTGTAGGGGCCAACTCCTTCAATTACACAATATCACATCATCTGTAAGTGCTGGACGAACTCATACCTGTTTGCCTGTATTCATTTAAATTTGTTTACTAGTAGGACATTTTTAGTGTTGAATGTGGCATTTTAGAAGGACTGTACCAGGTTGTGACAGCCATGAGAAGAGTGGGGTTCCTTGTGAAGTGCTATGTTGGAATGGTAGAAACCTTTTGTGTGGGATTACGTTCATTGCACAACAGGGTTCAAATAGCATTCAAAGATTCTGGAAAGAGGTTTTTCCCAATCAATAATTGGGCACTTTCAATCCGCATCAGCCAACTGAATGGTTTTCCAAATAATACCATTGTATTTTTCACATTGCCTTGGGAGATATATTGTGTAGTCCGGCTGACAGCCACTCCTTGTCCGTGGAGAAATTGCCTAAGTTGTTCTGATTTGAACATTGTTCCTCGGTCTGAACAGATACAAAATAGGGCTCCAAAATGGTGAACAAGAAATACAGACATTTTATTACCGAGTTTGCAGATGTATCATGGTCTGACTGGTTTAGTCCACAGACTGTTACATTATCTATGTAGGCAAACATGTCCTTTACTTTTTCTCTGCTTATTATATTGTCAATGATTCTTTCCAAACTCAACAGACTGTTAGTCACAGCAAATGGAATTTGTCAAAAGTGATATAAATGGCCATTTGCATCAAACGCTGTATAGGGTTAATCCTCTGGCTTAATTTCTTATTGGTGGTATGCATTCTAGAGATCCAAAGTACTATAAACATGATATTTGACAATTTCCCTCATCATCTCATCAATGTGAGGCAGCAGGTATGCATCCAACTGGTTGAACTTATTAATTGTCTGTGAGTAGTCTATTACTAATCACTTTTTGTGGTTCTCAGAAGTTATGCGTACCTGTGCACTCCACAGAGACTCACTTGATTCAATAACTCCCTCCTCAAGCATTCTCATTATTTTGGTTTTAATAAATTATTTGTCCTCATGTGAGTACCATCTAGATTTTACTACAATGTCTTTGCAGTCAGGTTTTAGGTTGTTAAAAAGTGATGGGTACTGAACATTGATTGCTGCCAGTCCACAGATTTTTAAGTTTGGTTCAGGTGCACCAAAAGGGATTACGATACTAGAATGCCGATATAGGAAGTATCATGCAATGATTTTTCATTACTGATAGTTTTGTGTGAATAAATGTAAGAATTATTTTTTAGCTGAAGTCTGACCAGACTTGGCATAAATTGTGTGCAGCAAGTTTATAGCTTCCTCATAAGAAGGGGAGTCTGAAATTATAAGATGGGGACAGATAGTTTGTTATCAGCCTTGTCCTTTCTATTTGTCAGTGGGGGTGCTCCACTGTAAAGGTTTCTATGAAGTTTTCAACAATTAAAATCCAATGGGTCTATTGCTCAGCAGCTGTGGTATGGTTAGGATTGATATTGTACCTTTGTGGTCTCATGCAATGTCTGATGTTGAATAAATTGTTGTGAAAAACTAACAGCAGGTATAACTTACCTGAAGCTTTATTCAACTTAGAATGGAGTCTGTCTGACTGGACTTATTTAAATACAGAATATAAGGGGAGAGAATCCATACCACAGACATGAAACCAACCCACCATACATTTATCAGTAATAATGTAAAATAGAGGTATTTTGTCCCTAAAGTTATATAAAAATATCCAATATTAAAAGGAAACAAATATTTATCAGGCACAGTAAATATTCTTGAAGATATCTTCCACACACTGGTAAATTTACATAAAAATGAATCAAGAACAAAAAATCATAGAACAAAAACTGATTAATACAATAATATATAGCATTCAAAATTAAAAAAATATTAACAAAATAAAATAAGTAATTGACATAATATTGATACAGAATATTGATAACACAAGTACAGTGATCAATCAAAACTTTGTAATTTAGACAGAGTAGACCATAACCTTGACATTTCTTAGCTTTCAAATACTGTTTTACAATTTAGCAATCTTACAAAGGGAATTATCATTCATAAACTACAGCATTTACATTTCATGTAACAAATGAGTTGGTCATCCCCAATGCCAGATAATATCCTCCAACTGTGGGATGATGTGTCAACAGATGCTTTCAGACCTTCACATAGGTTGATGTCCTACTGGTGTGACATGTTTTAGACCATCTGGGAAAATCTAAAAACTTACCCTACTTAGTTGATGAGATCAGAACTGTCAGAGGAACTGAGTGTAAACCAAGATTTTGGGTTGCTAGAGCTGCTGAACTTATTAATGATATCCAACATTTTCAAAGGTTAAATACAGATATTAAAAGGACAATTTCTACTTTTGAATAAAAAAAAACAAACTATATTCTTGCGCATTTTACTAGAGTATACTGCATTCCCAATTGTTTGGCCTTCTGCTAAGTTGAAAGTTATCCTCTATTCAACAAGGTCATTGTGAATAATACAAAATGACCTGAGAGATTACTTTCATTATTTTACATTATTTGGACTGTTAAACTCATCTTCATTGCCATATTTATAACGTTTCAGCCATCGTAAGCTTCGGCCTCCTTCAGGTGATTGAAATTTCGGACAGAATGATTTACTTCATCCCCTTGGGTAGATTTTTCTAGTTCTATGTGTGATGTCTCAGTTACTTCCTTTTAGCTCAACTCTACAAGTTTTCGTTCACCACTGCTGTAGCCTGGTATTGAACTCACAACTCTTTGGGTCTACTCACTGGATCTAACCAATGCCTTTATCCACTGGGCCATGTGTCCATGAGGATGCCAGTGTATGAAGGCCGAAACATTGTGAATATGGCAATGAAGATGAAGATAGCAGTCTGAATAATATAAATAATGTAAGTAATCCTAATACCTCATCTCAGAGATATAGACAGAAAACTGAGAGATAATTGAACAACTCCCATTGCAATTCAGCTGCAACAATACTATCTTGGTTAGGTTCTCTGGGCTCAATCCTGTACAGGTGACATGTATATATAAGCAATTCTGAATCAATAGAAAATGAAAAGCAAGCAAATCATCAAAAACTTCCATCTTTTTTCAGATGGAAAGGAGACTACAGTATCTGGAAAAGATCTGGCTACTACAAAGAAATCAACGACTTCAAGTCTCATCTGATGGTCCTTGTTGCAGATATTCTCATCAATACAGAACACATCATTGCCTTCCAAAGAAGTTTGTGATGCAATACCACATCCTTGACCAGATGTGGAGAGATCTATAACTACTGTTCATCCATATATTCATTTGTATTAATAACTAATAAAAAGATTAATAATAAAAAACCTAGGATGTAAAAAAGAATTTTAAATTGTCCCTAAAAGTAAGGGCAAAAAACAGGATAATAATAACAACTTACTTGTTATGTGCAGTGATGGTGTAGGTACTGATGTTGGTATAGTTGTTGGAACAGTTGTAGGTACTGTTGTTGGTATAGTTGTTGGAACAGTTGTAGGTACTGTTGTTGGTATAGTTGTTGGAATACTTGTAGCTAATGAATAATATAGATAGATCAATTTATTTGAAAAATTTTGACATATAAATATCCTGAATATTAAAGTCTCATTTTGAATATTGAAAGATACTTACTGAGGATAACAAAACTCCAACTCAGTTATTTTCTACATTTTTAGGCTTCAAGAATTAAGGTTTCTCAGTTCTTTAATCTCGAAAAAATCAAAGACTGCATTAATTTTATCAAAGTCAAAGAAAAACAATCTTAGCATTTAAATAATCTGACAGAATTTGATTTTTTAATGAACAATCCTAAAAAATATAATATCAGAAAAAAATAGATAACACTCACTATTCCAAAGCTTGTTGGGCAAAAAGAATGAAAACCCTTTTAATTTCTCAGGTAAAACGTTATTGTAATTAAGTAATATTCTCATATAAAATTCAGAAATAATTCATCATATTATTAAACTTTACTTAAGCTGCAAGATATCATTCAAATCTAAATAAGTATTCACTGGAAGAACAAGTTAGATTTCCTGTCCAAAGTTTGGAATTTTGTAAACACATTAAAGTACCATCTACATAAGTAAATCATATTATAATGAGCTACATTTGTGGCGTTCATAAGCTGCATGCAAGTGGACGTTTCAAGATCATGAAATCACATTTAGAGATGGAGCTTAAGTTTGGAAAAGTTGAAAAGTTTGTCGCCAACAACTTTGTTTCTAATTTCATCAAGATTTGTTGATGGCTTAATCAGCACATCACCATTGTCAAGGATCTCATGGTAATTTAATCTTGGTGCTGTTATAAATAAAAGAACAAAAAATTCTCATCTTATACAAATAAACATTTAAAGGTAAAATCCTTTCAAAACTACAATCATATAAAAAATTAATTTTCACCAGTCCTTCACACTGCCTCAACTTTATTATTTTATAATATTTTAAATATGTATGGATACATTTGCTGTAGATAAAAGAAAAGACCAAATAAATCACATCTTATACATAACAACAAAACATAAATTGTCATAAATTTAAGAACCAATCAAGAATGGATGACAATCTTAGCAACTTTCAAACTTTTTCTACCATACTTCCTGAACATGCTCAGCAAAAATTTCAGTCCTCATTGGGACATCTGATCACTCCCTTGATTTTATCTGAGATTGATCCAAACCAATCACATACCCTGAATTATCGTTTTTTCACTATGTGCAGGCAGACTGGGAGATCTTTCAGTTCTATATGATGGAAGCTCCATTCACAACCTTCTTCAAACATGCTGCCCCAAAAAATGCAGGTCTTTCTGCAAAGATCCTTTTGAATGAAGAGATTTAGACCAACAAAAACTTCCAGCAAAAAAAAATAGTCAGCCTGGGTCAAAGCCAAATGAGAAGAGTTTCACTATGATTATTATAAAACTCACCAAAGTCATATCCTTTCACAAAAAAACAAAAGCAAAAAAGTTCTTTGCCTCGACTGCTAAAATCAATCTTAGATAACAAAAATCCCATCCCCAAGATATCAAGACACACTGAGCACAATCGCAGTAATATACTCATTTCAGTAAGACAAGTCTGTAATTAAAAAAAGCTAACCTCCAAAAAAAAGTGGTTGTCCATCCATAAACCAAGAAAAATCCTTGATTCTAGCAAAGTTATTTAACTGAGTTTGAAGGAGAAATTTTGAAATCTGGAATCTGATGCATATTCCCATTTCCAAAATGTGGGTGATTGATCCTCCCACTGCCATTAAAAAAACTTTTCTCCAGTATCATCTGTAAGCTTTGTTAAACCCAAATCAAACAGATTTTCAAGCAATAATATTTATTACAATTGTAATTTCAGTATAATGCCATAAAGACAATTGTAAGGTTTTTCCTACATGTTAGGCTAGACTTCAGCAATGTGTAATGAATAGGTTAGTGTTAAATGTGCTTCCTCCATTCTGTTGATAATTGCCATAGTAAGAAAGGACTGTTGAATCCTTGCTGGAAGAGCAACAACAACGATCATATAGGAGCATTGTGTCTAAATTCAGATAGATCTCCTGTAACTTCAAATCCTTGTTTCAAACTGGAAGAAGAATATTTATTGCTACCTATTGTCTAAATTACAGCCAGTTGTAATAACATCAAGCACAAATTCAATTGTCTTATGGATACTGGGAGTCAACGATCGTATCTTCCAAGTAAAGTGTATGATATGTTTAACTGTAATACAGATCTGTTGAAAAAGAAAGTTGGCTATTGAGATTTTTATAGGTGCTATCAAATGAGATTTCAAAGAAATTGAACTCAGTTTAAAATTTACAGATAAGGCATTTTCTCTTCCTTTTTTGGATGAAGAAAACTTAGAATTAGATTTTCATTTGGATGGGTTAGAAGTAGCTATTAATAATTTAAAAGCAGATATCCATAAAGCCTTTTTTATGATCAGATTGAATAGCAAAAAGGATAAGAATTGCTTTTGCTTTTTTTTTTTGTGAAAATTAGAAATCAATTAGTGAGTTTCCATTATAAAACTCTTCTCTTTGGCTTTGTAGTGAGCCCTTTTATTCTGAACTTTATTAACAACATTTCTTTACAAAAACTATCTTTGTATCTATTTACATGAGTAAATAGATACAAAGATAGTTTTCGTAAAGAAATGTTGTTAAACAATTTTTATGTAGATAATCTCATTAAAACTCACAGTTCTCCTGAGTTATTATTGAACTTGTACCATGAATTTATTTCATTAGATAGTTTAAAATTTCCAAGATTAGTAATTGATTCTTCAATTGCTTCTAATTTGATAATATTTTGTGATGCATCTCAAAAGGCCCTTGGTTTTGATGTTTATGTCCTTCAAAAGGGTTCAGCTATTTTAATTTTTGCCAAGACTAAAGTTGCACCTTTAGTTAGAAAATCTTTACCCTCTTTAGAATTGTTATCTGTATTTTAACCTTTAAATGTTTATTTAATATACTGAAAAACTTTTCCTTCTAATATAATAGGAAAGATTATACTGGCAGTTGATGCTCAAGTAGTGTTGTCATGGATATTATCTGAAGACATGAGAACAAAAAGTGTGTTTATAAAAAATAGACTTAAAGATATTAAGGAAAAATTAAAAAGATTGCAAGATCTTGGTTTTGATCTCTGTTTCAAATATGTAACATCTGTAGATAATCCTGCTGATTTACTTACTAGAGGTATTGCTCTTACAAAATTCCAAACTGTGGAGAGGTTATTAAATGGCCTTCCAGTGAATTAAATTGTTTGAATTCTGACAGTCAAGCTTTAGTATTGTTTAATAAAGTGATTAACTTTTCTGTTATTTTGGATGTGGTTTCTGTTTTAGATGTTGAAAGATTTTCTTTTTTATCCAAATTATTAAGTGTTATTTCATATATTTTTAGGATTGTTCCTTAAAAAATCAAACTTGGATTTTGCTGCTAGATTGTACTTGATAAAATTAATGCAGTCTTTATTTTTTCTTAAATCTGCTGTTTCGTCTTGTAGCCTATGTAGAAAATAAAATTCTTTGTCCTTTAATTATCCTAAGGTAACCAATCTACCCAAGCATAGGGTTAATTTGAGGGTGACCAGATGTGGAGAGATCTAGAACTACTGTTCATCCATATATTCATTTGTATTAATAACTAATAAAAAGATTAATAATAAAAAACCTAGAATGTAAAAAAGAATTTTAAATTGTCCCTAAAAGTAAGGGCAAAAAACAGGATAATAATAACAACTTACGTGTTATATGCAGTGATGTTGGAATTGTTGTTGGTATAGTTGTTGGAACAGGTGTAGGTACTGTTGTTGGTATAGTTGTTGGAATACTTGTAGCTAATGAATAATATAGATAGATCAATTTATTTGAAATCAATTTTTACATATAAATATCAAATATTAAAGTCTCATTTTGAATACCACAAGAAAGATACTTACTGATTTTAATACAAAACTCCAAACTCAGTTCTGTTTCTACACTTTTACTTGGATCTTCTTTCTTAATAGTAATTATGAGATTTCTCAATTCTTTATCTTGTGGTAACATCATTGGAGTATTAGGCATTAGATTCTATATTAAAGTCAAAGAAAAACACAAGTTTACTTACACTTATTTAATATAATCCAGACAGAATCAATAATCATTAATGAGGTTCATTACCTAAAAACAATACATCAGGTATATGTGTAAAATAGACATATATTCACTATTCCAGCAAGCTTATTGAGCATGCTTTCTCACATTTAATGAAAATCTTCTGCTTTTAGTATCAGGTAATCTGTCCGTTATTGTACATTAAGTAATATTCTCATATACCATTATCATTCTACTAATAATTCAGGATATATTTTAACTTTCTTTAAGTTGCAAGATATCATTCAAATCTAAATAAGTATACAATGCCAAAGAACAAGTTAGATTTCATGTGAAAAGCAATTTACTTACTGTAAACACATCAAAAGTACCATCTACATAAGTAAGAGTTATATTATAATGAGCTACATTTGTATGTTCACAAGCTGCATGCGAAATGGACGTTTCGGTTCATGAAAGTCACATTTAGAGATGGAGCTTGATCCAGTTTGGAAAACTTGAAAAGTTTGTCGCCAACAACTATGTTTCTAATTTCATCAAGATTTGTTGATGGCTTAATCAGCACATCACCATTGTCAAGGATCTCATAGGTAATTTCTTCTTCATGGAAACATGGTGCTGTAGACAAATAAAAGAACAAATAAATTCTCATCTTATACACGAGAAAACATGAATTGTTATACATCCTTTCAAAACTACAATCATATATGAAATTAATTTTCACCAGTCCTTCACACTGCCTCACCACAACATTATTTTATAATATTTTATATTATGTATGGATACATATTGCTGTAGATAAAAGAAAAGACCAAATAAATCACATCTTATACATAACAACCAAACATAAATTGTCATAATCATTGAAGAACCAATCAGAGTTGTGGATGACATGCGATAGCAACTGAACCTCCTCAAACTTTTTCTACCATACTTCCCTGACACATGCTCAGCAAAAATTTCAGTCCTCATTGGGACATCTGATCACTCCCTTGATAATATCTACGTTGACTCCAAACCAATCACATACCCTGAATTATCGTTTTTTCACTATGTGCAGGCAGACTGGGAGACCTTTCAGTTCTATATGATGGAAGCTCCATTCACAACCTTCTTCAAACATGCTGCCCCCAAAAATGCAGGTCTAATCTCTGCATGGATCCTTTTTGGAATGAAGAGATTTAGACCAACAAAAACTTCCAGCAAAAAAACAAATAGTCAGCCCTGGGTCACCCATGAATGTGATGTAGCTATTCACTTATGATTATTATAAATGGCCCCAAAGTCATATCCTATTTGACAAACAAGGCAAAGTTCTTTGCCTCGACTGCCTTAAAATCAATATTAGATAACAAAGGCCATCCCATCCCCAAGTTCCCAAGACACACTGAGCACAATCGCAGTAATATACTCATTTCAGTAAGACAAGTCTGTAGACTTAACAAAAGCCTAACCTCCAAAAAGTGGTTGTCCTAAACAATATCAACCAAGAATTATCCTTGATTCTAGCAAAGTTATTTAAGTGCTGCTTGAAGGAGAAATCTTTGCCAAGCCTCTGGAATCTGGCATGCATATTCCCAGTTTTCAAGAATGTGGGTGATTGATTATAGACCCATTAGTCTCCTCAGTATCATCTGTAAGCTTTGTGAGGCATAAATCAAACAGTTTGTCAAGCAAATGGATAAGAACTACCCCTTGTTCAATGAGCAGTAGGTGTTTTGATCAGCACAATCCACTGCTGACATCCTAACTACCATTGCACTCAAAAGTAGTGATGCTTTTGACGACATAAATACTGAAAGGAACATGGCATTACATATCCTGAAGGCCTTCAACAATTTGTGGCACAAAGATTTATCCAGCTATGGAATCACTGGAAGGGTTTTCTCATTTGTCTTAATTTAATGCAAGGTTTTATTTGCTAACAGACACCATGAACCATTTAATGTTGCAATCATGGTTTGACTGGTTACAAAGATGGAAGACATCCCAACCCAGATAGGGCAACTGCAATAAAGAATATGCCAGCACCAGAAAGTGTATCAGCTCTTCAAAGTTTTTAGGTCTTGCCAATTATTACAACGTTTTTGTTCCAAGAATGCACACAGTTTGAGAGCTCAGAAGGCCCAAAAGAAAAACATAATTTAAGGAACTTTTAAAAGTTAACCCAAAAAGAAAAGATACTGAATATCTTTCATTTCATACCATGTCTACAGAAAAAGGAAAAGAATGGGTAAAGAAACTCATCTCTTCATTTATGAACTTTTAATTACCAGAAAAGTACAATACGCATTGGACTATTGGAAATTATTATCATTTAAAAAAAAATGCAAATGTAATTCCTGTATGTAGCTTTTTCAAAGTGGTTGTTTCTGATTTTTCTTTTTTTCTTTTGTGGAAAAGGATAGAATAAAAAGTATTGTGTGGTAATTATAAAAAAAAAAAAAGAGACTCCATACTGAGTCAGGCGGAAAAGTGGGGTGGGGTTGTGGCATCCTCCCTCTAAAGTGTCTATGTTAGACTCTTTTGCCTACTATAAGATTAGTAGGACGGAAGGCTTCAGGGAACAGTGTATAGAATGAGTAATGGTTCAACACTCTTACTAATTGCGTAATACTCTTCTGGTGTACTTACTATTTGATATAAGATATATCTGCAAACCAGGTTTTTGTTATTACTTAACCATTTACTTGGTCACAACAGTAAGAGAAAGAGAGATCAGCTTAATGTATCAAAGCTCTCAATTTATTTGATGAACTCAGAAATAAAATTATAAATAAATATCAACAATCCTTTTATGCTATATTTAAATGTCATATAATATTCAAATAATTAAAGTATATAAATTTTGTACATGATGAAGTGTTGAATAATTTCAATAAGCATGGGAATTTTAAATTGTAACTTAAACATCAAGAATATAAATCAAAAGAATATTAACCAGTTGTTGTGAGTGTTGTTGGAATTGTTGTTCGTATTGTTGTTGGTATAGTTGTTGGTACAGTGGTTGGAATACTTGGACCTGCTGATTAATACAGATAGATCAATTTACTTGAAATAAATTTTCACATATTAATATCAATTTCTAAATACTGGAAGTTAATTTTGATTATCACAAGAAATATATATATTTAAATTGTCATAAATCTTTTCAAATGTACAACTTCATTTGAAATCCATTTTCATAACAATCAACCAGTCCTTCACACTGTCTCGCCTGCCAAATGCAAATGATATTTTGGCAAACTACTTCAATTCTTACTGAATATATAATCATCAAACCTCTCTGCACATCTAACAAATAACCAATGACCACTTTCCATTGAGACTTATTAGATACAGTAATACGTCAAGCAAGCAACTATGACTTTCGAAGAAACAAGCAATGTGATAGAATATGAGCCAAAAAAATTTATTAATAATAAAAGAACAGAAATTAATAAAATAGGCAATTATGATTAACATTGCATTTAAATTTTTGAAGATCAAAGTTGACTGTAAAGACAGAAACTAGAAGAGAATTTTTTCATCAATAATTGAACAGAATTGCTACTCACTGAAATTTTCTTTTCTTTTCCTCACTATTCTCTGTATACCCTAGAGATGGTTGTACATGAAAATCCTAGTAGATCAAGAGATTTTTTTTAAATATGCCTGTCTGACCTCAAGGACTATGCCATGTTCAAAATCACTTAAATTTACTTTCTTTCCTATATGTAGTGATATGCAAATTAGTATGATTTGCATATGAGCAGGTAGCTCATAATATAAATGGACAACAACTGGAACGGAAGTGAAATGCTTACTAAGCAATATACACGACATAACAATGGCGTCGCCGATAGGATACTCTTTGGTCCTTGAAGACCCAGAGTACGTAGACACGTGGATTCGTTGCTTTGCTGCTAATGCCAGATGTAAAAAGTTGAAAGACAACAAAAACACAGGAGGGGAAAATGAAATCACCGACTTGTTCATGGCTACCGCTAGTTGTGAAGCGATTATGAAGGTTACTACAATGGTTTACCCTCGAGAACTAGAAGAAATGACTTTCGAAGAAATGACTTTCGAAGAAATAAGTCAGGTTATTAAGGGAAACATGAGACCAAAGAAAAGACTGGTGATTGCAGAAAGGACCAAGCTTATGGCAATGAAGCAGGAAGTGGATGAACCGATAGTAAAATATTTACACCGGTTAAGAAGTGCGAGTAAATACTGTGAATTCGAAAAACTAGGAACAGGAGAGCAGACAACGGAAGAAGAATTAATCCAACTAAGATTAATTGAAGGCATGCATAATTCAGCACATAGATATAAGTTAATGGAACAGTTACAACTTACAAACATGCCTTTGAATATGTGTATAGAATTTATACAACAGCAGGAATTAATACATACCCTACAACCAAAATAAAAATAAATCCTACGAAGAAATAATGGCTGAAACATATACGGTACAAACAAAAAGAAAAAATTGTACGTACTGTGGAAAAATTCATGAAATGAAAAAGAAAATGCCCAGCCTTTGGAAAGACGTGTTCAAAGTGTTTAAAAAAGAATCACTTCAAAGAAGTAGGTAAAACGAAAAATGTGGAAAGAGTAGAGGATGAAAATAGACAGATTTTTAATGTAAAAAAGGATAATATACAAAATACTAGATCTAAGAACGGAGATACAAAAATAAAAGTGAAAATCAACGACTGTATTGTCGAAATGCAAATCGACACAGGTAGTGAGGTCACGATATTACCCAGAAATTTGTGGGAAAAAATGGGAAAACCGTTTTTAAAAAAAACCAACGTACAACTACGTCAGTTTGATGGCTCAATTATAGCAATTATGGGTTACTTTGAAGGTTCAATAGAATTAAAAGAAAAATATGAAATAGTACCCATTATAGTTACAAATTGCCGAAAAACGCATGGACTACTGGGGAATGACGTGTTAAAAATAAATTCAACGAAGTTGATTAATGAGATAGAAATAGAAAAAACAGGAAAATTAAAAAATTATGAAGCTAGCTGGAATTAAAAGAAAATGTTTCCCCCTCCTACTACAAAGCGAGAAAAATACCAGTGCATTTATTACCGTTGGTAATAGCTAAATTGCGAAAGCTAATAAAGGAAGACTTATTAGAACCTGCCCCTCCAGGAGGAAGTAAATGGGCATCACCCATTGTGGTATTGAAAAAAAAAGATGGTGACCTGAGAATTTGTGGAGATTATAAAATAGGGGTGAACCATAAAGTTTGTGCTGACTCGTACCCTATTCCGAATGTGGAAGTAGCTTTATATAAACTTGCTGGAATGAAAGTATTTTCGAAGATAGACCTAAAATCAGCTTACCACCAAATACCGATAAATGAAAATTTTAAAGAAGTGACGACCATAAACACACCTATAGGCCTGCTAAGGTGGAAAAGAATGCCGTATGGCATAAAAACGGCAAGTGCAATTTTTCAAAAAGCTATTGAAAAAGTAATAGGAAATGTTGAGAATACCATCTGTTATCAAGACGATATATGTGTTGGAGATTTAAATGAAGATGATTTAAAGAAAAAAACTGAAAATATATTGAACCGGTTAAGAGACGCTGGTATGACAATAAATACAAAAAGTGTGTAACCAACAGTAATGAAATATCATTTTGGGTTACTCAATATCAAAGGAAGGGATCTCTCCAGATAAAGTATTAATAGAGAAAATTCTAAAAGTTGCTACACCGAAAAATAAAAAAGAGTTGGAGTCCTTCTTAGGTTTGGTAAATTTTTATAGAAAATATGTACCAAAATATAATGAGTTGACAGAACCATTTGCTAAGTTAAGAAAAAAAAAAGTGGAATTCATTTGGTTAGAACACCAACAGAAAGCCTTTGAAAACTTAAAACAGATTCTGGCAAAAAAGCCAATAGTACAAATTTTTGACCCTAAGAAGGACATAACTCTAACTACTGACGCTAGTGAGCAGTCCATATCTGGTATTTTGTCACAAGATGGGCATCCCATAATGTACTTATCGAGGAGATTAACAACAACTGAACACAATTATTCGAATATAGAAAGGGAGGCACTAGCCATAGTGTGGACAACGGATAGAGCAAGACAGTTTTTGATGGGAAAAAAATTCTTGTTGAAAAGTGATCACAGACCACTGGAATTTATTTTCAACCCAAGAAAAGAGCTACTGAAAGTTACAACGTCCAGAATATTGCGTTGGGCGATTAGACTGATGGCGTTCGACTTTGACATTGAATATGTTAAAGGGAATACAATACCGCACGTTGATGTTTTATCTAGATTGAGGTTTTATAGAGAAGAGAAGGACAAAAATGACGAGGAATTTGAAGACACATTCTTGCACCTCGTAGAAACCGATGTAATATCTGTAGATAAAATGGCTACTGAAACTACAAATGACCCAGTGTTAAATAGAATAATGTCAAGGATAAAACAGAATCGCTGGGGAAATTGTTCAATGGCTGAAAGACCAAAGAAATTAGACATAGAATGACTATAGAAAACGGGATAATATGTAAGGGAGACTTGATAGTTCACCCAGAAACACAGAGGAGACAGGTTATAAAAAGTGTACACGATGATGTACATTGTGGAGTGGTAGCTATGCAAAGATTAAAATTGGAAGCTTGGTGGCTGGGGTACTCAAGAGACGTAGAAGACTACGTAAGAAGATGCAAAAAATGCACAGAACTTAGGAATTTTAAGCAAAAGAAAATACATGTGTGGCCCCGAGAAGTAGAACCATGGAGCAGAGTACACATGGACCATGCCTATGTCAATGGATAGGACTATTATTAATATTAGTAGACGCATATTCAGGTTGGCCTGAAATGGTGAGAGAGTACCTGATAAAAAAAAGTACCACTGTAAAACAAATATTAAGAGTAATATTTTCGAGGAATGGGACACCGAGAACATTGGTGACTGATAACGCACCAGAATTTGTGGATGCTGATTTGCATGAATGGTTAAGAAAAATAGGATGCAGACCTTACAAGACCCCTCCCTACCACCCTCAAAGTAATGGGATAGCGGAAAGGATGGTCCAGACTGTAAAGAAGGGCATAAAAAAGCATGCTTGCAACAGAAGGAGGAAGTCGATACTTTTCTACTAAGACTACTATTAAGTTATAGAACAATTCCACATGCAGGTAGGCTGGAAAGTCCATCTGCCTTAATGGGCAGACAATTAAGGTCCCTTTGACAATGTCATATGCCACAAATCAAAAAGATGTGGTACAAAAAGAAACAGGAATATGCAACCTGAGTCGGACGAATTTATTATGCAGAAAGGACATAATACTGCAATATTAAATAAAGAAAGTGGGAACAGTATTCTAGCTCATGCTGACCAAATAAGATCCCAAAGAGAAGAATCGGATGAGGAAATGCCTTCAGAGATGCCCATTATTGACGTAACAGAAGAGTTAATGCAGAATGAAACTGCGGAGGAAGAAGTAGAGAGGGATGAGTTAGAGGAGGAAGAAGTAGAATGGGACAAGTTAGAAGAGAAAGACCACAGTATGCAAGAGGAACAGTTCGATTATAGGGAAAGACGTGATAGATCTAGATCTCCAAGGGAAAGGAGAGAGATAAAGGAAGATGTTCAGGAGGGCACAAGAAGAAGTACAAGAAGTACTCGTGGCATAAGGCCATCCATTATAGGGAGATGTAGTGATATGCAAATTAGTATGATTTGCATATGAGCAGGTAGCTCATAATATAAATGGACAACAACTGGAATGGAAGTGAAATGCTTACTAAGCAATATACACGACATAACACTATACTAATGCCTGAAATGTGTAACTAACTTTATTGTACAAAAGGAACATAATGTAACTATAATAAGAACAAATTAGAGTTAATTGAGAAATTCAGTACATCCAAAACTAATGCTAAAGCATACAGTATATCCAATTAAATTGTGCAATGCAAGTACCATGATAAAAAGCATGAACAGAACAAAAGATGTCCAGCTTTAAGACAAGCATGGTGGAATTGTGAAAAGAAAATAATTTCTAGTCTGTGTATAAGTATAAAAGTAAAGTAGAAAGTTTGAAAAATTTTAAATCCTCTCATGAAATACAGCGGTATTTGCAATAGAAAGAGATAAGAGAAACAAATTAAATTAAATGATGTAATACTTCCTATGCAAGTGGATACTGGGAGTGATGCCACCATAATCACAATAATTTTTTTGGAACAAATGAGCAAACCCAAATTGAAGAAAGGTTGGCTGAAACTAAAACAGTTTGATGGCTCTTTAATTAAAACATTTGGTTGTTTTGAAGGAACTTTTGAGACCAACATGTTTCAAAATTATTCTCATCATGGTAGTCAACTGGGGAAAAAAGTCATGGACTTATGGGAATAGATATCTTAAAAGTGGTTAATATCAAGTTAATCAACAGTGTGAAGTTGGAAAGTACTAACATGGGGAGGTTAAAAGGGTACAAAGAAAGGAATCAATTAAAAGAAAATAGTTACCCCTCTTAATTTGAGTCTTGCAGACTGCACATTTACTTGCTACTTTTACTAATTGCTAAACTGAAAAGGAGAGTGGAGCAAGAAATTTTAGAACATTTTCTTCCTGGTGGTAGCAACTGGCCTCACTCATTGTTGTTTTATGAAAACTGGATGTAGATTTAAGGATATGTGGGAATTACAAAATAGAAGTAAACCACAAAATATGCTTCAACTCATTCCCTATTCCTAACATTGAAACTGCTATTCATGAGTTGCGGGGAATTAAATATTTTCCAAAATTTACCTCAAATCTGTCTATAGCTAGATACTAATTGCGGAAAACTTTAAAGCGGTCACTACGATTAACACTCCAATAAGCTTACTCAGATGGAAAGATATGCTTTAATGGTTTAAAAACAGCAAGTGCTATTTTTAAGAGAACTATTAAAAATGTACTAACTGGTGATGTTAAGAATATGATCATCTATAAAGATGATATATGTATTGGTGCTACCAGTAGAGAAGAGCTAAAACAAAAAGGGATTAATGCTGGGATAACAATAAACAAGGATAAATGTGTGTTAAATTGTGACAATAACATATCTGGGATACCAAATTTCCAAAGACAGAATTTCACCAATTTGATTAAGAAAATAGCAGAGGCTTATCTACAAATAAAAAATAATCTTTTTTAGGGTTAGCCAATTTTTATAGCAGATATTTTCCAAAGTTAACTATATAGAAGGGTTTCATATGCAATGGAGATGTTTTAAGCAATTGAATGAAAATGCAAAAAGAATGGTGCATTTGTATCTATGTTCATAGACTACGCAAAGACCTTCGACAAAGTACGCCACAAGGATCTGTTGGAACTGCTCAGCAACCTTGATTTATTCAGAAAAGATATTAGAATAATCAAGAACCTATACTGGCAGCAAGCAGCATGCATGCACATAGAGAACAAGTTCAATGAATATACAAAAATAAAAAGGGGTGTAAGGCAAGAATGTGTCTTCTCACTGGACCTATTCAACCTTTACAGCAAGGAAATTCTGAGAGAATTGGAAATCCTAAAATTAAGCAGGTGCGAAAGTTTAAATATCTGGGAAGTGTTTTGACAAAGGATGGCAAGTGTAACACTGAGATCCGTAGATGTATTGTGATGGCCAAAAACACATTCCAAAAGGTGGGCAGAGTATTACGAGACAGGAGGATCTTTTTGGTAACAAAGAAAGAGTTACTGAGCTGTTATGTGACATCTGTCCTCCTTTATGGCAATGAATGTTGGACAGTCTCCTCAAAGATGAAGATGAGACTTGAGGTGATGGAGATGTGGTTCTACAGAAGGATGTTGAGAGGATGCAAACAAGGAGGAAGTTTATACTTAACATCTGGAAGAGGCAGCTGAAGTTTCTGGGACACGTAATGAGAAAGGAGGGCTTGGAGAATCTGATACTCACAGAGACAAAGGAAAGTAATGCACGACATACCTGGCGGACTTAAGCAAGCGGATGACAGAACTTGGTCTGCGGGAGGTGGCAGAGGTATGAAACTTATTGAGAGCTACAAGGAATAGGAGGAAGTGGAGAGCCATGTTTGCCTACCTTCTAAAAGGACATGGCGCATAAAAAGAAAGAATGACTCTCAACAGCTAGTTACAAATATAAAATGAAAAAGAAATTGTAGACAATAAGTTTACACATTTAAGTAGAACATTTAAATCATTATTCTAAAGAAATTAATTTTGAAGATACAGTATTTAAATTTCTACATTGTAAACAGTTTGTTTTCCTTTTCAAAATTGAGAGATGCAAAAACTACAAACGACACAAGATCATCAACAATGAAGTTTTATCTTCATTAATTTTCAGGATAAACTCAAACATTCTATTCACAGTTGTAAATAAAAAAAAAATATCATCACAAAACAAGTTAGAAACAATCCTATGGAAGAAGTCACCAAACAAATGATATTACAGGAAAAGTTTAAAAAGCAATTCACTAATTCTTTAAGAAAATATCTTCATGTAAAAAAGAACATAATTTTTTAAACCATTTCACCCAAGGCAAGGTGGTAAATTCACTGATTTGCTAAGGGTTACTTAGAGTGACAGAAAATGTTATTGAGGAGAAAGGACTAAAAAGAACAGGAATCAGAAAGACAGAATGTAGTGACTGACATTGCATTTAAATTTTTGAAGATCATAGTTTATAGGAAAGTAAGAAACTGGAAAAGAGTTCCACAGATGAAAAGGATAAGAGAAGAAACTATTAGAATAAAATTTAGTGTTACATCTAGTTATATCAGCAATAAAATGATGAGACCTAGCTTTCAATCTCATACTATGCTTAACTGTGTGAAGTCAAGGTACCAAAGACTAAAGCTTATTAGAACAAGTACCATGAAAATATTTATGAAAAAGGCACAGGAAAGTTATGTTACAGTGTTGGAAAAGTGACTGAAGCCAAGATGCTAATTCAAGACACATAACAGTGCAGATTCCTTGGATTTTGTCAAAAATCTCGAGATATATAGCAGGACCACTAGACCAAATGTGGTAGTAATATTTAATGCAAGAATGAATAGTTGATTTATAAGCATATGCAAGATGAATTCTGGCAAGAAACAATGTCTAACATGACACAGTGACCAAATTTCCTAGGAACAAACCTAGTAATTGATTCAATATCATCATTCCACATGGGACCGAGAAGGTACAATACCTTGTACTCTTGGAGATTGACATTAGCCATGATGATAGAGGACAAAAATGGTTCTCTAAGATGATTAAAAGAGAGTAATTACATGTTGGAGGCATTGAAAATTACAAGGCATTTCTTGTCCCAGTTTACAACTGATTAAAAATTAATTCTGAGATGAGCTGCCAATCTGACATTATCGAAGCTATTGGATTTTCTCTTATGAGAGAAGTAAATAGTTATATCATCAACATAGATACCAATTCAGGAGCTGATAACATGTTGATGAAAATAAGGAACAAAGTAAGTCTAAGGATAGTGCACTAGGGGACATCTACATTAATGCAAAACATATAGAAGAGTGGCTGTTCAAGATGGTTTTCATTACACAATTTGTTAAGAAAAATTGGATAAAAGCAATTCCACTAGAGACACCATAGCCCTTCAGCTTTTGAAGAAGAGCAGCATGCCAAATACTATCAAACACATTTGAGACATCTAAAGTCACAGGTCAAGCTTCACCATTCTTATTTAAAGCTTGACAGACTCTTTCAATAATAACCATTAACACATTGGTGACTAACCTAAAGAAATGAAATCTATATTGTTTGTCTAAAAGGAGAGCCTGCAAGTGAGATGCTTAACCAATTTAGAGTTAATTAGAGTCTTTATTACTTTGCTAAAAAAAGGAAAAACACTAATAGGTAGATACTTTGAAAGATCAGGCAATTCAGCAGAGTTCTTAAAAACAGGAACTACAGAACAGGATATCTAACAAGCTGCATAGCAAGAAGCAGCAAGACATTTGTTGCAAAGTTTAGATAGAACAAGAGTCAATTCAGGAGTAAATTTTTTGAGGACACCTGAAGGGATATCATCAAGTTAACATGCTTTATGGGGATCAAGTTTGGATATGTTAGCAGAAACCATGGTCAGAGTTATATGCATATCATACTCATTTCTAGGTGGAAAAACAGGCATTGGTACTCCTCGTGAGTCAGGAGTAGAATTGGAAAAGAATTTGCAACCAAAGCATTCTGTTTTATCAACAGTAGATGACAACACTTCAAATTAATTGAAGAGATTAGGGATTGAGGATTTACTATATTTTTTATTTCATGAATGCACATTGTTTTTGATTTTGTCAAAGCACAGTATTCAGTTGGGGACTGTCATTGAGAAAAAGAGGACCATGACACAATTCAGTACGCCATAAATTTGGAAATGCCATGCTGTACTGCTTGGCATTCATATGAGAATCTCCAATACACACATTTCAGAGCATTTGGGTGTCAATCTGAGTACAGTGCAAAGGATTTGGAAAGAGTTGGATGAGTCTAATGATGATTACAATGGTACTGTAGCTTGGAAAACTCTGATCATTCTAAGAAAATAACTTCCAAACTTGTTGGTGAGGGTTTCAAACACAACATGGAAGACTACATAAAGTGCATTGAGGAGGGAGTACTTCACTGGGTCAAGAGGGTAGCACCTGGAAGATCCTATGTCTGGTAACAGGACTCTGCACCATAGCACACAAGCAGGAGAACCTAGTCATGGCTGTCATACAATTTCTGCAACCACATCACTACTTACATTTGTCCACCTACCTCCTCAGACTGTAAACCCCTTGATTATTAGGTGCAGGGTGCAGTTGAGTGAGAGATCAACAAAACTCCTTGCCATACCAAAGATTAACTGAAGGTAAGGATTATGGCAGCATTTACCAACTTAAACAATGAGATCATCCAGAAGAGATGCAAGAGATCCCAAAGTCATCTGGAAGCCATGGTTGAAGACAATAGTGATTTTACTCTCTAGTATTTCAAGATATTTTATTTAAATTTTTGGGTAACTTAGACGACAATTTATCCATCGTACTCAGTTCACAAAATTACCATATATCAGAATTTATTTAAAAAACCCTACTCCTTGTTTTGATCTGAAAAGTTTTTAGTACACTTTCATGTACATACACTCAATCACCCACATATACACATTCATATGCATTATATATTTGTATATCATTAAAAGATAAATCAAAATATGTGATCTTTGTTCAAGATATAAACAACTGATTCAGCATATATGATATTCAATTTAAATATTGTGTATTTGAGCAGAAATCTTCCTTTAATATGTTTCATTTAATGTTTTGAATAAGGAAAATTCTACAAGATTTTTATTCAGTTTTTATAGTTTTCTTAAGAGTTTTTCTTTTATGAGAATTATGAAAATGTAGAAATAAAAGAGGGAAAAGTCATTGGATCAATATATGTTATTGCAAGTGATGGCTGAATGGTGATTTAAGGTAGAGTTGAGTTGAGAATGGAAGACAAAGTCTTGGGGAAGATTTGGAAGTGGGCTTTGATTTATTGAGAACAAGAAAGATGTAAAAATAGGGATGAATTAGGGTGCTGAGAAGATTAGAACCTGGGACAATTTAACCCAAAACTGGTAAAACCTCGACGTTCCCAGGCTTACAAACCTGCAAAGAAATGAATTCATAACAGGTTTGTGCCTTCACAGAATTTACACAGGTGGAATTGTTTTGAAAAATCTCATCTTATTTTGATTGCTGGGATGATGTCCTACATTTCAATTTGGTTTGGGCAGAGTCATTAGGCGAATGACTGTTTCTATCTAGTGGCCAGTGACCCATTGATGTTGGTAACAGCTGAATTCTTAATAAAACACGATGACCAAAATGCTTTGAATGCTTTCATTCTGGCTCTTGTTGACTGCAGTCAGAATCCAGTGGAATTCAATTCTGCAGTGAGATACACAATGTTTTCAAAAGAAAGTCCTACTACAAGGCAGTATTTTCAGGAATGCTATTGCACTTGAGTATATAACAGTGGTATCCAAGCCCTCTTGATCTTGGTCTGTCCATGAACTGTTCTAGGGCGGGTTTGGTTCCCACGCATTGTATGGAAGAAAGCTGGTGGAATAGAAACTGTCCATTCACTAGCCATTTTCAAGAGGTTCATTGTGAGCATATTCTTCTGTGTTTATGGCCTGTGTTATGTAGAAGTAGAAGTAGTATTCAGCCATGTTGAATGTGAATAGTAGTAATTCCATGTAGGGTGCCTTTAGAACACTGCGAACACATTCTGGATTGTTTCAAAGCAACTGACATTCAGGGTTGGTTTAAACTGCTTTATGAAAAGTGCTTTCATTGTCTTTCAACATCTTTAAAAATTGGATTTTTTTTTAAATATAAGTGTAATCTACAAGAATTTTTCTTATGAGAGCAAGGAATTGTGTATGAGTGATTAAATGCTTCCTTATCAAATTAAGATCACTGAAATAGGTTGATAGCCTTCTATTTAACAAGGTTGTTGCCTGACCAATATATGCATTTGCATTACTTACACCCTTGAAAGGTAATGAAAGTGATAAACATTTGTTGTCTGTAGTTGTTTATTTAATAATCATTGGATTGTCTTATAGGATTGTCATCATTTTCATTCACAGAAATTTATTTTCACATAAGATTCTTGAATTATATTTCAAACTAGAGGAGGAAATAACATTCCATTTAACAAGAGAGTAAGGATGGTGTTCTTAAACATATTTTTTTTAAATTTATTTATTTTTGTTTGTTTATTTTATTTAACAGTGGGTCTTATCAAAAATCTATATTGAAAGAGATTTGTCTCATTGCCAGATGAACAAAATGTAAATATATTTAAGAATTTACCAGTTGTTTATTTTCTTAATGACTCTCTTAGAGAAGTTATAATAAAACTAATCATATATAAATGAATATAAAATAATATATAACTGATAAATATATTCAAATTAGAGAAATTAAACATCCTATTATCATATTTTAAACTTTATTTAGAATTTTAATAATCAATGTATCTGCAAGTTTCAAAGCAGAAATGTTTACTTTCTTTTCTTAAAAAGTCAGAAACATTAATTGAAGTATTGAATAATGTTCATCTAAAATAAAAATGTAAAGCTTTCTAAATAAAAAAATTACTTTTATTTCAATTTTCATTTTGGCCTTCAAAGCAGTATTTTTAATTCAAAAAATGAATTGGAATGAAGGATGACATATTTAAAAATATTGTTCTGTAAACAAAATTTAAAGTAATTACAATCATTACTAAATTAATAATTATTAACAAATACATATTAACTAAGAATAAGAATAAATAAATTAAGAATAAACCAAAAAAATACATAATTTTATTCTACCAGTTTTCTACAACTATGAATTAAATTATTAAGCATATTAATGATTAATATAAAGATATTGTGTAGTGGCCAAAAACTGGCTTGGTCCCAACCTTCAGCTAAAGAAGAATTGATCAGAAATTCTAAAGACTGAGGTCACAGGTCATCCATGGGCTCAGAGTAATCTTTCTGTAAGGAGAAGTCCATGCTTCACACACACACACACACACACACACACACACACACACATACTATCTTCCATTCCCAAATCTCTATTTTCATACATTCCTGTGTAGCATACTATATAAGTTAGTTTGGGTTTTGTTCAACATCTTATGGAACAAGGCTCAAAAGTTGCATTGGAAGATTTGCTATTTCTGTTCATCTGAAGATAGTCTAGATATGCTGAGTGTTGAGATTTGTCAACATACACTCTACATTAGTTTCTTTGAGCTAATGTGCACTCAAGAGGATAAAAACAGAGAATTTTTGAAGAAGCCAAGAAAGCTTGACTGGCTTTGAGAAGTGTGCACTTGGACAAGATGGATGCCATTGTTTTCACCAAGCCTAATGCTTTTATTAGCACAGATGTCATTGCATCCTAAAATTGCTTTTACAGGCTAAGGTTGGCCTCTCTGACATCTAGCCATTGTCACAGAAGACACTATATCATCTTAGGGCAAAAGCTGTTTGTGATGATCTGATAAATGAGGTTGGTTTGACAAAGCAGGTTTGGGCATCTAGGTTAAGGTGTCTTTGGAATGCATGCAATGTGGTAATTGTGAGGAGTCCATTGGACATGCTTTCTTCCATGTCAGCCTCATAGTTCTAATCTGCATGGTTTGTATGCTTTGCAGAAAGTATTTTGTCCTTGAGACCAGTTTTTCTAGTAGAAATATAGTACTACCACTGGAAAAGAATGAACACAATGTGTTCTTGTGCATACCTGGCATTATGCAACTCACATTATGGATAATTCATTAGAAGGAATTCCATGAAGGTCAAAAGTATTTCTCTTCCCAACTGATCTTGTTCTTTAAGCATCAGCTTATAGTCAAGATTAAGATGAAAATGAAATGACTCTCTTCATTCGAATTTGGAAAGAGGTGGGTGAAAGTTGTATGTCTGTGTTATTTGAAAGGCACTAACTTATTATAGATTCATTTGGGTGCCAGTTAGGGCATAAGGATTCTGAACCTTTGAATTAATCAATGGCAGCCTCTCCTGAGTAGGTTAGAATAGGATAGTTTCATTATAGTTTGTCATTTGTTATTAACTTAGGTTGAGTATGTATGTTCATTGGCTTGTTTAGTCTTGTCTCTTTTTCTTCCTTTTTATATGATAATGATTACAGTTCTCTGGTAGGTGTGGGATGCCTTTCAATTTCAAGTGTGTTTGTAATTGTTATTGTATTTAAATGTGTGCATGCTTGTGTAAAAGGATGTTAGAGCAAGTGATGTATTTAATATTCAGTCTTGCTTTTTTTTTCTCTTTTCGTTAACCATTTTTCCAACCACCTTCCATACTATATGGTTTCTTATACTAACACTATTTTTTGATTGGTGTGTAAATATATTTTAATCATGGTAAATATTCATTTATGAAAAATATTTTAAAGTTTTTAGCATTATCATTCCTTCCCTATGAAAAAGATTTGTACATATGGAAATAGCTCAGACTTCATAGAGAAATTTTGCAATTCTAGAGTCTGTAGAGCAACTGTTAAATGGAAATATTTTTGTAAGGATTTTATTACTAATAATAAAAATTAAACAAGCAGACAATTTACTTTACATAATTTCATAATGTTTATGTTAATTATAATAAAATTAATCCAACAAATTAACCGATTAATTAAAAACACTCATTTCAGTTAATTTTCTCAGAGATTTAATCTGATCTGTCAAAACAGAAAGTGCTTTTCATATATGTATATCTGCAGAGAAAATAAATGACCAATAATTTTAGTATTATCATTCTTTTTTCAATGAAAGATCTTTTCTGTTTTCTTCCTCTGTTAAATATTAAATGAAAATATTTCTTCTTGTTCACAATCGAAAGTAAGTATATAAAAGATTTGCGCATTTTTAGTGAAAATGTCTACATGCACGTATCAGTTTTACATGGGACCTATTAATGAAACTACCAAAAATGTGTGTGTGTGTGTGTGCGTGTGTGTGTGTGTGTGTATGTGGACTCCCCCATCATATTCAACGCATGAGAGTCAAACAGCTCAGTTTCTAGGAACTGACAGCCAGACAGCAGCATATATATATATATATATATATATATATATATATATATATATATATATATTTTTGATAAAATATATATATATATATATATATTTTTTGATATATATATATATATATATATTTTTTGACCAACACAAGGAATGTTAAAAGATTCATGTGAAAAAAGATAAGATAAAAAAATAAAAAACAAGGAAAACTACAGACAAAAGTTCATTTTCTCCAACAAAAGACATTCATTTCTGTAGTTCCTTGCTAACAGCAAGCAGAAATATTTCTGCCTCCCGATGATGGCCATTTCGGTCAAAACTAGTCGAGGAATTTAAATGGAATAATAATAATAATAAAAAAACGAAAGAATATTAATCTACAACCCAGTGTGTCTAATGATTTTAATTTTTTAATTTTTACTTTTCTTATTGTTCAAAATATAATCATGAATAATGGACACAGGACTGAACCAAATGCCAAGGACATAACACCAACAGAACCAATAAACACAGAATTATTGGCTATCCGCATGAATAGAGCAACCAACAAATTAGCCAGGTATGAATCACACCGAATATATTGGGATATGCCTGAAGGATCGATTAGTACCAACTAATTTCAGGATTGATTTAGAACCTTCTATAGGTAACCACAATGACGCGTTTCTAGCATCATGGTACCGTAAATTAGAAGACTTCTCCAGGGAGCTCATGCAGGATACCATGCAGTTCTGCCAAGAAAACATAACAGCAACAAAAGCAGAAATTAACCTGCTCGATGAGAAAATAAAAAAACAAACGGACACGGAAGAATATACCAACATCAAGAATGTCATAAAAGCTCACACAGACCAAACAGTGAGGGAACTACAAAAAACAAAAACTGAAAAACAAAGGAAATTAAGATGGAATATTTCCTCCAGACAGAGGAACAAAAAAAGAAATGAAGCCAAACTCTGAAAAAAAAGTGAACGACCATATCCAAAAAAAGAAAACAACAAAACACCGCCACCACACAACCAATGCAAACACAAAACAGACCAAATAAGTACACCTACAGACAAACAGCAGCACCACAACCAACAATAACAACACTGCCACCATCAACAATAGCTAGAACCTCAATACAAACACACACACAAAACAAACCACTAACTTACGCTGACATCCTTAGGGTGCCGTACAAACATACACAAACCAAAACACAGCAGCCCTTCTACAGAACGCATAACTCCATTAGACATCCCAGACCACCTAGATTAGCCCCTAGTAGACAGTCAACAACAGACACACCCAACCTTAAAAAAAAAAACGAATAAGCCCCCAACCAGGACACCTGGGTGGGGGTATAACATCCCCTAATAGGAGATATGATGCAAGCTTTCGAGCTTTTACAAAAGAACTTCGCCATGCTTGCAAATTCAAACTTGACCCATACGGGCGAGTTATAAATTTGAGTAACAATAAATTTTCACTCAATACATTCAGGGTATTAAATAAAGGACTAATCTTTTGTCCTAGTCCCCAAGGTTTGATAAAGACACCTTGGCTAAGGACCTGAAATCCTTCTTTAGAAGAATACGGTTAAAAGCCCACTATGGGGAAAATGATCATACACCTTCTATACTTGAGACATTAAAAGAGAAGGATACTACCTACACCCCACAAAACACAGACATCACTATACAGACATTCGAACTAGCCGTAACAAATGACATAAAGAAAAACAATAGCACGTAAGCTGCCACGTGACAATATGACTGAAGGAGAACGTATAGCCCTCGATACACTGACACATAGGGATGACGTAATCATAACACAGGCTGACAAAGGGGTGCGACAGTGATCTGGGGAATCGAAGAATACGTTAAAGAGGCCAACAAACAGCTAGCCGACAAAGAAACCTACAAAAAGCATACCTACAGATCCCCTTCCAGAATACCAAAAAGACTTAACTAGCTCACTAAACTTAATGCTTTGCAACAATCTAATCGACAAGGAAACATGCACAACACTTACACCCACAAACATTACACCTGCCCGCTTCTATCTCCTTCCTAAAATACACAAAAGCAACAATCCAGGAAGGCCGGTTATTTCATCGTTCAACTGCCACACGACAAAAATTTCCAAATACATAGACCATTACATACAACCGCTAGCTAAGGAAGTAAAATCCTACATCAGAGACACAACAGATCTACTGAACAAAATTAATCACATACAAACAATACCAGAGAAAGCTATTCTAGTGACTATGGACGTTAGGTCACTATATTCAAACATTAAAAAACATCGAAGGGCTGGCCGCCCTTCAGGAAGCACTTACTAAAAGAAGAAAACAGGACCCCCCACAGAAGTCATCATAAAACTCATGGAGCATGTCCTTACATTGAATACTTTCAACTTCAATGGAGCACACTACCTTCAAATAAGAGGTTGTGCCATGGGCACCATTGCAGCTCCATCATATGCTACAATATTCATGGGAAAATTTGAGGAAACCCATATCTATCCAATCATTGGTAGCGACTGCGTATTCTATGCAAGATATATCGATGATATATTCTTTGTATACACGGGTAGTGATGACAAACTTACCCAATTCCTTATGACCCTAAACACAGTGCACGACTCAATTAAGTTTGAATATGAAAAATCCACAACATCAGTAACATTTTTAGACACCCGCATTTACATAGATGAAAACAGGAAACTACAAACGACACTACACACTAAAAATCACCGACACCCACAACTATCTACACTTTAAGTCTTCCCACCCTAAACACCTCAAAGCGAACCTTCCCTATTCACAAGCACTTAGACTCAGAAGGATATGTTCCAACAATGAAGAATTAAATAAACACATTGAAAATCTGGAGCATCAATTCACAACACGTGGCTATAAACAACACCTAATCAGGGAACAAATAAATAAAGCAATTTCCACACCTAGAGAAGACACCCTAATATACAAGATTAAAAATAAATCTAGCCGCATCCCTCTAGTAACCACTTTCAATCCCACTCTGCCTCCACTATCCCAAATAATCAAACGTCGCTGGGAAATACTACATCTCAAACCAGACCTAAAAAAAAACTGCTTAAGGAACCCGGCCTTCTGGCATATCGTAGACCTAAGAACCTAAAAAGAAAATCATAGGTAGCAACCACATTTCAGGGGACAAGGTAATCCGTAAGAAACTGAGAACAAAAACAACAGGATTTTCCCAACCATGTAACAACAAAAGAAGTTTATGTTGCAACCATATTAAAAACACGAATTCATTCACTAGCTCAATCACTAAATCTACTTTCAAAATCTACCACGATTCTAACTGTAGAAGTCAAAACATAATTTACCTCCTAGAATGCACACTATGCCAGAAACAATATGTAGGAAAATCTGAATGGCCCTTTAACTACAGAATTAATAATTATCGTAAGCGAATTAAATCGACTCCCTATGAACAGTTATTACCTGTAGAACAACATTTCCGCCTAGAAAAACATGATTTCAAAACCCATGCCAGATTCACTATAATTGAGAGAATAGAAAAGTTCAGAGCAGATAACATTAGAAAGATTTTAGAGTCCCATGAAAATAAGTGGATACAACGTCTAAAAACACAATACCCAGCCGGGCTAAATCACAAATTTAACAACATATAATGGTAACAATCAACAAATCAAAACCTACCCACATTTCTCACCCACACAAGACAGACATGCTTAAGGAGGAATGGAGGCCTCACACTTATACACTCACCCACACGATTATACACACGTACACACACCATACTCACTCACTCCCTAATGAGCCAAATGATAACACACACCTACAGCAATACACACGCTTACACATATCATACTCACTCACTCCCTAAGAACCAAATAACACACACACAAACACTAAACAGAGACACATCCCCTCACCAGGTCCAATAAAACTGTCAAACTGACCAGAGAATTCAGGATAAAATGTATCTTATCCAGTTCTTATCTCAAATAACAACTTAAAAGAGACTGTTTGACCAACACAAGGAATGTTAAAAGATTCATGTGAAAAGATAAATAAAAAAAAAAAAAACAAATGAAAACTACAGACAAAAAGTTCATTTTCTCCAACAAAAGACATTCATTTCTGTAGTTCCTTGCTAACAGCAAGCAGAAATATTTCGCCTCCCGATGATGGCCATTTCGGTCGAAACTAGTCGAGGAATTTAAATGGAATAATAATAATAATAAAAAAAACGAAAGAATATTAATCTACAACCCAGTGTGTCTAATGATTTTAATTTTTTAATTTTTAATTTTCTTATTGTTCAAAATATATATATATATATATATATAATTTCTGTGTGTGCATGCATATACATGTATATATATATATGTGTGTATGTGTGCATATGCATGCACGCATATGCATGTATATATATATGTGTGTATGTGTGCATATGCATGCACTTGTACATGGCTATAAAAAAGAAATAAAGTAACAGTGTTTGAAAGATCAGAGGAAGAAATAGATATTTTTTTTTTTAAATATATGAATTAGACTTCATTTTATGGTTTTGATGATATCCAAGATCTATTTGGACAATTGAACTAATCTTTATGTTTTTTTGTTGTGACTACAACATTTTAGCTGATTCATTCTACAAACAATTTTCTTATTTCTTTTATTACATAAAATGCAAAAAGAAAGATCTTACATAGGTAATTATTACACATACATATTACTTTATATATATAAGTACTGTAGTGTTGATTTCATTTGTTGGAACTAGTTTTCCATCTTGCCATTTCTCTATAAGAATTAGGCATACAAGAACCTGTACAGTGGCTGATGTACTTGATATTTCAAACTGACCTCAATGGTAAAAAATAGGATTTTATTTACTGAATTCCAAGACAAGCAAACAAACATGCCAATCTAAGAATTGGCACAATTTAATTTTTCAATTTCTGCTAAGCTTAGTAAATACCAATAATTAAGTATATTGAATAAATTTAATAAGGAAGTATTATATAAACATTTCACATAAATTCTTTATAGAAAATCACTGACAATAGCAGTTTTAAAAGATCATTCATAAAATTGACATACCTGTTATAGTTTCATTTTCCGCTGGAGCTAACAGAATAAATGAAGACATTTTTTTATGTTAATCTAAAATGCACATTTGACATTGATGAAAGATAAAATATTATCTTTAAATCTCAAACAATATTTTTTTAAATTTCCAAATGATTAAATTGATCAAGAGAATATGAGGCGTACTTGAATTAATACTCAATTATATTGTATGCACATCATAAATACTACAATATTACAAATTTTCTAATTTATCATGAGAAAATACTTAATAAAATCATATTTTCCTAAATTATATCATACAAACAAAACAGAATATTCACACAAACAAAATGTATATTCTAAAATAAATGATGCAATGTTTCCTACGAAAACTTAACAGAAAATGTATTTTGAAATATTTAATCTATTTATAAGGAATGACTAACAAAAGTAGTCAAATTAATTAATAAGTAAGGATAGGTAGTTTCAAGAATAATTTACTTCTTCAAATTAGAAGGAATAGTACAGTGGATTAATATGGGAATAGTGGTAGGTACAGACAATAGGTACAGATATATACTTAGTAGCTGGAAATGCTTCTGATACATCTTCTGGAAAAATTTTCAGAAATCATAATTATTTCTGAAAACTTTCCAGTCACTGTAGTAGCTCAAAAGTGGAGGATATGTATAAATGAGTTTTTGCACTAGTCTCTAATAAAAATTTACATCAAATGATATGAATATGCTAAAGGAAAACTTCTATCTAAAATGAATATTATATTCCATATTTTAAAATTAATGTTAAAAGCTGATATTATAAATCTGATTTTAATTATTAGGAAAAATATACTTACTTTGACAAACTATCACACTAAGTTCTGTTATTACGCTTTCCTTTGGATCTTTTTTCTTAATAATAATATGAAGTGATTTCAATTTTTTTCCTTGTGGCATCATTACTGGTGAATTAGGGTTGACATTCTAAAATTAAATTAAAGTATAACACAAATTGATTCACATATATCTAATATAATTGTGCTATACTCAATAATAATTCTTGCAAATCATAAATGAAAATAAACATTTTTTATTTTTTAATCATTTCACACAAGCAAAGCAATAAAGTCAATAAAATGCAATGTGTTATTGTGTTACTGAACATAAAAAAAACACAAGTATAAGAAGAAAACAAAAAAATAATAAGAATTAAGAAAACAAAATATAACAATTGATATTGCATATAAAATTTTTGAAGATCAAAGTTGACTGAATCCAAAAGCTAGTTCCATAAGCAAAAAGTGTGAGAGAAGAAACTATTAGCATAGAACTTATGTTTATATGTAAACATTTCAACTGTAAATTGATGAGACCTTGTTGCCAATCTAGTAATGTGCTTAAATTCATAAAGTGTAGATACCATGGAGGAAAGTTCATCAGAACAATTATCATGAAAGTATTTATAGCAAAGGCACAGGGAAGCTACATTACAACAGTGGGAAAATGACTGAAGCAGAAATGCAAAGTCAAGCCAAATAACATTGCAGATTCTTCTTTGGATTTTATCAAGAATATTTAAATATATAGCAGGAGCACCAGACCAGATGTTGCAACAAGAACAAATGGTAGACTTATAAATATATAAGATAGATTCTGGTGAGAAAAATTCCTAGCACAACACACTGAACCAACTTTCCTAGCAGTAGACCTCACAACTGGTTCAATATAATCACTCCACTTCATATCAGTGAAAAGGTGCAATAAGCACTACTCCTGGGGGTTAGCATCAGACATGTAGATGGAAAGCAAAAATAATTCTCTCTGACAATTAAAAGAGAGCAGTTTTATTTTGGAGGCATTAAAATTAACAAGCCATTCCTTGCCCCAGTTAGCAACAGATTGTAGGTCATTTTTGACCTTATCAATTACTTACTATTAAGACAGGAGTAAATAGTTGTGTCATCTGCTTAGATACTGAGTTGAGAAATGATGACATCATTAATAAAAATTAGGAATATTGTAGGTCCAAGGATACAGACCTGGGGAACACCTGCATTAATGCAAGAAGATTTAGAAGAGTGGACTTTCATTTCACAATTTGATAAGAAAGACTGTATCAGTTTAAAAATTCAACTTGATATACTATATAACCTTTCAACTTGTGATGAAGACCAGTTTGCCAAACCCTTTCAAATGCCTTTGAGGTATCCAAAGTAACAGCCCTAGCTTCACCATTCTTGATAGACCAAGCTTGAGAGACTCTTTCAGCAATAATTGTTAATACATCAGCAGTTGACCTAGAGAAGCAAAAGCCATATTACTTATATGAAAGATAATCCTGTGAGGTAAGATGCTTAACCAATTCAGAGTTAATTAGAGCCTGTAAAAGTGGTAGACGGCTAATAGGCTGATAGAAGGATCAGTCGATTCACCTGAGTTCTTAACAACTGGAGCTGCATAAGAACATTTCCAACAATCAAGAAAGCAAGAAGCTGCAAGGCACTTATTGTAAAGTTTTAAGAGAACAGGGATACCATCAAGTTTGCATGCTTTGTGGGGATCAAGTTTAGAGATGATAGCAGAAACCATGGATAGAGTTATATGTATATCACTCAATAAAGATTCAGTTCTAAATGGAAAGTCAGGCAAAGGTACTTCAGATGAGTCAAGAGTAGATTCTGAGTAGAATTTTCAAGCAAAACATTGTTTTATCAGCAGAAGATGGCAACACCTCAAATTGAGTGAAGAGAGGAGGAATAGAAAACTTAATCTTATTTAACACACTATTACAAAATTACAAAGCTGTCAGTTATCACAAGAACCAAATTTACCTCATTCTATCAGCAAACGAAGACATAGTCTCTTTGATGATATGTTTACAATTGTTGCGAGCAGACAAAAATGGATAATTGTTGTGATCCAAATTATCACTTTTGATACACCTGGAAAAAATGGCTCCTGTGGGCTATAGTAGCTGAACAGACCAGTTTGAACCAAGGAGAATTTTGTGTTTTCACCTGGTATTTACAAGGAAGATACAAAAGCATCAACGCTGGCTTTAACCCAAGAAGAAAAATCTGTGGCACAATTTTCAATAGAAAGATTAACATCAATCCAAGAGGTGTCTTGAATAAAGTCATGGAATGAATCCCAATCTGTACACTTGTAGCAGAAAGAAGTCTTGTGAATAAAAGTTCTTTTTTAATAGACAATCAAAAGAAATATCAACAGATAATACAGCATGAGCCAAATTGCCAAAAGGACAGAGTTGTGATACGTGGCAAGTGCTAGAAGAGGAGGTAAGTAACAAATCAAGTAAAGAAGAGTGTTCATCAGATTTATTAGGAAAACAAATATGGAAATCTACTATTTGACTGAGAGATTGAGTACTGGAAAAAGTGAATGCCTGAATATTGAAAATCAAGATCAATAATATTAGAATGATTAAACCACTTGATGTGATAAGCATTAAAATCTAACACAAAAATGTCCACAGATGTATGTAAAAAGAGACAGTGAGCCATTATCAGAAATTTTGTTTAATATATTACAGTCCTGCAAAGATGGAGAGCAGTAAAGTCAAAAGCACATGATAGAATCATCTGGAGACTCAAGTGACAATTGGGAGATTTTCCTCAATATAGACATCAAGGCCATGCATAAGTATCTTTTTGACAAAGATGAATGTAGGCTGGAAAAGAGAATTCATTAGTAGTGATAGAAGAATTTAAATTAGTTTTACAAAATGTGAACATATCTTAAGAACATTTAATGAGAAAAATTCTACACTACAGAAATTGGAACAAATGCCACAAATATTGGAGAAGCAAGGGTTGAATGGGGTAGCTGATTTTTTACTGGTTTGCACATATTTCTTTTCATTTTGTCTGTCACAAGAAATATTTTATTTTAAGAAGGCCAAAATAATTAACACTATCTATTGTTGATGGCAATACAAACTGGCTACAAGGTGGCTAAAACTGAAGCATAATGTGATGTAAGGGTTGCCCACTAGAAATACATGCAGGGACACTTATGACTACAAATACCCCATTATCAAGAGACTGTTGATCCGAGCTGCCCCTTCAAGTACTACCAAAGAATTTGGGTTCCTTACTACCAGTCAAGTAGCAACCAGAAAACTGCCAACGTGGTACCCTCATAATTAAAAATTGCAGGCATTGAGCAGTCAGTTCCCCCAAAAGTTTAGACAGTTAAATCATTATGGCCATGGAAGAAAGAACTGGTTAACCATGCCCCAAAGAGGAATGAAGGGATAAACCTCTACACCTGTTCAATAAACATGGAAGGAGTACAGGCTGGATGATAGGTGAAGCTATCTACTTCTATTAACAGCACAAGAGGCTGGGCACTTTTATCAAGACACAATATTCATGAAGGTTGCCAAATAAGGCACGAGACTCGTTCCAGGCCAAGGGGAAATTACTAAATTATTAAAACCTCTCTTAAGGTTATCCTATGAGTTGAAGCCAAACATAAAATTAGATCACTTAATCTAGTTAAAATTAATAAATTTTTAAAGTTTAAATACATACACATGAACACTCATACATATACTTTACACTGAACATTGGAATAAAAGACTTTGTTATCAAATGGATCACTTATTGTTATCATAATTTCTGCTTAAATGATGAATAATAGAAATCAATAAATATGAAAAGAATAAGTATATATATAATAAATGGTATGATATTATTGTCAAATATATATATATATATATATATATATATATTGCCACAGGAAAACAATTACTACTATGTTACAAACTGGAAGACAACACAAAAACATAGCGTCACCAATAGGATCTCTAACACCTTTTGTCAAAATGTGGATTCATTGTTTTGCAGTCCAAACAAAGACCAAGAAGTTAAAAGACAACAAAGTTGCAGGAGGGGAGAATCTTGTCTTGGTTTTGGCAGCCTGTGTGACCATTACAAAGATCACCATCATGACATATGCCAAAGAATTTAACATGTTGAAAACTTTCAGACATTATAAAAAAAATTGAAGCAAAAATAAACCTGGTTATCACAGAAAGGACAAAGTTTCTTGGGAGAAAACAAAACAATAATACAGTATATACACAAGTTACAAGAGGCCTCCAGATACTGTGGCTTGGGAGAAATTTTTTTTTTTAAGTGTTTCACCCCAAGCAAGGCAGGAAGCTACTAGCACGAGTTGGAGCAAGAGTAAATAGGAGTGATAGAGGAAAGGATGAAGAGAAGGATAGGGGATAGATCAAGGCATATGGAGATGTCGATTGACATTACATTTGAATAGTTGGAGATTATAGCTATCAAGGAAGCAGGAAAAGGGGAGGGATTTCCACAGGCGAGATGTGCGAGACATGAAACTATTGGAGTAGAAGAGACGGCTACATTTAACAGTTTTGACAGTGAAAGGGTGAGAGCGAGATGTCAGCCTAGTAGCATGCTTAAATTCATGAAGTCTGGGAACCAGCGAAAGCAGCTGATCAGAGCAGTTACCATGAAAGTATTTGTAAAAAAGGCAGAGGGAGGCGACAACACGTCTGAGAGAGCGACTGCAGACGAGACGCCACATCAGGTCCAATTACACTGCATATCTGTCTCTAGATTTTATCAAGAACCTTGAGACAAACAGAAGGGGCTCCAGACTACATATGGCAGCAATACTCCATGCAAGGGCAAATGGTTGATTTGTAGATTTGAAGGATTGACTCAGGCGAGAAAAATGTTCTAGTGCGGCACAGGGAGCCTTGGACAGTGGACAAAGCTATTGACTCAATGTATTTGTTCCATCTCAGGTCAGCAGTCAATCTGAGACTGAGTAGTCGCAAAGAGGTGCTCTTGAGAATTTGAGTGTCACACATTCTAATGGGAGGAGGCAGGGATGGTTCTCTGTGGTGAGTAATAGAGAGCAGTTTTGCTTTTTGAGACATTAAAGTTAACCAGCCAATTCCTGCCCCAGTTCACAACTAGAGGTCCTTTTCGAGACAAACAGCCAGGTTAGTTTTGTCAGCAACAATAGATTTGTTTTTGAGGCAGAAGTAAATTGTAGTGTCATCCATGTGTCCATGTAGATGCCTGCTTGGGAACCTATGCTGCCAGGAAGATCATTGATGAAGATAAGGAACAGAGTAGGGCCTAAGATGGAGCCTTGGGGAACACCTGCATTCGTGGGATAGGAGCTGGAGGAGAATCCATTGAGAATGACCTTCAATACACAGTTTGACAAGAATGATTGTATTAAGTCAAACAATCGACCTGAAATTCCATAACCCTGAAGCTTGCGAAGAAGGCCAGCATGCCAAACACTATCAAATGCTTCTGAGATATCTAGAGCCACGACACAAGCTTCTCTGTTATTATGAAGAGCTTGGTAAACAATTTCAGTTTTGGCCATAAGGACATCAGCTGTAGAATGGGCAAAGTGGAAACCATATTGCTTATCACAGAGCAGATCATGGAATATACGGTGCTTAACCACTTTGGTGTTGATTAAAGCTTTGAAGACTTTGCCAAAGAGTGGTAGGAGACTGGTAGGAGACTGATAGGACAGTAATTAGAATGGTCAGAAGGGTCACCAGAGTTCTTAAAGACAGGAACAATGGATGAGGACTTCCAACAGTCTGGAAAACAAGATTCATTGAGGCAGTAGTTGTATAATTTGGAGAGGGCAGGGGCCAGTTCAGGCACACATTTCTTCAGGACAATGGCTGGTATCCCATCTCCACCACTAGTCTTGTGGGGGTCTAAATTAGAGATAATGCCCAATACCGATGACAGGGTTATGTGCAACTCACTCAATAGAGCCTCAGTTCTAAGGGGGAAATCAGGTGTGGGTACACCGGAAGAGTCAAGCATTGAATTGAATGAGAATTTCGAAGCAAAGCATTGAGCCTTGTCAGCAGAAGAGGTCAGAACCTTGAACTGGTTGAACAAAGGAGGTATAGACGCTTTGCTATTGTTAAGTACACTCTTGCAGAGACGCCTATAATCCTTGGAGCCGAATTTGTGAGATGCAATACGTTCTTTCATTCAAGCAGCAAATAGTAACTTTGCTTCATTAAGAACATGCTTACACTCGTTACGGGCAGAGACAAAGAGATGTCTATTGCAGTCAGACATGTCACTACGATATAGGTGGAAGAAGTGATTCCTATGGGCAATGGCAGCTGAGCAAGCAGCGGAGAACCAAGGGTAGGAGCATGATTTGACCTTGTATTTCCTTGAGGGGATGAAAACCTCAATTCCAGCTTTAAACCAGGAGGAGGCCTTGGAAGCACATTCTTGAACAAGGAGCGTAAAGACAACATCCCAGGGGACATCGCAAAGGAAATCCCAGAATGAGTCCCAGTCTGCTCGTTGATAGCAGAACAAGGTTCTAGTGGTAGGAGGTTCTTTGCAGGGGGTGGAGTTGAAGGTGATGTTGATAGAGACTACAGCATGATCGGAGTTGCCAAGAGGGCAGAGCTGCATGGCACTATAGGACTCGGGGATGGAGATAAAACATAGATCGAGAAGAGAAGCCTTACAATTCCGGTTGTAGGGAAAACGTGTGGGGAAGTCAACTATCTGCATGAGGGATTGAGAAATTGAAAAATTAAGGGTTTAAATGCCTGCAAGGTCAGTAGTAGCATTTTTAAGCCACTTGGTATGATGGGCATTAACACCAAACACGAATATGTGAGCAAACAGATGGAGAGAGAGAGCGTTGTCAATGCTGTCAGAAATGCATTCAATTATACCACACTCTTGGGAGGATGGAGAGCGATAAAGGAAGAAGAGTTAGCTTACAGCATTGAGAAGAGATAGATGAAGACAAATGTACAAATGGTCTGGAGATTCAAGAGATAACTCTCTAACCAGGGGGAGATGGTTCTTGACATAAACTCCAAGGCCATGCATGTGGGTTTGAGAGTCTTTTCTAGGGTGAGGAAGGTAGCCAGGGATCGAGAGGTTGGTCTCACAGAGAGCCAATATATCCGGGCAGTTCAGAATGAGGAAAGATTCCACACTGCAAAAATTGGTTCTAATGCCATGGATGTTGGAAAATGAAATGTTAAAGTGTTCAAGTGTTTTTTTAAGGGCTGGTTTAGGTTTTAAATGACCATAGAAGTTGAGTTAATACAGTTGTGATTAATAGAAGATATGTTTGATGCTTTATATAAACACAACATTTTAGAACAATTACAATTGAGTAAAATGTCCTCAGATGCATGTGTAGAGTTTCTGCAACAATTAGAATTAATTGATGAATTCAATACATCTAAGAGCAATGCTGTGGCATGCAACATTTACCTTACACAATGTAAATACTGCAATAAAAAGCATGAACTGGACAAGAAACGATGTCCAGCTTTAAGATAAACATATTGGAATTGTGAAAAGAAAGATCATTTCCACTCTGTTTGCAAATATAAAAAGAAAATAGAAAGGGTGGAAAATTTTAACACTGCTTAGGAAAATACAGCTGTATTAACAACAAATGGACAGAATTTACTGACTCACTCTGATCAAATTGACAATGAAAAGGTTGAAATGGAAGAAGAAATAATTAATGAGTGCTTCTGATTGTAAAAGCAAACACAGCAGGAAAGAAATTATGGAGGTAGTATCTGACATGGAGTTGGAAGTTCAGAAAAAAAAGGTCTGACCTATATCCCCAGGTAAACACCTCAAGAGATATAGGATCTCCTACTATAGATAGAAGAAGTGAAAAATCAACAAAGTGCATAAAAACACAACTTTCAGTAAAAGAGTTAAGATAGGTAAAATGAACTAACCCTCTTTTGCATAAAGTCAAACGACTGCTAGTAAGTCAGTTGTCACTTGGCATGGGAGAACAATTGCTACTAATTTACAAACTAGGAGACAATTCAACAATATATAAAAGCATTTTTATTATTGCTGAATAACTAACTGAATGATAAATAATACAGGGAAAATTGCCTATAAAATAAATGAAAAAAAAATAAATGTTAAAATTCTAAAACTTTCTTTACAAATTATTACAATTACAAATTGAAAAAGTTACAGGGAAAGTATATGTTATGGTCATGGACAATGTATTGCATCCATTTCTGGCAATAACACACCATGAGGGAGATCACCAAAAACATGTGAAGGGTGGAAAGAGGTCCTTCTCTTGATGGTTGGTAGCTTAGAAGCAAACAGGTTTACTTTTATTTGTTGTGGGAGGAAATACAGGCCACAACACCATATATATATATATATATATATATATATATATATATATATATATATGCAAAGATAGAAATATACATACACACACACATAAACACACATATACAGTAGCGAGCATAAAGATCAGAACGATGTTAAGAAAAACTCTAAACGTGAAAAAAGTTTTTATTTTAAAGCTTCAAAACACATTTTATCAAGGAAAAATAAGGATATAAAGGTAAATTATATAATTCCAAAATATAAAGCTCAATAAAATTATTTTGATAAAATTATAAGAATAATTATATAACAAACGAAAAAAATAGATGATCAAAAAAATCAGAACGATTCACAAAATCATGCTATTTTAATGGATACAGCATATCCAAATAAAAATAATGTTCATAATTCATTAGTATTTGATGTGTAGACCTTTTACTTGCAATAACAGCTTGACATCTTTTTGCTACATGAACGAATTAATGTCTTGCATCCATTAACGGATATTTTCTCCCATTCTCCTTTCAAATTAGTCCATAGTTCTTTGACATTTGCTGGATTCTTTTTCCTTAGGTCTTTCACTTAATAACTTCCAAACATTCTCAATAGGATTCATGTCTGGGCTTTGAGCAGGCCACTCCATAACAGTAACATCCTCCTCAGAAAGAAATGTCTTAACAGAGTTCACTGTGTGACACTGCGCATTATCTTCATGAATACAGCTGGTTGATTAATTGCAGTTCTCAAATTAGGTACATGTTTCTTCAATATCTCTTTGTATGCATTTTACCGTGTAGCCTAACAAGAGGTCCTGTACCAGCAGCTGAAATCATTCCAAACACCATCACACTTGCTCCTCCAAATTTAACGTTGCTTTTAGTGCACTGAAGTGAATATCATTCCTTAGGACTGCGTCGAATGAACCTTCTCCTGTCACAACCAAACAGGTTAAACTTTGACTCATCGCTGAAATGAACACAATCCTACTGTTCTTCTGTCCATATGACATGTTCAGTGGCAAATTTCAGTCAGCTCATTTGGTTCTTTTTAGAAATGTAAGGCTTCATAGAGGCTACTCGACTGTTCAAATCTATTTCATTAAGTCTTCGGGAAATAGTGTGCCTTGATTATTTAATGCCAAGGTTAGCATTAGCAGCGGTTGCTGTCGCAAATCGATCCTCTTTTGATTAATTACTGTCTTCTCTTGCAGTAGTTTTCCTAGGCCTGACAGGTGGTTTCTTGGCTTCACATGATCCAGTTTTCTCAAGTTTTCTTAAAATACTATGAATAAGACTGAGATTTCCCCACAGTTTTTGAAATAACCCCAATCAAGGGTTTATCTTCATTACATAACTTAACTATCAGTTTTCTAAATTCCAATGATGTCACAGATTTTTTCATCATGTTTACAATGCAAGAGCCAATGAAGAGCTGGTGTAATTTAGTAAAATGCCCGATTTTATATTCTTACCCTAAAAAATTTTCAATAATGCAAAATAATTATTAAATTTTATTGATTTATTTAATCATTCTGATGTTTTTGATCATCTATTTTTTCAAATGTTATATAATTATTCTTATAACTTTATCAAAATGAGTTTATTGATCTTTATATTTTGGAATTATATAATTTATTTTTATATCCTATTTTTCTATGATAAAATGTTCTTTGAAGCTTTAAAATAAAATGTTATTTCACATTTAGACTTTTTCTTTACATCGTTCTGATCTTTATGCTTGCTACTGTATATTTTACACTGGATGAAGTAAATGATTTGTAATCAAATGTACCATTTATTGTTTTTACTATTATAACAATTTCTATTTAACCCATTAACTGCCAAATTTTTTAATGTGTATTTTTAGGTGTCTTAGGAGTTTATTTATTCCTTATGTTTAATTTCAGTAATTACCATTGTTGTTTTTATAGAAACTAGAACATCAAATGTATATAAAACATAAAAAAATAATATTGATTAGAAATAAAAAAATACTTTTCAAAATAGTCATTATTTTTCTACTCATGCAATGTAAAATTATGATAGAAAGTGTATTCTTATGGCTAATAATAAAAAATTTAAAGGTTAAATGTTGTAAAATATACCTCTGCAAATGCAATGTATGTAAGCAATTCAATGTAAATACAAGGAATAACATGTAGTGAGTTTAATTTTAACAGATCCCCAAATGGGGCTCGTGGCAGGTAATGGGTTAAATGAGAAAGCAATCAATAAATAAGAAAAGAATAAAAATACAAAATTATCATTACATATATATAAGAACATTTTTTTAAATATTTTATTAAAAATCTTTGGAAGATAAATAATAGAGGAAGACATTGACTATACTGGAGTAATAGTTAAAAAAGTAAGGGAAACAAAATAACATTAAAATATAAATACAGTACAAATTATTCACGTCAATTAATAAGTTGTTCAGTCAAAACAATGTATTAAATGCTCATAAAAATATAATAATTATAATATTATATGTAATTAAAAAAAAAAATGAAAAATAGCAAATATACTATTATCTATCTAATATGATTGACTGGACATACATTGTCATTTTTTTCATGTAAAACTTCTGCAATAATTACATGTCATGGTGTGCAAGAGACACAATTTCAATTAATGTAGGTTTTAAAACTACACTCAAATGCATTTAATGACACAAAGATAAAGTAGCAACATTTTTTTGACAAAAAGTAGTTTACTTACAGTAAACACTTCAGGTAGATGAGTCAAATAAGTAACAGTTATATTATAATGAGCTACATTTGTTGCATTTACAATTTGTATCATATGTGGCACTGGGGAGTCGTTGAAAGTCACATTTAGGGATGGTTGATCATCATTTTTGCTAAATATGAAGACATCATTGCCAACAATTATGTTTGTAATTCCATCAAGATTTGTTGAAGAAACAATCTGTACAAGACTATTGTTAAGGTTCTCATTGGTAATTTCTTCTTCCTGGATACATGTCACTGTAGATATATAAAAGATCTAATAATTCTCAGCTTATACATAACAAAATGGAAGTATTTTTAAAGCATTTAGAAGTGTACAATAAAATTTCCACAATATTTTGATGACAATCAAAACAATCCTTCAACTGCTTTAAATCACTACCTCATTTGGCAAATGTAGAAAACATTTTTGGAAACTTATTCAATCATTACTGAAAACATTAATCAAACCTTTCTGGATATTTTACAAACAAATTTTGAATATTTTTCATTTATACATCATCAAAGTATTATAATATAAACAGGTTCATGACGAGCCATTATTAAAGTATCTGGCTATTCATCCATATGTTTTGGCTTATTGACAATGTTAAATCATGATAAAGATGAAATTAAAAAAAGATTATCTGTGGTTATGGAAGATTAAATTATCCTGGCTTATGATCTATAAATACACTCTCATTGAAAAGTAATTCAAATTGCAAGTCATTGGACAACTCTTGAAAGTATATTTGTATTGCATAGAAAATAAACATATTACAGTGATGGCAAAAATTACTTTCAAACAGTAAACTGTTTTCAAAGAAGCATACAGATTTAACTTTATATAGGTGTGTATGTACCCATATTTATGCAAAAACAATGTTTCATACAAACCCATACCCCCCCACACACACATATATGTGCATACAAAAAAATAAGCTTATCTGCACACATGCTATTAACTGATGTTGATGATCTACTCACAAAAATAAAATTGTAATAAAATGTGCACAAGTCTTCTTCTTTATATTTCAATATTATAACATTCTAAAAATTTAAACTATAACATACAAATCAATTTTCTATACTATAAAGAGTTTATATTTACTTGAAAAAATTTCACCAAATGAAGGAATTTCAATTGCAGATTGAAATATCACAAATGAAACAGAAAAACACTGCAATGAATCTTCATTAATATTTAACATAAAACCAAATATTTCCTTCACTTTAAGTATATGATAAAAGAAATCATCACCAAGCAACATGAAAAGAATCCAAAGAGTAAAATCATGGAGGGTGAGCTCTAGATCAGGGAGATTATAAAGCATTAATTTAAGAAGCCATGCTCTAAATAAAAATGATTGAGTTAAAGTGAACAAAATTTTCACTTTAATGTAAAAATGACAGGGAAGATAAAATCATCAATTTAGTAAATGCTAAATTCAAAGTGATGAAACATATGAAACATGAAAGGAAAAGTAAAGAATATTAACCAGTTGTGGTTGGAATTGTTGTTGGTATAGTGGTTGGAACAGTTGTAGACACTGTTGTTGCAATTGTTGTTGGTACTGTTGTTGGAATACTTGTACCTGATAAATAATATAGATAGATCAATTTATTTTAAATCAATTTTCATGTGTTAATATAAATTTCTAAATAATGAAAACTAATTCTGAATATCACAAGAAAGATACTTACTGATTTTACTACAAAGCTCCACACTCAGTTCTGTTTCTACACTTTTATTTGGATCTTCTTTCTTAATAGTAATTATGAGGTTTCTCAATTCTTTTTCCTGTGGTAATGTTATTGGAGTATTTGGCATGACATTCTATAATTAAGTCAAAGCAAAACACAAATTTATTTACATTTATTAAATATAACTGGGGCAGAATCAATAATAACTAATGAGGGTCATTACCTAAAAACAATATTAATGTCTGGTATATCAGTAAAATAGACAACAATTGGGTATGTTTTCCCACATTTTAATAAAAACATTTTACATTAAGAACAGATAATCCTGTCCCTGATTATATTTTAAGTAATATTGTCATTTACCTAAAAAAAGTTGCAAAACATCATTTAAATATAATATACAATGTTAAAGAACAAGTTATATTTCATGTAAAAAGCAATTTACTTACCGTCACTACATCAAAAGTACCATCTACATAATTAAGAGTTATATTATAATGAGCTACATTTGTGGCGTTCACAAGCTGCATGCGAAGTGGACGTTTCGGGTTCATGAAAGTCACATTTAGAGATGGAGCTTGGTCCAGTTTGGAAAACTTGAAAAGTTTGTCACCAACAACTATGTTTCTAATTTCATCAAAATTTGTTGATGGCTCAATCATCACATTGCCATTGTCAATGTTCTCATAGGTAATTTCTTCTTCATGGATACATATTGCTGTAGATAAATAAAAAATATAATAATTTTCATCTTATATATAACCAAATGGAAGTCTTCATAAAGCATTTAAGAATGTACAAACAATTTTTCAAAAATATTTTCATGACAATCAAGCAACCCTTCTTCTTTTATGTGCCATACCCCTTCAGGACATAAGCAACCATGTTCCTTCACCTACTCCTGTCCTTTGTAACTCTTAATAAGTTTTGTTATTTGTTATTTCTCCCAGACCCTGTTCTGCCATCCACTTGCTCAAGTTTATTAAGTATGTCACATGTTGCTTTCCCCTGTCCCACTTCCCCTCTATCCATCCTGTGAGTATCAAATTTTCCAAGCCCTCCTTCCTCATTACGTGTCCCAGATATTTCAGATGCCTTTTCCTGATGTTAAGTAGAAGTTTCCTCTTTGTTTTCATTCCTTCTAAGATCTCGTCATTTCTCACTTTTGGAAAACTGCTTCAAACCTTAAAGATAAGATAATGGATATTTTACTAAGAACCACTGAATAATCTTCCTCAAGGATCATAACACCTTCACATACATAAAGATTTCAACTCTATTTCAATTAGTTAAAAAAAGGATGAAAAGTGATCATCTATGGAAAATGGGCCAATTGTATTTTTTTCAGATGTCAATCATTGCTGAATTACATCATGAAGTGTAAGTGTAATGCAAAACATTGATTACACACAAGTAGGAAACACCAAATCAACACATCTTGAGTTTAAATAGAATCATTTGGATATGAAAAATCTTTTAGACTGTGTTGTTACCCTCCTAACTATCATGAATGGCCTGATCTGTTGATAATAAGTAGTCCTGGGTAATTTTCAAGAAAAAAAGAAGATAATACTACTGCAGTAACATGTCTAGCTGAGTATTGAATACTATTATTATGACTGACTCTGTTTAATTAAATATTGTGACATGCCAGACCCCACATCACAACAGTTGATGAAAAAAACAATTCACTATTTATTATAATAGTGATAGACAAGATTATTTTTTTCAACTTGTGACTTCAGTACATAGAAAAAGAATTTATGCCAGCAACAACAGAACATTAAAACATCTGAAATGTACATTGAAAGCAAATTTTCCCATCAAGCAATTCAAAATAGAGAACTGGAAAGCAGTAATATTGGAATTAATAAAACAACAGCAAGAACAACAAGAGCAGCAACAACAATTCCAGGAAACATTGTTGAGATGACAAAAACAACAGCAAAAAATACTAGAAATTTTTATGAAGAGTAAAAGTAACAAAAACATCTACTTTTTTCTCACAGGACCAGTAGTAAATGCAACTGGTGAATTCAAATATCCTGATGAAGAGGTTATGTTTGCAGCATACTACAAATGCTATGAGGAAGTCTTTAAAAAAAAAAGACTGTACAAGCTAGCTGGTTGAGAAAAAGTGCACTTTTTACTAAGAAAGTTAGGTCCTATGCAACACGAAAAATACATGAATTACATCCTGCCAAAAAAATTGAGTGAATTGTTTGTTTGAAGAATCTATTATGTTGTTAAGTAAAATTTTCAGTGAATTGTACAATACACATTGGCAATGACTAAATTTTGTAAAATAAAGAAGATTATACCACTTATGCTAGTATCATAAACAGTGAATATGAAAAATTCAAGTTAAACAAACTAACACCCAACATGATTAAGTGCTTCATCTTTGTACAAAGGTTGACATAAAATAGGGATGCAGAAATTCGTTCTAGAATTTTGACTAAGCTTGAACAGAACTCAAAATTAATCTTGCAAGCTGTAGGTGAAAAGTGTCAAAGAATAGTGAATTTATGACACGATGCATCTAGAATTGAGGAAAAAGACGTATCCCACATAAATCTGGTTAGTCCCAAAGCATATGGGAAAACAAAATACTTTACAAAATTAATCTATTTATAATATTCAGTATTTATAATGGAAAGAACTTATAACTTATTTGGAAGATATTGGATGCAACAGTTCAGTTATGGGATTTGCCCATAAACTCTTTTTGTAATAAAGTGGATGCCTCTTATATTAACACTGAAAGACTAAAAAAGAATTGAAAAATCAATTTCTGGAAGTTTTTTCTGAAGAGTTAAAAAGATGCACAAAAACTATCACCTAGTTCCAGTCAAAGGAAAATATGGTACCAATTTTTAGACCAAAGAGGAATGTACTTTTTCAGTTTTGGATATGATAAACAAAGAATTATATTATGTGAAAAATATGGGAGTAATCTCCAAAGTGGATTATACAAATAGGGCCTTCCTGATTGTCAACATGAAAAAGAAAAATAACAAAATCCATGTATGTACATATATATTTCTCTACAGGGCTGAATGATTGCTTACAATTCCCCCCTGCCAAGCCCAGAAGAAATTTTTGCAAAGTTAAATGTTGGAAAGTACTTTTCAAAGTTGGTCTTGTCAGTCACATGTTTGCAAATCAAAATTGACAAAGGATGTTCAAAACTGTTAATAATCAATATCCACAAGAGATTATACAAGTTTAATAGATTACCTTTCGGAATTAAAGTAGTTAGCACCTGTAATTTTTCAGTAAGTAATGGACACAATGTTGAGCGTTCTAAACTTCATAATCACCTACTTAAATGACATTTTAATAGAAAGTGAAAATTGACAGCAGCATATTCAGAACATAAATGAGATATTCAGAAAAATAAATGAAGATAGGTTTAAATTGAGTGAAGAGAAATGAGAATTTTTCATGATGAAAATTAAATATTTGGACCAAATCATTGAAAAAAATAATAGGAAACCAAATCCAACCAGAGCAAGTGCAATTAAAAATATGCCCTCCCCAACAAATGTGTTATTTTTACAAGTATTTTTAGGTTTTGCAAATTATTATAATGTGTTTATTCCAAATATGCATTTTTTGAAAGCACCATTAAATAATTTACTAAAAAAAGACTCCAATTGAAATTGGATGGCCAAATACCAAGATGGCTCCAGAAACCACATGCTCATATAAAAGGAAGAGACAGCCTACAGAAGTGTTGGATTTTAACGCAAAAAGAAAAAAGTATAACTTCTATAGGAAGTAAGTCTCAAAAGGGGAGATGTGGTAAGAGCCAGTTTCCCTCCTTACTATCATGAATGGACTGATTTATTCATGATATTCATTAGTCCTGGGTAACTGTCTAGGAAAAAGTAGAGAATACTATTGCAGTGACTTGTCTAGCTGAGTGCTGAATACTACTATCACAACTGATTCTGTTAAGTCTTATTTTGCCAGACCCCACATCACAACAGACTGCAGGCATAAAACTCTTTACCTCTATTTGTACCATCTAGAAAATTAATTAATTTTGTTCATCTAATCTAATAAAAAAAATTTAACAATTTCATTTTAACCAGGGTCAGCTCAAAGTATTGGAAACTTGGGCAGTCGTCCTGGGTGACATCAAGGCTGAGGGCACCATCATGCTGTCATGTTATGTGTTTGAGATCTTCTAAACATAGACTGTGAAAATGTGAAAATAATAAATAAAAGGAAATGAAAAAACCAAAATATTAAATTTCTTGAGTGGAGTAAAATTTTTGAGAATTTGAGTATTATTTCTTTCTGTTATGGTGAAAAAAATCAATGAGCAAGTGACATGAGCATAATGAAAAAATTTTGGTAAATATATTGTTTAGGAGGCTTTTCAATTCTGATTTGAGAACAGAATATATATGATCCAATATTTTGTTTCATAACTAAATACAGTTTCTAAAAAAAAAATTGTGTTTTTTCATGTTTTAAAGATTTTCTTTTGTTTAACTAAGAAATAAAAAATGGGTAAACCTTTTATTACTGTTTGGTGATTTAACCATTATGTTTTGAAATCTCTGTGCTTTTTGGGGAAAGTCCTATATAGAATTAAGAATTAAGTTAATGAAATGATTCTATTCAAAATTATTAAGAAAAATCAACCATATATTTAAATGGCCTTTTGTATTCATTTAAGATATTATATAACACTGACCGGATTTTGGGAACCAAGCTGCCACTAAAATAAAAATTTGCATATCTGCTAAGTTTATTTTCCATGAATAAGGATATTTTAGTGACCTTTGAATTATATTAAATATTTTCTAATGCAATCTTATTGTATTAATTTGTATTTTGCATATTAGCCAGTGTTTATGTAGTATGGTTGAGCAGTCAACTTGGCCCATCATCACAACACGCCTGTATCAGGTATAAATCACATCAGTTGTTGTCTTTCTGTTTCTTGAGTCTGATCACTTACCAAGAATCAAGACCAGGAGCTGCATAGTCTAGGCAGCAAAACTGCTGAAATGTAAGTAAATTATTTCATGATTTTTATGAAGTCTTTATCTGATTGTAACAACACTTTTTTAATTTATTTTACACCATTTTTACTTGAATTCTGGTCATACATATGCAGTTGTTTAGATTGCAAAGTAGCTATGAAGATATACTAGAACACAATATAACATCTTAAAATGCAACAGAATTTAGCCAACAAATTAGTCACATTTTTTTACTAATTGGAATAAATATCTAAGGACTAAAGGTCTAAACTAGTGTAACTTTATTTATACATTTCTGACAACTTCATTGTAGGCCTTTTTAAGGAAATAAAAAATTTATTTATTGTTAACAATTTTTTTCTTTTACTGTTTTCAATCTTGTGCTGCCCTTATTATGTTTGCTGATGTTTGCTTTATATTAAATGAAGAAGGCAGGTCTGTGGCAAATATAGAATTTACTTTTGTGAAGCAATAATACTTATGTACAATAAATATGCTGTAAATAAAAGATTTTTAATTTAAATGTCTCAAAAGCAATAACCCAGTAGAGTTTAAGTTAATTTAAGGCTTTATTTGGCATAGCAAACATTAGTTATTTCAATTAGTAAAAAAAATCTTTACTTTATGTCATTGCTAGATGGAAACAAAATATTAAATAGGTATACATGTGCTTCTTCTGGGCAAAGAATAGTGGCAGCTTGGTGCCCAAAATCCGGTCAGTGTTATATAATATCTTAAATGAATACAAAAGGCCATTTAAATATATGGTTGATTTTTCTTAATAATTTTGAATAGAATCATTTCATTAACTTAATTCTTAATTCTATATAGGACTTTCCCCAAAAAGCACAGAGATTTCAAAACATAATGGTTAAATCACCAAACAGTAATAAAAGGTTTACCCATTTTTTATTTCTTAGTTAAACAAAAGAAAATCTTTAAAACATGAAAAAACACAATTTTTTTTTTAGAAACTGTATTTAGTTATGAAACAAAATATTGGATCATATATATTCTGTTCTCAAAACAGAATTGAAAAGCCTCCTAAACAATATATTTACCAAAAACCCTTTTAAGTATATGATTTTCTTGCTCTAAATTTTTGATTTGAGCAGTTAGCAAAATCATGTGCTCTGTGGAATATCTGCCACTATTTAAAAATTACAGAGTATTAAGCAAAATTTTTCAAAAATATAGAAACTAGAATAATTGCATATATACACAAATTGATTAGAAGGCTTTCAATTCTGAGTGCAGAAAGATTGTCAATATATAATCCAATTTTTGCATCTTAACCAAATCTAATATCAAAAAAAGAAAATTTTGTGTTTTTGCATGTTCTAAAATTTTTTTGTTATTAGAAAGAGCTAATTACAAAATGTAGATATAGAAACAGATTCAAAATTACATAAGACTATATGTATAGGTAGATGTTGGTGTGTATGTGTATGCACATAGTTACTTACATATATGTATGTATATGTAAATGCACAGACACATGTATGCAGATATATGTATGTGTATGTGTGTTGGATAGCATGATCTATTCCATTAGGTGTCCCAGTGTTACCCACAATTTATGAAGCTATCATTCAACTACTTTACCTAAATTTAATTGGTCTTAAGGTTAAATCCTCCATAACTGATTAATAACATTAAACCCTTATGGTCTAAATAATATTTACTGTAAATCCCAGTAAAACACACTTGTTGCTAGCATACAGAGCACTGCATAGTGGGAAGCAAAATTTAATTACAGACAACGAAAGGCCCAAGCAATAAATAAACTCCAACCCCAGACCATTTCCCCTGTAATGAGATACCACATGCCCTCCCACAGTCACCAAACAAGCCTCTTATCATAAACAAGGAATCTCTATGAGGAGGACTTATATTGAAAATAAATTAAAATCCCCACTTCCAGACAAACACTTACGAGCTGAAAACAGCTGGGTTCAGACCAGCTTGAAATAGACTATACTCTTGTTGAGGTAATTTTGTTTTTTGCTGTAAAAAATATATATGCTCTGTTATAATAAATTCATCAAGCTCTCTGTGGATCAGTTTTAATATTTGTTATTACTAGGATCCACTTGGATTATATACCAATGGATCTATAATCTGTTATATATATATATATATATATATATATACAATAATTCACATACAAGCCTGTTTCACTGTATCACAGCTCATCAATGTGGCTAGATGTAGCGATTTTGATGTGCTACCTCTATCTCTCCAGATTTGTCATCTAATGATTGTGAAGTCAAACCAACTTAAGACATTGCACTTTCTGAAGCAAAGAATGATTACATGCTTGAATTAAAACATCACAATCACAATTGTAATGCTGTTAAAGACTTAGGCAATAATGTCACAGCAGGGAATACTTAGAATGATAATCTCAACTACAATGATCCAGAACACTGGCGAGATGGAGTATCAAAGTCATTGTTAGAAAAATCTGTAATTAATGACTGGAAGCATGCTCATAAATATTTATAGTCATATGAAAATTCAGTATATTATCTGGAATATCTTAAGAAGTGATTTGAAACATCACTATGATTGAAGACTAATAAAACTCTTGATAAGGAGATGCAGTTATAAATGGAAAAATAACGAGGACATTAATGTAAAGTTTTGGAACATTTAATCACTCATTATTTAGCTGAATACAATTTGGCTTTCATAGGTATTTCACACACATTATTTACATCACACAATGGGAATTTTTAGATCTTGTCAAGCTACTTGAAAAATTTGATCTGACAATGAATTGTGCCTAATGAAACTCCCATTCACTATTGTGGAAAAAACATTCAGAATGAAATAATTTGTTGAGAAATGCTGTTCAGGAAAACATTAAACCAATATTTTAGCTGTATCTTCAATTGTATGCTAGATATAAGTCATGTAGAGCAGCCTTCATTTACAATATGATTTTTAGATGTAGAAGACATTTCAATAAAGGATCATTTTATTAACTATAAACCAATTATATGCAAAGGATTATATGAAAGTGTTGTAATCTAGAGAGGGTTACTGAATGAGGAATAATCAAAATGGAGGTGGAAAATGATATGGTAATCTTTATAACATCGACAAAATACAATACTCACCAGTGGCATGAAGTAGGTAAACCACTGCTAGTGGTGGACTACTTAGCATATTAGCCACACTTACAATAGTGTCCAATGTATATTTATGAGGAATGGGACATACCCATTAATGTTCATAGGTATGGTATATAACAGAAAGCATGCTTGATTTTCTGAGAGAGTGTGCAAACTAGACTTACATACTGCAGATATCAATGCTATGATAATGTGTCATACATGAAAGAAAAAATAAAGAGATTCAGGTGCAGAACATAAAAGAAAATACACAGGTATTTTGTATGTCTTGTGGATGTCATAGATTGAACTTAGTGGTTGGTGACAGTGAAACAAGTTACCAGGAATCCACTTCATTTTTGGTACAGTCCAGAACATTTATGTTTTGTTCCTGAGTCTGGGCAATAACATGAAGTGAAAAAAATATTAAATGCCTCACTGCAAAATCTTTATGCGAGACTAAATGGGAGTGCAGATTAGAATGTATCAAAGTCATTGAATATGAAATTATAGGAATCCAAGCATTTTATGAACTTTCAGAAATGACTGCTTCTGATCCTGTAATGCTACATGAAGCATACTCTTGTAACACAAATAGAAGATTATAGTTTTCTAGTGAGGATCAATATCTTGTATGATGTACTTAGGCAGAGTAAATGTTGTCAGCAAAACTATGCAGAACACCTCTGTGGAACTGTCTACCACAGTTTCATTAATAAATAGTGTCACTGATTATGTAATTGATTACCATGCAAATGGATATGAAAAAAGCACTAGAGTCAACAAAAGAATTAGCTTGTCGGAGTTATCTCCTTCTTAGCTCCTAACCCTTCAACAGGGGTCTCTCTCCCCTGGCTATAAATACTCGCTGACCCTTTGCCTCGACCTCTTTTTTCCTCAGGCCTTTGGGCAGCCACCTTGAGGTAAATCCCTTTTCCTCAGGCTTTCAGCCTTATACCACCTCGCAGATGTGAGCTCTCACAGATACAGCATTTCCCAGATGCTGGGAACACGCTAAGAACAATACATGTATGTACGAACACTCACCACAACACACACGCATAATATTCACCACACACACTCAATGTAACTGTCTATGTGATTGTAACTTGTGCTTGTTGTTAATACATATATTTGTTTACATATATTTATTGGTCTTGTGTTTGTTTTTTCTTTGCCTGCTTTGAACTTAATTAGTCCAACTTTCTCATGTAGTTGGACCGGCTAGCAGGAAAATCTCAACTCACGTGTGTTCTTCTACTTCTACTCAATACCACCGCCACAGTCCCTCTAAAAGCTACAGAATTAGATGTAGAGACCATTTTAGAAGTAAAAGAATCAGAAGAAAAAAGAGGATGTTTGAATATGAATGCACTGATGAGGTTACAAATGCAGATGATCCAGAAAATATTTAAAAATCATGTGTCTAATGTAAAACTCAACAGAGCTATTAATTCTTTATCAGAGATTTGAACAGTTACAAAGTTTCAATAACACATGTTTTAAGTAACCTAAAAGAACTGCCACATGAAAATAAATGCAAAATAGCATGTCATGGAGTATAAGTTAAGTTACAAAGAAAATAGTCTTATTAATGGATGTGATATCTTGACTGAACTTAATATTGCAAAAGAATTATTTCCTGAAGTTGTAAAGCTTCCAATAGAAGTTGTTAGGTTCATAAACAATATGTTACAAGATGTCATGCCAAATCTGTGGGTTGCATTAGAATAATGCTGTGATCACCATAGAAAGAAGCTTTAGTAAACTAAAACTTATAAAGACATACTTGCGGTTGTCTATGACTCAAGACAGATTAAATTCTTTGACTATTTTGTCAATAGAAAATGATCTTGTAATTAAGATAGGTATAGAAAGTGCCTTGAAAAGATTTGCAGATTTAAAGACTAGAAAAAATGTTTTAAGTAGGATAATGTATGTTTTCTTTAGCGTGCATTAAGTTGTATATTGTGATAAACTCATTATTCAACATTTTCAGTTTTTCTCTTTTAAAAAATTATACTTCTAAGAGTGCCAAAGTTCAGCTTCCCTGTGGTGCCAGGAACTCAGGGCCAGCCCAGATTCTAGCATACATCAAAATTTTACATTATAATTTTTTTTAAATTTGGGCTGGAATAAGTTTCCTACATCATGATATATTGTCATCTATTTTAAAAATTTGAAATCACAAAGGAATTTAAAATGCTGATGAAGGCACCAATAACAAAATATAACAAAACAATATTGTTTACTTCAAATTAATTTTCAATATAAAATCATACTCTTCATTTTAACAGTATTGTTCTCACAAATATTACCCTATGATGCAAGATTTTTACTGTGTTATGTGATAGCAGACAAATATAGAGTAATTGGGTTGTTATAAACAGGTAAACAATCTATTCATTAGTAATTTACACTGAAATAAATCTCAACATTATATAATTTAAGAAAAACAATTTGTACTGTTTATTATCTTGCAATACAAAATATTACTTCCAGAAAATCATAAGGCTGCAATATACTTCTTGCAGTCTTTTTAATCTGGGTTTCAACTGGTTATACTCACACATGAAAATAGAAAGACATTGCTTTTCATATGTATATGCATTCATAGAAAGTAAATGTGATGTATTGAGAGACGATGAAATAGATATATTCAATCACATTTAACAAGGAATATGTGGTGAGCATTACAGAGGTGACAAAAAGGAATAATATGGGGTAAGTGGAAATGATATCAGGGGAGGTAAACATCCTGTTTATATGTGTATCTCACAATCCTCCCATTTTGGTAGAAAGAAAAATTGTGTAAATGATTTTTTTATCTCCAGCTTTCATATATAGTCTTTAAAATGTTTGGGTCTTTTGCCACTTCTTCCACTGCTAGTGATAGTTGGTTGTGTGGAATGTGTTGGGGGTGGTAATGGTGGTGTGTTATGAGGTGGAAGCACTGACTCTAGTGATGGAGGCCTGACTACTGCCATCTGATCACCAAGAGAGGTTGGTTCTGGAGGTGGCAAGAGATTTGCCTGGGTTGTTGCAGGTAACTACTCTGTTAGTATAAAGGTACATACCAGTTGACCAGAGTGTCATTTCCAGTGGTTGCTGGGGCTGATTTCCACTGTGTATGATCTTGGACCTTGTTGGGAGCTGATCCTTGAATGTTGCTAGAGTTGGTGTTCATGGTAATCATGAGTAAAAACAGTGTTCCCCTCCTTTAGTAATGGCTGGTTTACCTGAGAGTGGGAAGAAATTTGTCTGCTCTGAATTGATGACACAGTGGTTTTGATATTGGGTCATAGCATTTCCAACTTTGTTCGTAGTTTCCAACCAAGCATGAGTGTTGCTGGTGACTCTCATGTGGTAGCATGGTGTGAATTTCTATAAGAAATTAGGAATTTGGAGAGCTTTTGTATGGATGTTGCCATATTCACGCTTTGCTCATTTCATGGCTGATTTCAAAGATTGCATTATTCATTCTGCTAATCCATTAGTTGCTGGATCATATGCAGCACTGACAAACCAATTTTAGGGGCTGATTTTTTTGACTATTATGGTTTATTGATAGATGTCAAGAGGCACTGTAAAGGAGTGGTCCATAATATGTTTGCCCCATGCCCCACTGCGGCAAGCACCTGATGTCTCCAACATTATACAGAACTTTTATAGAAGTTTCCTGATATTGTGAAACCAAATTTTCACAAAGAACATTGTGGCAACAGTGTAACTCATCATATTGTCACTAATGATTCACCTGTTCATGCAAAACCTAGACGTTTGATACCAGATAAACTCAAATATGCTAATGAGGAATTTTGTCAAGCTAGGTATCATTTGCTCCCTCAAGTAGTAATTGGAATTCACCCTTGTATTTAATACCAAAAGGGAACAGCACATGGCATGTTTGTGGTGATTATCAGGCACTTAATGCCATCACCAGATCCGTTAGGTATCCTTTCTCACATATTCATGATGTCACCATAATTATACAGAGTAAATCTATTTTTTCCAAAATAGATTTGATTAGGCAAACAATCAATTACCTGTTAAATCAGAAGATATCTCCAAAACTGCTGTAACTTTCCTATTTGGCCTATATGAGTTTCAGTGTTTACCATTCAGTCTTCATAACACTGGTCAGACCTTCCAAAGGTTTATCAACCATATTTTATATGGTTTGGATTTTTTATATGCTTATATAGATGATGTTTTGGTAGCAAGTTTTTCATAGGATGAACACATGAAGTATCTAAAAATGATTTTTGAAAGATTTAGTAAACTTGGGGTGGTAATAAATCCAAGTAAATGTGAATTTGGCAAGACAGAGGTTACATTTTGGGGCCATCATATAAATGCAACTGACATTTCCCCTTCTCTCATTAAGACTGAAGCTATACTACAATTTCCAGTTAACCAAATGTTTACAACAATTCCTAGGTATATTAAATTTTTATCGCCATATGATACCTAACTGTCCAAACCTCATCCAACCCTCACTAATCTTCTTAGCAGTAGCAACTCTAGGTCATCAATTTTTGTTGGACTTATTACAAGCTTTAACAAAATATACTATTGGTATAGCTTAGGTGCTAAAATGATTTTTTTATATAGAATTTTGAAAAATCTCTAGCCAGATGCTTTTTTTATAAAAATAATGTGTGTATCTATCTCGATTATGTGTTTGGGTATGTCTATATGTTAGTGCGTTTATGTATTTCTCTATCTGTGAATTTTTAATTTATTGTACATTTATGATCAGTACTGCTGGCTGATATCATATTTCCTCAACACTATCCCAGTCACACTCCTCACCACAATGCTCAAGTTGACAAATTAAGGCTGCCACTTTCTTTGATTTTCGCTGGCTTAAGTTGGGTTAAATTTAATTTGCCTTTTTATTCAATTGACACATTGTGCTAAAAGCCTTATACCGTACAGAATAAATTATTTAAAATGAACATTTGAAAACAATAAGTTGAAATAAAAATGTGTTCTTTGAAAAATAGGGCACACAAGTCATTAAAGATTTTTAAAAGATTATTCATAAAATTAAAGTAAGAAATACATTGACTATTAAGTATCTCTCCAGCTTGGATAGAGCTCAGATATAAGCATCCTGACTAGCCACATTAATTTTATTTCATTCTTTTTTACTTACTTTCTTTCTTCTTTACTATGAACAATGTCAATATTTTGGATCCAGCTGAATTCAAGAATGAAAGCAACACACTATGAAAGATTTTTGTTGCTTTGAAATAGATATACTTGAATGTTGAATAATTTGGGCTAAGCCCAACAAACCCAACCTCTTAGTAATTAAAAAAAATCATGATATTGTAGCATCAGGTGACACACTGTCTGCCTTTAGTGATATGAAAAACTGTTGAATTGACTCATATTCTTCCCAATGTAAATTTGTGTTTAGCAGTTGATGTTAACACTAGAGTTGATGCATTGTTACAAACAGAAAGTTTAGAGTTCTTAGAAACCTATTTCATTCTTTTCCAAAAAGTTAATCAGAGATAAAGTACATTTGGGAGAACTCTACATTGTTCACACAGCTGTTTCTCATTTCAAGCATTTTCTGGAAGGGAGACCTGTTTATATTTTGATGAACCACAAACCATGTGTTGGTGCCTTCCATTTGAGCTCCAAAATTATTCACCATGAGAACTACAACATCTGGACTATTTACCTTTGATATTAGATACCAGAAAGGAGTTTATAATATACCAGATGTTAGATTTGTGCAAAGAGAGCAGCATTTGTGGAAGAATTGCTGAAAGATCAGCAACTTCAGCCACTACTCAAAAATAATAATACTTTGATCAATTTAATGAAGATACATGTGGCCAAAAGCAACCTAGATGTTGTATGTGACACCAACACTGAAAATATATGTCCTTTTGTTCCTGAGTTATTGTGACACACCATTTTCTCCAATCTGCATAACTTGTCTAACCCTGGCACTAGACAGATATGTCTGGCCTAATATGAAAACACATATCCAACTGTGGTCAAGATCTTGCATATAGTGTCAAAAAGCAAAAATTGGGAGACACACAGAAACACCTGTTGATCCTTTCTCATTTCCAGATGAACAATTTGAACATTACTGGTCCCTTACGTTCCCATGAGCAATATAAATATCTGCTAATGTGTGTTGTCATTTTTCGCACTGGTGCAAAGTCCTTCCAATGGCAGATATTAATACCCATGCCACAGCAAAATCATTTATCCCAAGATGGGTATCCTGGTTCAGCTGTCAATACCACGGACAGAATGTGACAGTTCGAATCGTTTATTTGGTGAATTGCTGAAACTTTTGGGAAGTAAATAAATTCACAACTGCATACCATCCGCAGGGAAACAGCCTGGTAGAATGATTCTCTCACAGTTTAAAGTCAACTTTAAGAGCTATGCTGAACCAATTGAATTGGCATGAAAACTTACCTATACTCCTGTTAGGACTTCATACTGCAGTGAAGGAGGATGCTCAATGTTCGACTGCTGAGTATGGCACCATGCTTAGACATCCTGGATAATTATTCTTTCCATCGCCACGGAAGGACCTGGACATTACTTCTTTGTGGATCTCCGGACAGGCATACAACCCTCTTGCACAGTATAAAAAGCAAACATATGTCCCAAAACTGTTTGAAACATGTACTCATGTTTGTACATGATTCTGCTAAGACACTCTACACAACCACCTGAGAGAGGACCTTTTAACACTCTCAGGAAAAATAAGGAATATTTTAATGTGTGTATTAAGAATGTAGCACAGAACCTTTTCTTGGATAGATTGAAACCTACCTTTTTAGATGTTACATGCCTCAATGTGAGCCCACAGATAATGTTAATACAATTAGTTGTTACTAACAGACCAAAACAGGCAGTAACAAGATTTGGTCAACATGTTCATACCCCCAGATGATTTTTGTTTTGAATTACATTTTCCTCTTTCTTTCAGTTTTAATTCATGAAATCTTTTTAAAAGTTATACTAACCATGTCAATTTAACATGAGATTTTGTGCATGCATTTTCTTTGCAGGCACTTTTTGTATGTTTTCAATAGGCTGTGAAAATATTTGTATTCAATTTGACTTGTAAACACATCTTGGGAGTGGAGACATTTATTGGGTTAATGAAAAGGGTTGTCTTCCTCTACACAGAAGTACAAAAACCATGTGACATCTATCAAGGAGCAGAGAGACACAGAGACTAGTATCGAGAACAGACTCTCTCACAAAGACCTGGGACTTGCTCCTAGGCCAAAGGACCAACTCCAGACAAAGGAAACTACAGGCCTATTATGATGAAGCCAATACCAGTTATATGTTCAGCAACAGACCCCTCTGGTAAGTTACAGTACACATACTATGTGGGGGGAGCACAATGTCTGTATTATCTTTTAGAATAATAATAAAAATTTCCTTAACCTATACACTCCAACAGTGCTATCTCTGTAACTGTTTGGTTATATATATATATATATATATAGTATTACAGAACAAAATCCAAAATTACATCATATATATTATAGATCTATTTAAACTGATGAAACAAGTCAGTCTTATTCAACCCCAGTGTATAGACTGTGTTCATGTTGGAATTAGAAATTAGAAAAATTGATACAGAATTTATCGATGTTTCAGTCAGACAAAATGCCCGAGAATGTGGTTAGGAAAGGGTGGAAGGTATTAGCCATAAAGAGAAGAGGTTTTATTAAAATTAAGCCTGGATATTAACCTTATGACATTAAATTGGGGTTATATGAAGGATGAAGTGTTAATTTGAAACTAAAAGAGGGCCAAAAAAGGAGTTTTATAAAAAACCTTTATATATATAAATGGTTAGGTTCCTACTTAAAAATAATAAATTATACTTAACAATAAGATATGTTAAAAAGGTTAAAAATAAGTCATATTTAGATATTTAAAATTTAAGTAAGAATATATTTTTAAAACATTTACATTAAAGAATAAAAATATATTTAAAAATAAAAATATAAGATAAAATAAATTTGTTGTGTAATACTATTTATATGCTGTGTTATAATAAATACATTGAGCTCGTTTTGTGAATCAGTTTTAATATTTTATATTACTAGGATCCACTTAGAGTATATACCAATTGATTTATTACCTGTACTGTATATATATATATATATATATATATATATATATCGATTATTTCAAATGGTATTTTAGTGGATATACATGTCTAAAACTGTACTGTATACATATATATATACATATATACATTGTGTGTATTTAGGCAGCATTTTTTCATTGATGAATGTTTCATTAAATAATATAGTCTATTTATTTTATGTAAATTCTTTTCATATCATCTGATAAGCTGAATAACATTATCATTAAAAGAAGAAAGAAAATCACAATATTGATACATATTTTTTAATCCTATCTAAACTTTCAGCTTACATAAGCCATTATCAAAGATGACAATTACATTACAATATATTAACCAATACACAGACAAAACAATAATGATAGTCTGTTTATATCTACAAGCAATGACAAACTCATGCATACAAATGCTGGAAGTGAAAATCACATCACAAGCTCATGACGTCACACATGACCACACGAAAGTGAAAACGAGAAGTATTAAGTATGGGAAGCTGTTGGTATAAACCAATGGCTTCTGTTATAAATTATAGGCATTTAAGAATATTTGTGGAGATTTCATAGTTTATTTTGTTCTGTTTTATGTATATAGCTTCAAGAATTTTTATTTTTTTGTTTATTGTTTTCATGTTTAAGTATAGTTGTGTTTTCAATGAGGATTTTCAGGAATTGTGTATGTGGCCAGGCATGTTGTTTTAAATGCCTAAAAATGTTAGAGTTATCATTCAAATGTAGTGTCAAGTGTCGTGAAAGCAAGTTTGTGGTGTGACCAACATAAATATTATTTAATCCGTTGGAGATACAATCTCCCAAAGGGGACTTGAATTTGTAAACTATGTTCGTTTTTTGCAAATCACTAACCGGGGAAGAAGAATCATTGCTACACTAAATCTAGTATATCCAACTCAATTATTCACAATGATTCTTCTCCTCCGGTTAGCAATATATATATATATATATATATATATATATATATATATATATATATATATATATAGATAGATATATATAAAAGTCAAATAACAAAATCCATTGGCAAGGACTAAGTATTATTTTCTGATTGTCTATTTTATTCAATTTGTCTTGTCTATAGATTTATTCTGAGAAATTTAACACATTATTGACATAGTAACCAAAAACATACTGTTAGTCAAAAATAGAAAAAGTTACCAATATCCAAAAAGAGTGTTACACAGGAGCGTCTTTTTAAAAAAATTTTGAATTTCATGTAGCTACACAACATTTTGTTTTTGTTTATCATCACTTGACCTAAAGTCAAATGCCAAAATGTGTTAAAAAAAAAACAGAATATTAACCTTATGACAACAAATTTGGTTTGTTTTAAATTTCTCTAATTTTAAACTTAAAAAAATTGTGTTTTCTTCTAATACCCCCAGTTTGTTGTCATAAGGCTAATATTCTGTTTTTTTAATAAAACTTCTCCCCTTTCAGACAAACATTTACCACCCACCTTGACCCCGCTCTTTTGCCTAGCGTCTGACTGAAACAGTGAAAAGTGTAAACTCTGTATTAGGCATTTTCAGCAAATTATGGTTTAAGTTGACCCTTTAGCTTCCAATATCAGTTCCTCACAGTTAACTGCTACATCCTGATTCCTCTAACCTTACAGACATGAACTTCATTCCACACTGGGGTTGAAAAGACAGTTGACCACTTTTGTCATCTGCCAAAATGACCTATTCTTCCTCATATGAGTTAAAAGGATTTGTTTGATTATTAATTATATTTATATATATATATATATATATATATATATATATATATATATATATATATATCCAGGTAATATGAGAACAAATAGAGTACAATTACAACCTTCATAACATTTAATTTATAAAAGGGCTCAATACAAAGTGGAGTAATATTTCTAAGAAATAGAAATAGGAAGATCATTTGGTACACACCTCCATTTAATCAATTAGTTAGTACTAAGTTAGGCCATAAGTTCCTCCAATTGAGTGATAAACATTTTCCTTATAGTAACTCACTTAGTAAAATACTTAACAGAAACACGTTAAAACTAAGTTATAGCTGCAACAATAATTTTGAGAAGATCATAAAGTTACACAACAATAAAACTTTAAACCAATTTAATAATTTGAATCATAATACAAGTTCCAAGGACAATATTCTTAAGGATACTGGCCAGTGTAATTGTAGGAATCATGACCAATGCCCATTGACAAACAAATGTTTAACTAAATCTCTTGTTTATCTTCGATCTATCTCTAGAATAGAAAATCTGACGACTGAAAAGTTCTATATTGGTAGTACAAAGAATTCTTTCAAGACTAGGTGGTATCAACATATATTGTTCTTTATTAATAATATTTATAGAAATAATACATCACTTTCTAAATATTTTTAGAGTTTGAAACATGATAATAAAACTCCTAAGGTGAAATGAAAAATTTTAAAAAGTGCAAGGAACTATAGATCCTTATAGGAACCCTATTTTCTCTGTTTACATGAAAAATTGTAAATTATCAGGTTCTTTGATAAGAATGCTTTATTAAACCAAAGATCCAAGTTAATGGTAAATTGTAAACATAGTCTACCTTTTACCTTACAATTCAGTTAGACTTGGAATTTGACAATGCTTTTTCTTAGATTTTAGTTGAACTGTGTTGCACCATATATGGTTTATCTTTCTATTGGTAAGATTAATTTAGATTTAATATAATTTTGTATTAATCTCCTGGTAGCGTTAGTAACATCTTGTATTGGTATTTGATTGGTATTTTGTAACATCTTGTATTGGTATTTGGGTGGTATTTTGACATTTTGCATTGATTGGTTATTGTTATTAATACCTTAAACGAATCTTTAAACAATAGTTGCATATTAATTTACCAAGTAAGTTCTACAGGTTTAAATTATTTACTGGTTTCTTAAAGAAGCTATCTATTTATCAAATATAAAAAGTTTTTTTTTATGTAAGAAACTCACAAAGCATATAACTTGTCTAGCATTTTGTTAGATTACCACTTAATTTTTCTTAGGAAAATACAGTGACTATTGCATAATATGTGTCCATTGATTTAAAATTTACAGGTCATGACCTATTTATGAAAAATAATTTCTTAATCTTTGCTTCTTCACTTAGTTTAAATTTAACATCGATTATTTTTGATTGGTTAATCTGAGTAAAGCCCACAAACCTTATAACCACTACTCCTTTCTTTTTTCTTTTTTTTTTCTTAAAGAGGCTGTATTTTACTTTTAAATCTGTTAGATAACAAAACACAAAAAATCAAAAAAAATTACAAAAGAGTCACACAAATATTGAAAAATTTGATAATTGTGTAAAAAGGTAGCAAAAACAAAAAATAAAAATATAAACCACAATTTAAGCCTAAAATAAGCCTAATGAATTATTTATAACACATACTAAAAATAATCTATATTAGATTTTTGACAGTACTAACACCTAAACTATCAATTGATTAAAAAAACAAATGGGAGTAGAAAATGTAAAGTTGATAAATATAATTTTAGGTAAACAAATACAGAAAGTAAAAAAAATAAATACAAAAAATAAGAAATATTAATACAAGAGAACCCAGTAACTGTGGAAAAAGTTGAAAGAAATAATAATAATCTATACATATCTAAATAGAAATAAATATAATAATCAATATATATATATATATAAATGATATAAAAAATAATAATTATGAATAATATTAAATTAGTATATTACTTTTAAGTAATATTTGTTTCTTTTAGTTATAAATAAAATTTGCATCAAGAACATGACACAAATAATAAAAAAGCAAAACAGAAAAATAATCAACAAAACACCCATGCAAATGAAACCCACATGTAACTGCAGAATAAACACTAATGTCCCTTAAATGTATAAATGTATAATGTATAAAGTCATTATAAACTCAGTAGATTACGAAGAAAAATATACATAGGGGTAACTGATTGACTATGAAAACAGAGAAACTACATGCATAAAAATAACATAAATATGCAAACAGCACAACCCTCTCTAAACATATATAGAAAATTAAGAAGAAAATGCACCAAAAGTATAATGGGAAATAAGGAAAACGCGATCAACCTACAGGAATAAATTCCATTACTGTAAACTATGTCTGAAGGAGAAAATAGATATAATCACCTTATCAGACCAGCAAAAATTACTAAATAAATGATCAGAAATTATCTCAAAATACAGACACAAAATAAATTTTATTACATTACTTAAAAATCAAAAACTAAAAATAAATACCTTGTAAAACATCATCATAAAAAATGCAATTATACACACTATACACAACAAAGATATTGTAACATACTTTTGACAAAGCCAATACTTTAAACAAATAAGTAGTAACCAACCCCTGAAAGAAAAATAAATAAATAAATAAGTAATAAAATAATAAATAAACAAAAAATAAAATAAACAAATTAAGTAAATAATAAACAAATTAACAAACAGCAAATGCACACAAGCAAATGTAATAATAATAATCAACAACAAATGATTAACGAATAACTACAAAATACACTAAATAATCATACTTATTATAAAACCCAGGTTGTGTGTGTGTGTGTGTGTGTGTGTGTCTGTTTCATTTATATATTGGATCAGATTTCCTACCGATTTCAACAAAACTTCACAGGACTACGTAAAATTACCTTGCGGTGGTTCTGACAGTGCCAAAAATTGGAAAAACAATTGTTTTTGCATGAAATCAATTTGAAAACACGATTAAGAGGCATGAGAATGAAAGGGGGACAACTCATATCGAGTTATACTTATAAAACCCATGTTGTGTGTGTGTGTGTATGTGTCCGTGTATATATGGGATCGGATTTCCTACATTTTTCAACCGATTTCAACAAAACTTCACTTTTTTTTTGGCAGGTAGTGTTTCTTATATCGAAAATGCTTTAAAAATTCCATTTACAAAACAATTGTTTATAATAAAATTCTATTCAATTGGTAGACTCATAACGATTGAAAACAATGTTTTTGTTTGAGTTTGGGTTTGACCAATTCGTAAAAAAAAAAAAAAAACTAATTAAGACATGCGTGTCCGTCAACCTTAAACAATAATCTTTGTCTTTATGATGGTCGATACTTGATCTATCTCTTACTGTTACATCCCCGGGCAACACCGGGCTCTACTGCTAGTCAATAATAAATAATAAAAATAACAATATACAAATCACTATATTTGGATCTACAATTATTTCTACTCAATAGCCTCTAGAATAATTTGAAACATAACCATTACTGTCTACCCAATAACTGTTAGGATAATATAAAAGACCATGCTACCCATAAATCACCATTGATCAGCATATACAGATATTTGAGCCAACATACATGGTCTGAAGATTGCAATCAAGCATGAAATAGACTGTTTCCATTCAGTATTGACCCCAGTTCCCACTTATATGCGTGTTTGTGTGTGTGTTAATAGAGTGACCATAAAGTCTGGATACATGAATTTGGATGAAAATGACTGTGAACAGTGAAGTTAATTATAAATAATTTTTAGTATTGGTTGCAAAATAATCCAATAAACAGCAAGGAACACAATTGATTATGGTCTGGTGTGTATTGTGGAAAGCTCATGTTTGTGTGTGTGTTAATAGAGTGACCATAAAGTCTGGATACATGAATTTGGATGAAAATGACTGTGAACAGTGAAGTTAATTATAAATAATTTTTAGTATTGGTTGCAAAATAATCCAATAAACAGCAAGGAACACAATTGATTATGGTCTGGTGTGTATTGTGGAAAGCTCATGTTTTGGAACCATTTTTCTTTGGGGTAACATAATTGGTGAAACATACTTCACCATGTTGAGAGACCTGTTAATGCCCCCCAATTTGAGAGGTTAAGTGAAGGATAATGGTAATATTAGCTGCTTCCCAACAAGGAAAAATTTGGCAATCACTGACCAAGCAGCCAATACTGCTTTTGCTTGAAATTTATAAAATCCTGCTCTTAAAATAACTTTTCAGGAAAACAAGTTTCTCAAGTCCCGTAGTGTCTTTCCAATATTAATGGGGATTTCCTTCCTAACCTTTTATTTGATGTGGTGTGTAATGTTAACATCTTGATTATATCATTATTTTCTCTTTGAGTTACATATGTTTGGCACTATGAATGACAACCATATGAAAGTATTGATCTTGTTATGTAAGAACATGACTCAAGTTTGTTTTGTGTGTGTATGTGTGTGCATATATATATATATATATATATATATATATATATGTATATATATATATATATATATATATGTATATATGTATATACATATGTGTGCATGTGTATCAAAAAATTCAGATATAACTTATAATATATCTGTAAAAAGACAATATGAATATGGACAAAGGGAAAATTTTTGAGTGTTCTGCAATTGAATCTTACCAAAATATAAATATCTCCTTTCCTAAAAGATATATCTCCTTCCCAAGCCAACATACATAAACATGAAAAGAAAATGCTTAAATTCACAACCTTCTGTTATGTAAAATAGATAAATACATAACTGAAATAAAATACATAATAAATTTTTTTTTAAATAATTTACTCACTTTTATCTATTAGACATTAAATTGCATCACTTTGGATCCTCCATAAATACACTGACTTTCAGTTAGCCTGAGGTATATTTTTAAATGTTGTTGAATTTTAAAATTTTCAGAATCTAAGGCAATTTTTACTGGATGATGGATCAGCTGCCAATCTCTGATCATCTGAGGGGCAACCATATATTGTTGTATCATCAGTTTAAATATTCAAAAACGATCTGAGATCATTTATGTAAAGTAAAAAGGCAGTTGGTCCAAGAAGTACCCCCTGGGGAATGCCTGTATTGATTGCTAGGGCCTTGGAGGATTGACTATTAACAATTACATTCAGGGACCTACCTGTTAGGAAGGACTTTATAACTGAGGAAACCCTTCCAGTGATTCCATAGCTGAAGAGCTTGAGCAGCAAACCTTTGTGCCAGACCTTGTCAAAAGCCTTTGAAATACCTAATGCTATGGTCTTTGAGGTGTATATGCCGCCAAGAGTGAGTAATGGTAATTAGGATATCAGTGTGGATCAAGATGATCAAAACTCATACTGCTTATCACTCAATGACCTTCTTGTTGATTATAGCCTCAAAAAAGCTTGTTCATGATACTGAAGAGATGACTGGTCTATACTGAGATGTTTACCATTTTTCTTTATTTATATATACATATATATATATATATATATATATATATATATATATATATATATGCCCTTCTCCAACAGCACTGGCTATGCTGGCTGGACATGTACACCGCATGCCAGATGGAATGATTCCAAAAGCCCTTTTCTACAGGGAACTGGTTACTGGCAAGAGAGCAATATCATCTTTGCTTCAAGGATGTCTGCAATAGGGACAAGAGGATAATGAATATGGACATTGGGCAGTGGGAAGATGTCACCAATGATCACTCATGCCGGAGATGCAATTTACACCAAGGATTGGAGCAAGGAGAGGAGAAATGGAGGCTTGCCACCAGAGAGCAGTGCATTCAGGGGAAAGAAAACAAAATTAGGAGAGAGTGTCTTCACATGCATTCATTGCAGTTGAAACAGTCACTAGAGTCACAGCAGATACTGTACTAGCATCAGCAACTGAGGTATTTGGGTGCAGATCCATACAGATGACACAGTGCTGGTAGTAAACACAGAAAACAAACTACAAGAACTTCTAAAGATAGTGAATGAAATAAAAAAGAAAGGACTATAAATCAAGACAGAATGCATATTTGCTAACAGTGCAACATGCAAATTACAAAATGGAGATATCAAAATCAAACAAGCACAACAATTTAAATATTTTAGAAGTGTTTTAATAGAGGGCAGAAAGTGTGACAGAAATCCAAAGACACATTGGGATAGTGAAAGCTAAAAAGTATCAAGAAACAGAAAAGTTTTGTTAGAAACAAAGGAAAGAGTACTGAACTGTTATATAATATCAGTCTTCCTCTAGAGATATGAATGCTGGACAATCTCCTTACTGATGAAGAAGTGACTTGAAGCAACAGAAATGTGGTTCTACAGATGATGTTGAGAATACCATGAACTGAACACATGAAAAATAAAGTTTTAGAGAAAATGGAAAGAAAAAGGATACTTATACTTAAAATCAGAAAGTGACAATTGAAATTTCTACAGCACATTATGAAGAAAGAGGGCTTGGGAAATTTGATATTCCCAGAACAAACTGAAAGCATTAGGGACAGAGAAAAACAATGCATAACCTACCTAACAAACTTGAGTAAATGGATGGTGAAGCAAGGTTTAGGAGAGATAACAAAAAACAAAATTTATTAAAAGCTACAAAGGATAAGAAATTATAAAGAGTGATGATCACCTATATCATGAAGAGACACGACACAAGAATAAAATCATATTTTTATTAAAAATAAAAGATGCAATATTACCAAAAAGAAAATATATCCTTTAACATATAGTGTGATTTTTTACTTTGATAAATTTATGAAAAATGAATTTTTAGAGTGTAATAATTTAAAAAAGAAAAACTGACATTGTAGATCAAATTTAATCAATTTTCAAGAATGGGTAGTTCTGAAAAGAATTTACTTGTTGGAACTGTACTGGGTATGGTTGTTGCAATAGTTGTAGGTACTGTTGTTGGTATTGTAGTTGGTATAGTTGTTGGAACAGTTGTTGCAATTGTAGTGGGTATAGTTGTAGGAACAGTTGTTGGAACAGTTGTTGCAATTGTAGTGGGTATAGTTGTTGGAATAGTTGTAGGTACTGTTGTTGGAATCGTAGTTGGTATAGTTATAGGAACAGTTGTTGTAACACTTGTGGCAATTGTAGTTGGTATAGTTGTTGGAAAAGTTGTGGCAATTGTAGTAGGTACTGTTGTTGGAACTGTAGTGGGTATAGTTGTTGGAATTGTAGTTGGTATAGTTGCTAATGTAAAAGAAGCTTGTATTAGTTTATAGTATGTTGGGATGAATTATAATTTTTCACTTGTTTTAAATCAATAAAACCTTTTTATTTTGTATTAAATTTTACAAATTACTTCTGATTAATTTTCAATTTGTTGTTTTTATTACAATGTCCAGTTTGCTTTTACATTCTATGGTTGTTAAATATTCAGCAATCTTTGGCATACCTAAAAAGTGAGATAAATTCTACTGAATAAGATGTGAAAATTTGCATAGCTTGTAGAATCAGATTCCTACATTTTTTTTAAATCTTAAATTTTGTGCAAGTTAAACATATAGAGGCTCCCAACTAAATATAACAACTGATGTATTTTGATTGGTTGTAAAATATTAATTACGTGTTGTCAACTACGTCCGAAGGTACCGACCCAAATTTTAACCTCTAGTTGACGCCATAAAATGTAAACATGTTTACGAGCCTCCCCACGTGACCAAGAGAACTAATAAAAATGAAACTTCGACGCGACTTGGTCAGTGGGCACTCAAGATATTAAACCAATTCACTTGACTTTATTGGAAATCAACACAGCAAAGGAGACGAACTTTATCTTCAATACAACAACAAACCTTGTCAACCATTTCCAGGCTTAACGCTCACTCCCACAAAATATTCTATTCCACAAGAAGAATCTCTGGTTAATGAGCGATAACTCTATAACAATCAGTGAGTCAAGAACAATACTTTTTTCTATTTAATACAAAAACAGAAACAACTGTTTAATTTTCCTATAAAAACAAAATTAGCTAACTACACCTTCTCATTTTCTCATGTACAGTACTGTAACTCAAATTCTTTCAGTAACACACACCAAAGAACTCTATTGTGTTTATCAACTTTTGCGCTATATATTATGTATTTGTTGTGTTTATAGAAAAATATTTATTGTTGAACAAATTCACAATTTCTTCTACTTGATTATTTCTCTTGTTGTTGTTTTTGTTACATTTGATATTGTAAAAATTGTAGAGGGTCAGTTTTTATTTCTATTTATAACCAATACAAATTGGCTGACCCACTATAAGCTAAAGTCTGAGCTGCCTTGAATAAAATGGATGTAATCTGGACATCTGATATACTAAAAAACCTCAAGCAGAGATTATTTCCTGTCACTGTAGAGGCAGTGTAAATGTATAGTGCCACTACTTGGACATTAACTAAAACCCTACAGTCTAAAGCTTGATGGAATGTAACCTCCACTCAGATGTTGAGAGCTATACTTAACATCTCTTGGAGACAAAGCTCTATGGACCCATTTCTGATATTTCTACAATCTTGTGCTTACAGAGGATGCACCTTGCAGGACACTACTGGTGAGCAAAACAAGAACTTGCATGTGATCTACTGTTATGAACACCTAACCATGGAAGAAGATGGGTTGGTCACTCAGCAACAACCTACATTGACTAGCTATGTTATGAGACAGAATTTATATGTTAAACATGTGAAAATAAATTTATAAAATTAGATTCATGGAAAAAATAGAAAGTTTTATAAAAAGTTCAAGATGGAAAGTATATTTCTTTCTTAACAAAGATGATGATGATAATTATATAGGAAATAATTTGGGCTTCAAAACCTGGAAAACTCCAGCACAATAAGATGAACTTACACCATTCAAAAATGATTATATGAATATTATAAATATTTTAGAATTTAAAAAACAAAAAGTAATAAATTTGAAATGAAACTAAAAAAGATATAAAGAAGATTAAAGGATGATTTATAAAATGGAAACTAATACATATAATAATTAATAAATAATTTACAAAATTTTATATAAAAAAGTAAACAATGATATGGAAATTAATATAAATAATCTAAAAATTTAGGAATTAAATTAAATAATAGAATTAAATGTTTAGTAAAAATTGAACAATTCATTAAATTAAAGGATCATGATAAGAATTATAAATTACAATAAAAGCTATATGCAAACTAATAAACCCAACAAAAAGTAATTTAAGAAGAATAAGCAAATATCTATTAGAATATGTACCTTAGACATAAATCAATGAAAAAAACATGAAAGCAACTATAAACAGGTGTGAAAATGAGAAAAACTGTATCATCATACAATTTGATATTAAAGATTTTTACCAATCAATTTAAAAATATATTAAATGAAAAAATAAATTTTGAAAAACAATTCATAAATATTTCTAATAATGATAGAAATAATTAAATATTTTGGAAAATGTATATTACTCCATGGATGGGTAAAAAGGGACCAAAATTTGAATTTGGACATTTTCATGGAAGCATATGATGGAATTGAGGTAAATGAATTCCTAAGAATTTATATATATAAATAAGCTACAATAATTAATAAAAAGGATACAGCATTATATAGAGATGATCAACTATTAATATTATTAAGTTGTTCAAATAGTGTAACAGAAAACACATAAAAGAAATAATAAAAATTCTAAAAAAATAGGGTTTGCAATAATATCACCCACACAGTGCTGCAGACAGGGATTGCCTCCAGTACATTAGTATTACCAGAAAGTGACTTAATAATTTGACCATGAGATTTGAAACTGGATCTCATAGTCATAATCTTCTAACCATCCAGACAAATGCACATTTCAAGTACATTTCAGTAATAAAGAGCAAGCATTTAACTTTGTATAATATTTGAAACATTATTTCTATTATGAAATTCTACTTATCTTTATATTTCTATATAATGCATTAATATATATATATATATATATATATATATATATATATATATAGAGAGAGAGAGAGAGAGAGAGAGAGACTAAATATTATTTAAGAAAAGAATCAAAATTGAAGATCAGTACTGTTGGAATAAGAACTCATAGAACATGCCATTGCCAGCAACTATGCTTTATTCATCTATCTAATACCATGATGTCAGGTTAACAATATTGTCATGTGATATAATTAAGATCACATATATTACAATTATACAACAAGTACATGTATCAAGTAACAAGAATCCATGTGAGGTTAATAAATAGATCATACTTACTTATTTCTTGACATAGTATTAAACTAAGGTCTGTTTTTACAACTATGTGAGGTTTATTTCTCTTGAGTTTAATTACAATTTTTTTCAGTCGTACACTTTGTAATAGTTTTTTCTCATCATTTGGTGCAATTTCCTGGAATTAAACAAAAATATCAGATAAACACTAGCACATATTCTGCAAAAAATTGTCAAGCTCAGTAAAAGATAAAATTTTCTAATTCATATAACAATACATTTCTAGAAATATTTGGTTTTAAATAAACATGCAAAAATTGATATTCATAGGCTTTCATAAACTACATTATAAAGTGTAATGCATCCATTATACTAAATCTTCAATTGCATATTTCTAGGCATATAAAGAAAAATTTTTTGCTATTTGAAATTTATGTCTATGGATATTCAATTATATTGTGTAAATGATTAACTCACCTTAAACTTCTCAGTAGTACCATTTTCATAAAATACATCCATATTATAAGATTTTACATTAACAGAATTCACAAGTTTCACCATAACAGGAATTTTGGGTTGAGTGATATCAACAGTTAAAGACAGAACTTTATCACTTCGGTTGAAACTAAAAAGTGTAGTATCATTTGGAACAATAAACTCAATGTTTGCCTGATTGCTGGAGGCAACAATATTCACATAACCATCTTTGAGATTTGCTTTGGTAATTTCTTCACCTTGATAACATGGTACTGTTGGTGAATGAACAAAAATTACATGACAACAGTTTTATGTAAATCATACAAAAATAATTAATAATTGTTAAAAAACAGTAATTCTATATGAAATAGTTTTTAATAAATGCTGTATACTTTCTAGCAGCTCTATTTTTATTCATGATTGCATACATAAATTATTAGATATTATCTGATGAAATGTCCTGTGTATAATTCATAAATGTATATGTTTATATATTCTTTAAATACTTTTCATTAATGGAAAAAATTATCTTAATACAGAAATTATTCATAGATAAAATATTAAAACTACTTTTTTTATTATAGTATTTTATTGGCCAATAAATATTTCAAGTTTTTCAGAACTGAACAAACTTAGCAATTCAAATATAATAATATCTTTAACAGATGTAATATTTTATCAGCACTTATCCAAATAGGAAAGAAGCAATTCTCTACCTTCTCTTGTTGGTATGGGCATGCTGACTGTAGAGCTGGGTAGTCTAGTAGTAGCTAAATATAAAAAATATAGAAGCATTTTTGTTATGAATAGAAATTCAATAAAACATAGATTATGTACAAAAAGAAATATCAAGTAATTCAATTCATAATTCAAACCCAAAGGTCACTCAAATTCAACATTGTATACCAAGTTATATTAACACAAGTTCATAACATTAAGTGTTTATCAAGCTCCATATTATCCACGTATACATGTGTGTAGCAGCTCCAATTTATTGCATATATAAAATTTTAGATAATGCTTGATGACATAACTCAAGCATAATTCCTAAATGTAAATATGTACAAATTGATTAAATCTATGTAATAATGTTCATAAATAAAAAAAATTCTCCTAATTCAGAATTAACAGAATGCACAGATAAAGAAAGATAAAGCTGTTGTTTTTTGCATAATTTTAAAGTTTTTTTATGTTTTCTTTTGTAAACACTATATGTTCCTAAAATAGATATGAATCACATGAAAAATAAGAGCATCTTAATGATAGCAACAATAACTATCACTACTAATACTACTACAATTATTGCACTTCAAATTTTAAATTTTTATGTAAGATGTGCAAAATTTCTCATGAGTGTTTATGCGAAAAATTTCATAAATTTTTTTGCAAGTTTCAATGAATATAATGAGATGAAATATTGATGTGAGGAATATCAACATAAATATTAATGTAAGCAAATTATGATATATATACTAATATATATATTTCAACATGATGATATCATAAGCAGAACAGCTCATTTATAGATTCTTGTGTTTGTCAAGTATAAAGTAAGCAACATACTACCTCCTGTGGAAAATATTGTTACACTAATGGAAGAAGCAATATCCATAAAGGTAATGATAATTAATTGCTAAATAACAATAAAACACATCATGTCCCAATTTTTTATGTCAAGGTGTGCAAAATTGTTCATGGCAAGAAAGTATTCCTGTGAAAGATTTTATCAAACTTTGAACAAATTGACATTTATTAAAAGAATTTGATAGCACAAAATATATATATATGAAGTATGTAAACATTAATGGAAACACATAAAAATTTATAGAAAATAATTGTTATCATGCCACATATATTTGAGTGTATATGATATTAAATAAATGGCAATTATTAATCTAAATATTTTGCATATTTTAAAATTCTTTCATTCAGCTATGTCAGAAATCAGAAATAATAGTTTTCACTTGGATTCTGAATACATTAAAATAATAGATAGACTGAAAGAGGAATCCACAACACTCATTCCACATTCTGTTCACTCAAGAAAAAATTCTATATAAATTAATAGCTTAATGACCCAAAACTAACAATGTTTCAATGGACAATGGATATTTCATGTCTTCAAAAAAATGAATCTACAGTGCATATATTTCAATATGATGATGATAGTAAGAGATCTACTCACTTTATTGATTCCTAACTAAGACAAGTATAACGTAATAAATATATTACCTTTTGTAGAAAATACAGGTACACTAACTGTAGAAACATTTGGGGCTGTAGTAGTTCCTATAAAGGTAATGAAAATCAAATGCTAAATATTAATAATACACTTCAAATTTCAACATTTCTGTAGAAATATGCAAAGTTTCTCCTGAGAAATTTTCATGTGAAAATATTTTGTTAACTTTCAAAGAAATTCATACTTAGATAATACAATGGCACAAAATATTGATCAAATGAGTATCAACATAAATATTAATTTAAATACATGAACATTTTTTAAAGAACATTTTTATCTCTTAATATATATGACATTAACTGTGATATTTAATGAATTCTTAGCTTAATTTAGCATCAAAAATAATTTCTGTTGAAAACACTGGTACACTAATTAAAGAAGCACTTGGGGCTGTAGTGGTTCCTAAAAAGGCAATGATAATTAAATGGTAAATAATAGTAAACACATTGAAAATTTTAACATTTTATGTAAAGGTGCATGAGAAAAGAAGAAAATCTTTATTGCAAAGATTTTATTAAATTTTAAACATTTTGGCATTCATTCAAAGTATAGGCTAGAAAATAACATTGATCTGAAGAATATCAACAAAAATATGAATGCAAATACATTTAGCTTTCTCATCTCTGAAACATTTGTTTCCTAAAAAATAAGTGTAAATCTTTCTGTTATATAGGAATAAAGTATCGTTGCCAACACTTGAATTTGAACATAGCTCACCAGTGAGCAAACACAGGCGATCCCATTATTGAATTAAGTAGATCACATGGCCATAGAGGAAACACATAAGTTGGAAGTTGCATGACATCTAATTGATCGCCATTTCTAGTCTATCCTCTATTACAATACTGACCACTATTCTCTACTCTATTTACTATACTATTTCTCTTTTCAGATCATTATATGGATTATTATTCAAGCGAGTATTATTGAGCAAGTACTATTAATGAAAGTGCTATTCGAAGGCGTCTGACACCAGTATTTTTCAATGGCATACTATGGTTGTATCTACAACTACAAAGTCTTTACTATAACAAGCATTATGAAAGTGACAATGAGTATTTGTTGGCATCACAAAAGTGTCAAACAAGTGTTCATTGACATCACGAAACTTTCTCATATTCGTACGAATTCACAAGGATTCGTGAGAATTTCTTGAACTGACACAAGAATTCATTCAGCAGAGTACAGCAAAATGGAAGAATTAAAAGCTATCATAGTCCAAATGTTGGCACTACAGAAGCAACAACAAAAACAACAATTGCAGCAACAAAAATTACAACGAGAACAACTGCAGCAACAAAAATTACAACATGAACAGTAATTACAATGGCAACTACAACAACAGAAGTTTTTTGAGTTGTTTACCAAAACCATAGAAGGAAAAACTTCAGACTCATTCACTCCAGATACTTTTGCTAATTCAATCAGTGAATTTGTGCACAATCTAGATGAAAGGATAACTTTTCCAGCTTATTATAGAAGATACAAAGGGATCTTCAAAAGGAATTGTTGCACTGGAATGATGAAAAGAAAGTTTGATTATTGTTAAAGAAATTGTCCCCTGCAGAACATGAAAAATGTGTGATTTATATTTTGCTGTAAAAAAAACAAGAAAGATAAATTTTGATGAAACTGTTCTAATGCTATCAAAAATTTTTGGTGATGGGAGCTCATTATTTAATACCCGGTGGCAATGTCTTAACTTAGTAAAATCCGGCGATGAAGATTTTGTCTCTTATACAGGAGTCATAAATCAAGAATGTGAGAAGTTCAAGTTAAATGAATTAACTCCTGATTTATTTAAATGCCTGATATTCATACAGAGTTTAACTTCTAATGAGGATGCAGAGATAAGATCCAGGATAAATTAGAAATGGATTTCACATTAACTCTCCAGAAAATAACAGAAGAATGTCAACATATTGTGAATTTGAAACTCAATACCGCAAGGATTAAGGAACAAGACAATTTACAAGTACATAGTGTCCAACCATCTAAGAGAAAAACTACAAATGTTTTTCAACTCCTAACAGAACAGGAAAAAAAGATGATAAACCCCCACCTCAATACCTAATACTTGACATGGTTGTAAGCATTTTAAAAATGATTGTTTTTCCATGAACAAAAATATGGGAAATTAATACACAAAAGTACATGTTACAGATACAAAAAATTGAGAAAAAAGAAAACGTGTGAACATGATAAATACATGGAGTAATGATAAGAAGCTTAAAATGGAAATTAACAAGAAATCTCAAAAGAGGAAATTTGTTTTTGTGCAAATTAATGATGTAAAAATAAAATTACAACTTGATACAGGATCTGATATCACTATTATAAATGAACAGACATGGATTGGTAAACCCAGTTTATTGACTTCTGATGAAGTTGAATATGGAGTCTCAGGAAAGAGATTGAACTTTTGGGTGAATTCAGCTGTAATGTTTCTTTTGTGGGAAAAACCAAAAATAGCGTTGGTGTTTGTATTAAAGAATACTGATAATTTGTTTGGAACAGACTGAATTAAATTTTTTGATCTTTTGGATCTTCCAATTAACTCTTTTTGCAACAATATATATATTGTTATGACCAGTACTAATACAGCAACTGAAAAATTAGAAAATGAACTGAAAAGTGTTTTCCAGAAGTTTTCTCAGAAGGTCTAGGGACATGCATGAAAGCAAAAGCTAAATTTGAGTTAAAAGACAATGTCACAATGACATTTAAACCAAAAAGGAGTGTACCGTTTGCAGCCTTAGATTCAATTAATAACGAATTGAACAGACTAGAAAAATTAGGTGTGATCTCAAAAATAGACTATTCTGAATGGGCATCACTAACAATCTACATTACAAAAAGGAATAATAAAATCTGCGTTATGTGCTGATTTTTCAACAGGGTTAAATGAAAGTTTAAAACAACATAACTACCCTTTACCAAGTCCAGAGGAAATTTTTGCCAAATTGAATGGAAGTAAAATTTTTCTAAATTGGACCTATCAGACACTTATCTACAAGTACTAGTAGATGAAGAGTATAAATGTAGCACCAACCATATTCCAACAGATAATGGGTACTATGCTTGCCAGTTTAGATTGTTCTCAAGCATACTTGGATGACATACTTATTAAAGGTAAGCAACATATGGAAGATGTAAAAAAATTATTTGAGAGAATTAAGGAATATCGTTTTAAGATTAGTGAAGGAAAATGCAAATTGTTTATGTCCAGACTTATATATCTAGCACAAATTATTGATGAAAATGGTAGACAAACAGATCTTCAAGAATGAACACAATAAAGGACATGCCTGCTCCCACAAATGTAACAAAGTTACAAGCATTTTTAGGGTTTGCTAATTACTATCATATATATATATATATATATATATATATATATACCAAACATGCATGAATTAAGAGCACCCTTGAATAACATAATAAAGAAAGATGTGAAATGGGATTGGAGAGAAAAATGTCAAAGTGCCTTTGAAGAGATAAAGAAAGTCTTAACATCGGATTTGTCACTAGCTCATTTTGATCCAAAATTAAAGATTGTGGTTGCATCGCATGCAAGTGATTCGGGTATTGGAGCAGTGACACTACACAAATATGAGGAGAGAACAACTAAATCAATAGCTCATGCTTCAAGATTATTGAGATTATTGAGTACTATAGTTATATCTGCGACTACAAAGTCTCTATTACAACAAGCATTACGAAAGTGACAATGCATATTTGTTGGCATCACAAAAGTGTCAAACAAGTGTTCATTAACATCTCAAAACTTTCTCATCTTTTGCAATTATTTCATTCAGCTATTTCAGCAATCAGAAGACAGTAATATGTAAACAACAAAAAAATGAAGATGTTTAACTTATACTTTGGAAAGCATGTCTAAGGAAATCACAAACCTACAAGTAACTTTAAAGAAGAACCAGTTTTTAAATTATATTTATAGGAACTTTCTTTTAAAATTTGTTAAATATATTTGTGTGCAGACAAATTCATTTCATTACAAGTAATTGCTTTTTACTTAATCTATTATTACATGAAGTATTTGTTATATATGCATAATATTATTTATAGCAGCAAAACATTAAAAGATTTCTCATCTCTGAATATCAATATAAATATTAATTTTCAAGATGATTTTTATCTCATCATATAGCTGTAGTTCCTGTATTTAAGAACTCTGGAGAACCCTCTGACCCCTCTAACTATCACACTATTAGTCTCCTACCACTTTTCGGCAAAGTATTCAAGGCTAGAATAAATGCTGAAGTTGTTAAGCATTTTACCTCTCACGACCTTCTCTTTGACAAACAATATGGATTCTGTTTTGCCCAGTCTACTGCTGATGTGCTTACTGAATATATATATATATCAAGCTCTTGATAATAACTGTGAAACTTGGGCTGTGGCTCTAGATATCGCAAAGGCATTTGACAGGGTTTGGCATGCTGGTACTGCAGGACCATTGTTTCATTTAATCCAATTATTCCTATCAAATTGTGAAATGAAGTCATCATGAATGGGCTCGCTTCCAGATCCTTTCACACAAATGTGGGTGTCTCCCAGTGCTATATACTGGGTCCTCTGCTGTTTCTGATCTTCATAAATGATTTTCCTGATGTCATAAGTTCCCAAGTAAATATTTATGTAGATGACACTACCATTTACTCCTGTTAATAGCAAACCCGTCAGAACCAACAAAGTTAACCTGGCCATTGCTTTTGAAAAAGATCTCCAATCAATGGTTAACTGTGGCAGAATATGACTTGTAAATTTTAATGCCTCCAAAACTAAACTGCTCACATTTAACCACCATAGAGAAACTTCCCTGCTTGACACCATCATGGCTGATGCTTGACTCCAGGAGAGCATTTCACTGTGCCTTCTTTGCTTCACACTTTCAACTGACTTGAAGTAAAAAACTACATTGAATCAATAGCTGCATCTACCTCAAGGAAAGTTGGTTCAATGTGTTGTGCCAAAAGGTTTTCTCATCAGAGTTCATCTTGGACATTTAGAAAACTACTATTTGTCTGTGCATTGAATACTGTTGCCATATCTGTTTTGGTACCCCTGCTGTGCATCTCAAGGTTCTTGACAAAATTCAAAGAAGGATCTGCAATGTTATCGATCCTGACTTGGCATCTATACTTCAGTCACTTTCACTCAGACATGATCTGACTTCCCTCTGTCTTTTCTACACGAGCCACAACTACATGAATTTAAGCAAGCTACTAGATTAGCATCTAGGTCTCACCCTTTTACTATTGAAATAGTTAAATGTAACTGCCACTTCTACTCCAACGGTGAACTAGTTCATATGGTTACCAGGGGATGTACTATTTACTCCACAACGTACCCCATTTTGAGATTATATGTTTACAAATATTTTATTTTTTTATTAGTGTTAGTATCTCCCCTCCTCTTTCTGGAGAGTTCACCAATGTACTTGACTTTGTAGTATTTCTGTCTTAGATCCACTTCCAGTTCTTTAGTATGCTTTCTTTTTTATGAAATTGTCCTTTTATGTTCCCTGACTTGTTGTGTTGCTGGTTCATCAAAAACATCATATAGCATTTTTATTAGTTCTTCCAATGTTTCAGGTCTTTCATTGATGGACCTTTTTTTTCAGCTGATTCACTGGTCAACACCAAATATATTGTCTATATTTTTTTTAGCTGATTTAGGACTGTGGCACCTTGCATTATTAGAAATATTCATAGAAATATGATTTAATTTTTTCTTACTCGGTTACTAAACAGGTTGTTGATTTTTTTTTTAAAACGGAAAATAACTGAGTTGAAAATAACTCACTAAGATTGTACTAGACGATCTTAAGGGAAGAAGAAGGAAAGAAAAGAAAAAAAAGAAAAGAAAGAAGAAGAGAGAAAAGAGTTGTATGATGCATGAGCCAATTGAGGGTGGAGATAGGAGTCAGAAAGAGATTTAGGTCAGCGTCTTGGCCGATTTTCGAAAGACAATTGGAAGAATAGAATTATAAATAATAAGAAGAAAGAAAGGAAAAAGACATGATATCAAACGGGCCGCTTGATGGAAGCCAGATATCGGTCAAAGCACCTAGCCTACTTTTGCATGGAAAGACACCTTATCAATTTGGATAAAGAGAAATTTTGGGAACAATGAAACAATCTTAATCAGAGAAAAAAGTGTCTTTGGGTTGAGGGGGGAGGACCGGTGGAACGATATACAGATCCTGACCTGTTAAGAATTGGACACCCACGTTAATAAAGTGGAGACATTTTCAAAGTAGATAATTAAGATTTTCGACTATCAGGAAAAACAAAGAGGTAAAAAGAGGGACAGTTGCTTTTGGTTCACGGAGGGCGCCAAGAAGGCGGAAAAGATCCTTTTCTAAAGTCAAGACTAATTAGCGGCGGGCTGTTTGACAAAGTCCAGGTGAGAGAAGGCCAAGATGGTCATTTTTTCGACGTGCGAAAAAAAAAAGGAAAAATTAGATTTTGTTTTTTTTAAACAAGAACGATGTAACCACGCCCGCAACAAGAGGAGAAAGGATGTTCGATCAATAACAATTGGTCGGAGACGGTCACGGATCTGCGGAAGAGAAGGAAAGAAATGCTCGATCAGGAACGATTGGTCAAGACGGTCACGTGATTCATGGAAGAGAAGGGAAAGAAATGCTCCCATCAGGAACCATTGGTTAAAGCGGTCACCTGACATACGAGAGACTAAGAGAGATGGATGCCGCCCCACCAAAGGTACTATGAGGAAGTAGGGGTGAAAACAATAGCGATAATGGAGAAGACAGAATTAATGCAGCTTTTGAATTATCGAGAAAACCCTGACGCCGACAGACCCACCCCCAGTTTGTTGCGGCGTCAATATAAGCAGGACCCCAGTCGACAGAAATCAGTAGAGTTGGAGTTGCAGTTGAGTTGAGAGTTGGACCGCGGGCAGGATAGAGCCTGAACGCGGCCATCAGGCCCGATTCACCGCCCCTTTGCAGGGCAGAAGAATCCCTCAGACAAGAAATCTTCCAGCCCAAGTCGAAGACAGGAGAACTTCCAGACCAAGTAGACGAAGAAGAAGATTGCCTGAAAGCCTGAGAAGAATTGAGATGCAGACAAGCCGAAAGTCGATGAGAAGTTAAAGTTCAGCCCGACGGCAGTGAGAAGAGACCACCTCAGACGACAGAGAGTTGCGGCTAAGTTGAAACAAGAAATCTTCCACCAAGTTGAAACAGGAAAACTACCAGCCCAAGCAGACGAAGAAGAAGAAATACAACTCAAGTCGGAGAGAAGAATCAACTGCGAATGATCGATAGAAATTAGCCCCAGTGTCGAACTGAACCACACTCCGACATACATACATGATTCTAGAAAGTAGGTAATTCGACATTTTCTATTGTGTGATAGAAGCTTGGTTACAGTCCACAGAGCGGGTCGGGAATTGAGAACAATTTTGTTTTTTATGTAACGGACATTAAGATATAAAAGGTTGTTACCCTTTTATCAGCAATTTTGTTTAGTGTCGTGAGTTTTTGTTTTATTTGTGTTTTGCCACCCCCGTCCGGACTCGACTTGTATCGCCCAAATCCCTGCTGGTCCCGTCTGTCTAAGATCTAAACACAGCGTGGGTAGACAGACCGAGATCGGTATAGTTGCTTTTAGTGACCAGGTATTGGGCGAGTCGGGAAAGGCGAGGCTGGTGATCATCTGACCAAAGGGTTGGAAGCGGCACGCTTGGACCCAGGAGGAGCGACCAGGAGGAGCGACGTCACCGTTGGCGCCGTAACCAAAGGATCCGACACTGGGCCAGGTGTGTAACCGTCACAGGACACTTTTGATGTGCAGAATCCAGAAATCACATTGGTTTTGATCAATCAGGTCAACTTTTTGTGCTATGGCCACATGCTTTCTTTTTTTTTCATTTTTGTTTACATTGTCATGTTCATTAAAATAACTAAATATGCAACATATTTCACACAATAAAACTAATTATTATGTTAATTATAAAGTTATTAATTTTAACCCATCAGAAGTATTTTCAGCTAAAAATAACAACATAAATATTAAAACATGCCTCCAAAATATTTATAAACTAATAGCAGGCAATAAAGTGCTTACATCTGAAAACAAACCACTTAAACTGTACAATACAAACCATAGAATACAAATCAGAAAGATTTTTTTAGGTATACCACCAAAATATTGTGGCAACATAGTAGTAAGCATACCACATGAATTTTCAAGGGCTAAGTAAGAATAAGTAAAATTCTATAATTCAGTAGTCAATTTCTCAGGAATAACAATATAAAAATCATGATGTTTGACCTCAATGACAAAATCTCTCAGATTCCACCATGTCCCTCTAACTGCTGATATTCAAGACCTCATTCGCTTCCACATACACTATCAAGAAGTGACTCAGCGGCACTGACCAAACCTCAAAGGAAATGCCTTCAGACACTGATGCCGTCATCTACAGTAAGAGCTTAATTCTATCTCCTTTATACCCATTACTACAATGTACACATAGACATACTATCTCACATAAACACACTATTAATAACATTTTACCTTTCTCACATACATACGCAATACAGTTTGTGCAACACACAAGAACTCTTCTAACAACCAGAAAAAAGACATTACTCATCCAATACATTTCAACCAACTGTATATTACAGCTTGAATTCTGATTATATAAAATTAATGTTATTTTTTAATATTATATTGTGTTTTTATACATGATTTTATTCTTTTAATAAATGTAGTAGGATAGTTTTAAAAGGCCAAATTACAAGCAGTCCAGCCACATTTTATATTATTGTATTGAATCCTGACACTCCACTTTTTAACATTTAACTAAAACCTGTGTAGAAGGATTCCTATAACATGTACAGGTATTTTCACTTTATATAATACAATTTTTTTTTATTTTATTTCTTGAAATAAATGAACTCTGAAGAGATAAATGCATCAATTTATGTCTAATTGGTATTTTTATTTTACAGGTGAATGAAATGGCTTCCTCCAGATCTTGTGAAAATATGCCCAACATATTGTGCTACGTCTGTGGTGAATACACCATTGTTTTTAGCAGGAATCCAGTCACAAGTTTCATAATTACTTTCTTTATTTTGGTATTAAACTTGGTGACCAGGATAAAGTATGGGCACCACACATGATATGGAAGACATGCACTGAGTATCTGTGTCAGTGGATCAAGGGCAAGAAGTCTGAAGTTTGAAATTCCCATGGTTTGGAGGGAGCCAACAAACCATAGCATTGACTGCTACTTCTGTATTATTGATGTGACTGGGATCAACAGAAAAAATCAGAGCAGTCTCAAGTATCCTGATCTTCAATCAGCACATCATCCTGTAGCTCATTGTGATGAAATTCCAATACCTGTCTTTGGAGAACTTCCTAATATTAGTGAGAAAGATTTCTTCAGTATTCAAAAAAATCATGAGGATGATTATGAAGAAGAAGAAGAAAAAGAAGAAATGGTTTTTTGTGTTCACTATTTACATTATTTGGATTATTGTCCATCACAACCGTCGCATTGCAGCTGGTAGTATGCCAACTCTATGGTTAAGGTATGTAGATGACACTTTCATACTCTGGCCACACCAAGAAGATGTTTAGGTTCTACTGTACCATGTGAACTCAATAAGACCTTTGATACAGTTCATGATAGAGAAAGAGAGTAACAACACACTCCCATTCCTGGATGTGCTAATATCTCGAACAGAGCATGGGTTCAAGACATCCGTATACCGTAAACCGACATTCACCGGACAGTATCTCAGTTTCAAATCCCAGCATCCATACAGCGTAAAGAAAGGAATCATCTGCTGCTTACAGCACTAAGAAAAAGTGGTGACCCAGGGACATTAGATAAAGAATTGGTCAGTACAAGTAGTACCCTACAACATAACAACTACTTTGGGTACATGGCAGCAGCCCCAAAAAACTGGGATAGGCAGGTACAAGAGGAGGACAACAACACTCAGAAAACAGTCTGCCTGCCTTTTGTGAAGGGGTTATCAGAGAAAATACAAATGATCTACGGTTCATATAACATCAGGACAACCTTCAAAAGCTGGGCAACACTTCACAGATATCTCTCCTGAGTAAGACCCCCACCCCAACATAGAGGAGAACATGACTAAAGACTGTGTGTACGCTATCCTGTGTAGCTGCAGAAAGAAATATAAAGGAGAGACAGGCCACCCCATTAAGGTAAGGCTTCAAGAACACCAGAAAGCTGTAACATGAGGGGAAGTGGAAAAATCAGGCATGGCTGACCACATATGGAGAGAAAATGGAGATCACCACCCTCTGTGGGATCAGGTTGAGATCATAGACAAAGAACACCATTGGAAAATTTGTAAACTTAAGGAATCAGCACATATGCAAGGCCACAAATTCTGGTTCAGTATATGAAACATCTCATCAGAGATTTCATTCTTGAAATACCAGGATCTCCACAATGAAAATCCTTCAATATTTGCTTCTGTAACACACTTGGTTATAGAACCTTTTGACTGAACATTACTACACCATTGCCTTGCAAATAAGCATTTAAATGTGGATTTCATTCTTTGTTACTTTCTTTCAATTGCTTTTTAATTTTTGCATATAACGTCATTTTCTACTTTTTCTCTTGTTTCTTCCAGGGTAACTGGTAACTCTTATACTATGTTGCACAAAATGTTTTTTTTTATTTCCATTTTTCTTTTCAGTGCTGCAATGACCATATCCTCAAATGGTTCTGCATTTTTAGGTATTAATCTTGATAATCCATTTGCATGTCCTAATTTTTTAGACAGTTGGTACTTCATCATTAAATCATAGTTTAATAAGGTGGTACCCCATTGTAGTCTATTAGCTGTATGCATAGGTATTTCTTTCTTTGAACCATATATTGTTAATAGACGTCCGTGGTGTGTTTGAAACCTAAAATTTCTTCCATGAATCAATTTATGAATTTTTTTCACAGAAAATATAATTGCTAGAGCATCTTTTTCTATCTGGCTGTAATTTTCCTCTGCTGGTATAAGTGAGCATGAAGCATGAGTGAAGGCTTTCATTTTACTGCCATCATATTTGTGTAAAATCACCTCTCCTATACCATACTCATTAGCATCTACCACTACAATTTCTGCTTTTGGATAGTAGTGTGCTAATGACAAATCTGACTTTTTTTTTATTTCATCAAATGCCTGTTGACAGTTATCATTCCAGTTCTGCTTTACTCCTTTTCTAAGTAGATCATACAGTGAAGCTCTTAAATTATACATATTATGTACATATATTTGATAGTAATAAACAGTCCTAGAAAAGCTTGTAACATAGTTATGTTTGTTGGTGGAGGTATATTCTTAATTGCATCTACCCCCAATGGATTAGGTTGATGACCATTTTTATCAATAATTTGGCCTAGGTGTCTAATATTTGGTAAAATCAATTTGCATTTTCCTTCACTGAGCTTGAATGCATACTTTCTTAGGGTTTCAAATTTGTTTTCACATGCCCAACATGTTGTTCTTTAGATACACTTTTGATTAAAATGTCAAAATTGCAATCTGCAAGCATAGTATCTATATCTTGTTCAAAAATAACTGGTGCCACCTTTATACCAAAAGCAAGTTGGTTAAACTTTTATATTCCTCTGTGTGGTCATTAATTCTGAACATTCATCTCCAATCTGAATTTGTAAATATGCTTCAGAGAGATCTAGCTTAAAAAAATATTCTGCCATTTAACTTTGAAAAATTTCCACTGGACTTGGTAATGGGTAGTTATGTGTTTCCATACAAATGTTTAATCCTGTTGAGAAATCCACATAAACATGTATTTTATTATTTTTTTCTTTATATACACCACTGGTGCAAACCCATTTTGAATGGTTAATTTTTTCAATTAAATCTGTCATGTCCACTGAAATATCAAATACAATATTCATAAACCAATCGCACTCAAGAAAACACTTACATCTTAAAACACACCAATAAAATCATAGATTACAAATCAGAATGTTTGTTGTATTAGTCATCATTATTTTTAGGTAGATACCAATCAAATATCGTACGGACATAGTAGAAGACATACTACATGACTTCTTAGGACCAATTAGAAATAAATAAATAATTTACTATGAATCACGCACACACATGTTGACTTTTTCATACAGACACACATATCACAACATTTTATTGTTTCTCACACACGTACACAAAGACAGTTTATATTTTATTTCAGAACTTTATCAACCCAAACAAAAGACATTACTTTCCAATCTATTATCAACTGTTCGTATTCTTATCGTTATATTAAATTAATGTTTATTTGTTGAAACTACATTGTCTTTTCTACTGAATTTTATTCCTTCAATAAAAAGCATTTGATTATTCTAGATGGCCAAATTACAAGCAACCCTGTAACGATATTTTGTTAATGCATTGAATCCCGACACTCCAAATTTTAACATTCAACGAAAAACTGAGTAGAAGGATTCCTACAAATGGTGACCCTGACTCTATTACCTTGTGAAAACACGAAAGTTGGTAAATAGAACACACAAATATACGTATCTAAAAAAAAAAAAAATAAATTAAAAAAAAAATGGAACAACAAAACACAAATAGTATGGAAGTTTTGTTGACAACAGTCACCCTGAATTTACCTGCATAAAATCCTAACAACATAAAATCATGGTTTATACAAATGCAGGCCATATTCAACATGAAGAAAATTGTTTCGCAAAGAGCCCGATAATGTTATTTAGTAGAAAAACTTCTAGCAGAAGTTGTAGAAGTGATGGACTTACTGGAAACAATGCCAGAAGAAAACCCCTACGATACATTAAAAACGGCCATAATTAAACAAACTGGAATTTCAAATGAGACAATGCTGCGCAATTTGTTTACCTGAGTGGAACTAGGTGACCGGACTCTTTCCCAGTTATTATGACATATGAAAACTCTCTTAGTTACTAATGTCATGGCAGAAAATATTCCACAGAGATTGTGGTTGGACAAACTACCCAGCACAATGACACAAATTTTAGCACCCATGGCAGAGGAAACTGAACTGGAAAAACTTGCGGATTCTGCTGACTGAATCCATGTTGGTTTTAGAGACAGGGAGGTGAACACATTGACACCGCAACGTACAAACCAACAACAAAACGAACAAATTTAGAAACTGTAAGCAACGGTTGCAAGTTTAACCAAACAGATGCAGTCTATCTTGAACCTACATCAACAACAAACTTCTCGTAATACTACCAGACCTAAGTACAGACGAAGGAGTAACAGCAGGAGTTTCAGCAATGATAGAGGAAGATGAAAATTCGACATCTGCTACTATCATTATAAATTTGGTGCAGAGGCAAGATGCTGTTTGAAACCTTGTGCCTTTGTAGACCCGGCATCGGAAAACTTAAATTCCAGCCAGTAGAGACGGCGACTGTTGCTGGACTCTCATAAAAAGGTTGTATGTTCTATATCCTTGATAGAAATCACAGATATAATTTTTTAATAGACACCGGAGCCGAAGTGAGTGTTTTACCGCTGGATCCAAAGCAAAATTTAAAACCAGGACTCTACAAACTTCAAGCTGCTAACAGTACAAAAATTGATACCTTTTGTGAGAAAGCAGTAACCATCGACCTGGGTATGCAGTGAAATTTTCTGTGGGTTTTTACTCAAGCTAATGTTACCACACAAATATTAGGTGCAGACTTTCTAGCTAAATTTAATTTATTGGTTAACATGACCACTCATTCCTTAGTTGACAATCTGACAGATCTTTCTGTGAGAGGAATTTGCTCCCGATACCAGTCAGCTGGAATTAGTTCTGCCTTACCACAAGTTAGCGGTATTAAGGAATTATACAGAAATACACGGAATCAATCAACCTTTTAAAAACACAGACACAATTAAGCACAATGCCAAACGCTACATAAAAACAACAGGACAACCAGTACACTACACTGAGATGATTAAAACCGGACAAATATAAAATAGCCAAAGCAGAGTTTCAGCAAATGCTACAGTTGGGAATCATACATCCTTCCAAGAGCACATAGTCATCACCATTGCACATGGTCCAAAAATCCAACACGACAACATGGTGTCCATGTGGCAATTTCCGCAGATTGAACGCCAAAACCATCCCTGACAGATACCCAATTCCACATATACATGATTTTGCAATGGGTCTCCAAGGTGCAGGCATTTTCTCGAAGTTAGACCTGGTAAAGGCATATTACCAAGTACCAGTTGCCAAAGAGGACATCCACAAAACTTCTCTGACGACACCTTTCAGATTATACGAGTTCGTGCGAATGCCTTTTGGGTTATGTAACGACACTCAAACCTTCCAGAGACTAATCAACGAGGTATTTAGAGGTTTACCTTTCATATATGCCTACATAGACGATGTTTTAATCGCCAGCAAAAACCGAGAACACAAACTGCATTTGGAACAAACTTTCCAAAGACTTTCGCATTTTGGACTCAAAATCAATGTCCACAAGTGTGTTTTTGGAGAACCAAAAATAAATTTCCTCGGACATGAAATTGACCACGAAGCTATTTCACCTTTATTAGACAAATTGGAAGCTATTACCAATTTTTCGCAACCAAGTCACTAAGACAATTGCAAAGATTTATAGGCCTTATCAATTATTACAGCAGATTTATACCCAATTGTTCAGCGGTACTGTCACCTTTGACAAACCTACTAAAGAACAAGAACAAAAAGATTATGTTACAGGAAGACACTCTAGAAGCATTCAACAATGCCAAAACAGCTTTAGCTAACTTTACTAAGCTGAATTACATCAAGGATAGCGAGAAAATAAGGCTTACCCTCACAACAGACGCTTCATCAACAGCTGTAGGTGCAGTTTTACACCAAGTCTTGGACAAACATGTCACACCTATATCTTTCTTCTCCACTAAACTAAATGAGGCACAAACTAAATACAGCACATTTTCAAGAGAGCTATTAGCAATATATCTTTCTGTTATGATGTTGATTTGGGGTTAGTAGAGACAAACGCCAAATAACACGTAACAATAAAAAGGGTTTTAATAGGTTGGTAAAAAGGTACAGAAATCGCCTGAGTAGTCAATAACTAGCTCAGCTAAGAACTTCTCTGTCTATCTATCTTTTCCATGTCAACTGACATGCCACTATTTAAAGTCTTTGTTCACGGACGCAGACAAGTTCATCTTCAAGAGGGGTGGTAGGTTTCCGACACAACACTTTCTATTAAACATTTTCAGCAGAGAGGGCAGAGATTTCATCATATACACAGACCATAAACCATTAATATATGCATTATACACACATACTGACAAATATAATCCTCGGGAAATCAGACACCTAGATTACATTTCCCAATTCTCTTCAGATATCAGATATGTAACAGGTCAAGAAAACATAGTGGCAGATGCATTATCATGTGCCACAATTGCTTCTTTAGATTCTAGTTCTTTGAACCTCAAATTAATCGCTAAAGAACAAACCACAAACACTACACTCCAAGAAGTACAACAAAGCACATCACTAAAATAAGTTGAACTACCTGTTCCATTCAGTGATACTAAATTTTATTGTGACATTTCACAAACTCAACCACGACCTTACATACCACCAAATTTGAGACTGCAAGTATTCCAACACTTCCATACATTGTCTCACCCAGGAAAACATGCAACTGTGAAGTTAATTACTGAACGTTTTATCTAGACAAATATATTAACTGACATAAGAAATTGGACAAAATCTTGTTTATCATGCCAGAAGAACAAGATAAATAAGCACACCAAATCTCCCGCAAGCACATTCAGCACACCTGATGCAAGATTCACGAACATACATGTTGATATTATAGGACCTTTATCTTGTTCTCAAGGATTGATTATTCTAGATGGCCAAATTACGAGCGAGACTGTAACGATATTTTTTAATGTATTGAATCCCGACACTCCAAATTTTAACATTCAATGAAAAACTGAGTAGAAGGATTCCTAAAAAACAATTCTTTCAAGTCTGTCCAACTCTTTGTTGACTTGTTCTAATAGTGTGAATGGTACACCCCATTTTGGCTTAAATACTGGTGTCAAACCTTTTTTTACTTGAAAATCAGCATTGAATTTTGAACACTGACCCAATTCCCTTGACAAAAGATCTGGAAAACTTTTTTAAATTCTTCCTGAGCATTTTTAAATTGGTCGCTTGTCCACATGTTTTTTACAATAAATGTTTATCACTAAATCCCAAAGTCTAAATAGTTCCATCCAGTAATTATTCAAAAATTTGTAGCATTTTTTAATACATAAGATTTAGTTTTTACATCCACATTACAGGTTGTTTATAAAAAAAAAACAATTGTTTTTGATAAAGTCTTTCCAATTTCTTTTCCATGTGATTTGACTGATTATAGAAATATCACTACCAGTGTCCAGTAGCATTGTCACACTTACATTATTTATTTTCACAAACTTCCTTTTGTTTTCTGTGAACATTTTTTTCTGTTACAATGCTGTGTATGAATTTCTTCCTGTGAGAATTTCTTCTTGGTTTAATTTTGCAGTGTAACTTTATATATCCTTGTTTACCATGCTTGTAACACTCTGCATTTTTAAATGGAGAGTCTTTTCCAAGATGTAATTTATCACATATGAAACAAGGATTTATTCTCCTTTTTCTACATTTGTCCTTTGCTTGTACCAATGACCATTTTTTTTTCTGATTTTCTTCAGCATCGTGTTTCAGACTTAGAATTGTCTGGCAATCATACACTATTTTTTGCATTGTAATATTACTGTTTTGCTTAATTTTCATTAAAATTTTCACTTGTATTTCAGCATCTTTTTTAGCTGTTACACCGTGAATGAAAAATAACCCTTTGAACATATCTGGAGTCATTTCCTTTAAAATCTTCATCCTCTTTTTTGGTTAGATTTATGCATCTCCAATGAGCAATACACAGAGAGCTCTTGTTACTAAAGATTTTTATCGGAATATGTCCCTTGTTTTCAAACACAATCTCACCTAGTTTTTTTGGTTATGCATAGTTGAAGTATTTTTCATACTCTATTGGAGCTATTTTCCTGAAAAACAATCTCATTTTTCTTTCATCTCTCCAGACGCTGCATTCCTGACTGAATATTTGTTCATATCTATGAAAATACGTAGAAGATGTCAGTCCTACATCAGGATTGTATACAAATTTTGATATGATATTTTGGAGAGTGTCTGGCATAAGAGACATTGAAGAATTTTTTTTTTTTTCAGAATTATATCCAACAACTCCTTTTGCTGTTTTTGTAGTTCTAGCAACTGTTGATTTTGCTGCTGCTGCTGTTTCTGGTGTTGAATGTCAACTATTGAAGCCAAAATTTGCTCCATATTTACAAGAATATGTTTTTTCCTACACCCAAGAGAAAAATTTTTTCTCTACTATACAATAAGAAAAAAAATTCTTTTTTAAACTAATGTGGTTAAAATTCTTGTTGCCCCCCACATACTTGTTCCCAAAGAAACAAGTATATTTTTTTCATACTTGTTCACTCTGTATGAGTTTTCAAAGTCCTTGTAACTCCAATTGCAACTTGTATGAGTTCCTGAATCCTCATTACTGTTATAAGTCATAAGAGTTCCAAATCCTCTTCAAAACAGTTATAAATTGGCTGAGTTTAGAATCCCTTGTTGCCACTGTTATGATGTGCTTTGTGGCGTTTATAATATAAGTAATGCTTTAACTACTTGTCATGATGCCTGTATTAATTAGTCTGAAGACTGACTCAAAATGGCTTCTTCCTTTTACCTTTGGCCTGGAGCTTTTTGTAGTTATGGACTAGTTCATATAGTCACCGAGGGTGATCTATTTACTCCACAACAAAAGAATACAATGACACAAAATATTGATCAAAAAATTCTCAACATAAATATTAACGTAAGTACAGGAACATCTTTTAAAGATAATTGTTATCTTGTTATATATACATGCACATGTATAAGATTAACTGAATGAGAAGACTGAATATTATCATCAACATCCTTCAACCTCCCTGTGGTTGGTCGGAACTCCATTGTCAATCCCTTTTTACACTGTTCAGCCCTGTATTGCTATCCTCAGATCCCTAATGTCCAACCCTGAATCCTGAGCTATGGTGTCTGGGAAAGTCAATTTTCATGAGAATCTCGGTTCAGGCATGCACAGTAATGTCCTCTCTGGGTCTTGAGATATTCAAAATGTATGGAAACTTCCCAGAAATCCATTGGATATATCAAAATTTGAAATATAAAAATACTGACATCATCACATAGGTGATACAATTATGAAAATAACAAATGTCGGCATTTGTTATGTTGTTAAAAGGTTTCATTCTTTGCACTATATTAGGGAAATCATAGAAGTGTTTTTGATGATTATTCAATGTATCTTGATATCTTGTAGAATCAGTCAATTCCATAACACTGTTTTCAAGACAAACAAATTTATATGAATAAAAAACATTATCAAAAACAAATGCTGAAAACTTGTATCAGTCTAATTTCTAACTCTGCTAGAATCTGAATAAAGGTTTTTGGAAGATTATGTAGTGTCAAATAGACATCGATTAATTCAGCTACCCTGGTCTGGTGAGGAGGGAAAGCACAAAAGCAGCACAAAAAACAAAGCTGTTAAAAAGCAGATGAACTCCTCAGTGCCCAAGGCTATCCACTCCAACCTACAATTGACCAAGTATGCTTAGTAAAGCTACACACCTGAAGATATAGTCAATCAGAGAGGAGTTCCTCCAACAGAAGTGAGAAGGATGTAGATTTGAATATTGATTTTGAGAAGGAATATTGTATTCAGTTTGGTCTTTCCTTACATTCAAGTAATAATTATATTTAAAAAAAGGCAAAATTGCAACATAGCACTTGACATGTCAATATTATTATTCTGCTTGTTTGTATATATAACCTTTACAATTTTCTATCTAAAATCAAAAGGTTTTATTAGCATGATTCCCAGCCTTTCTGGAGTTATTAGTTATGCTTTCTGACCAAGAAACCAATAAAATATTAATAAGGAAAAGCAAAGTTATGAAGGAAGATAGATGGTAAGAAAGTTATACAGTAAAAAAAGAAAACCAGGTGAAAGGAAAAATAAATACGCATACATATAGAGGAAAGGAAAGGGGAGTGAGGAAACCAGTCACTAGTTCTTCCTATTTTAGTCTATACTTCTTGTCTGTGGTTGTCTTACACTCAGTATGATATACAACAGTGAGAAAAAGTATATTTCTGGGACACATAATTAGGAAAAAGAGCCAAGAAAATTTCATAGGGCAAACTACAGGTGAGTGAATGACCTAAATATTTTGCATGAATGAAGAACAGAGACAAATGGGGTGAGTGAAAGGTCAAAAATTACTTGAAGCAACCAAAGACAAGAAGTTGTGGAGGGCTATGACTGCTCACATCCTGAAAGGAATTGGCATATAAAAGAAGAAGAAATCTTAATAGCTGGCTGCTCTCTGGACAAATCTATGTATAAGAGGATGCTGAAAAGTTAAAAATCTCATCAAGAATGGATTCCTAAAAATATCTGAGGTTTGGTCAGATTTTAGGAAGTGAGTTGGGCCAAGAATTTTTCTTCACATTAAAAATTAAATATCCAGCATGGAAATTCTCATGAGTCCAACTTACTGATTACTTACTGTTTGTGTAAGCTGAGGTATCATGGCTAATATTTGTTGAGGAAAATATGCCAAAACTTTCACTCATGTTAATGATTATATATAGTGATATGACTTAATTTTGGTTTGTGTTGTGGAATTGAAACACACTTGTATTTTAAAATTGACAGCATTTTAACCCAGTATATGCAAACAACTTTTTTTATCACTGTCCACTGACTTCTCAACTACACATGTCAACTTTATGCTTTCTAGCCAGCTTTTATCATCAATAATTTAAACACAATGTCAATCATTATCTATTGTCTTTTTGGTTACTCTTCTATTGTTCTTGCTCCTTAATAATGTTTCTCTCGTTTTCTTATTCCTTCACACTCAATAACCTATTTTGTCTTAGTGGCTTTACTACCTTGCACAGGGTGAAATGGTTAAAAAATATTTGTTGCATATTAATTAATTATTATTAAAGTTCTTTTATTAAGGTTATGCTTTTATGTTTCAGACTGCAGTTAAAGAATTATCAGGAGTTACCCCTAAAATTGGATGACAATGACTACTCCACAAGAAAAGGCATAATGTATGTCTTTGTCTAGTTATTAAGTCAGATATTCAAACATGAAGATGATACACAAATAAATATGGGAAACAAACTCTGGCACATCAGACAATTTGCTGCTAGTATAAGCAATTTATAGAAATAGGGATGGTGCTACATAAACTCAAGACTAAAAGGTCAAGAACATCTGAAGAAGATATTGAGTGTATCCATCAGTCATTTCAATATTCCTCATCTAAGTCCATATGTAGTGCTTCTGCTCAACTGCAACTACTGAGATCAATAATTCTTAAAGTGTTCCATAAGAATCTGAGGTTTAATGCATATAAAATTCAATTATTGCAAGCAATTAATGTAAATGACAAACTGCAATGAAAAGAATTTACTGTTACAATCTTGCAAAAAATCAAAGAAGATGACTTCTTTAATTGAATTTGCTTTACAGCTGAGGCAACCTTGTATGTGTTTAGAAAACCTAACAAGCATAATGCAAGAATTTGGAGATCGAAAAATCCACACATTACTAGGGGAACTGAACATGACAGATCAAAAGTCAATGTGTGGTGCAGAATTTTGTGCAACAGTTATTGGTTCTTTTTTTCTCTTTGGAAAAGACAATAACAGCAGGTACTTACCTCAACGTTCTAAAATAGATTGTGACACAACTAGAAGAGTTCCATCCAAATTTCATCTTTCAGCAAAATAGAGCATCATCAAACCATATAATAATTATCAATGCACATTTATTTATTTTTCCGATGCCATCTGCAGGGGCAAGGGTGGTAAATTGATTTAAGTTAGTAAATTTGTCAATGATTACTTCCCTTAGTCATTTTAATAATCTATACAAAAATATTTATATACATTTAGAAAAAAATAGTCTTCAAGTAAAATGAACCATTTAATTAATCTATTCTTTTACTCTTATGTTTTTTAGATTGCAAAGAAGAATCAACAACTGATTGTCTTCCCCCACTGAGCTTATGACCATAGCACAATGAAATGCTCGTTCCCATACAATCACCAAAGTTAAACAACGTCAAACCTCGTAAGTATCTTGATAGGTTACGGCTTGAGAATATCCAGTTCTGTAAGCTTGCATGTGCAGGATGTTTCTGCACAGAACTCTGCCTCAATTCTGGAGGGTATGCCATAGAGTTGGAGAATTTTGAACATGAAATCTCTGCTGATGGAATCAAATGCCTTGCAAAGTCAACAAAACAGATTATAACCTCTTTGTTGAATTTTTTTCTTTTCTTCCAATATGCAGCAAATGATTTGAGCAGTTGCCAACCTGCCTCTTCTAAATCCATTCTGGTTCTTGTGGAGGAGTGGATTGATGGTAGGGACAATCCTATTTAGCAGAAGATTATTGTAAACTTTTGCTGCAAATGGCATGAGAGTTATATGGCAGTGAATGGTGTATGAATGTATGGTCGCAAAACCCTAGGATCTTTCCACAATAATGTTGGTATGCTGTCAAGATCTGGAGATTTGTTGTTATCAAAATCTTTGAGTGTTATTTTGAGTCCATCAAGTGTGAATGAGTTGGTTGCAAAGAGTGAAACCGAGTTATAAACAAAAGCTAATTAGAAGTACTTTTAAAGACACCACTAAACCACAAGGGATACTAGATAAGGCCCATGTCAATGTAGACACAGAGTACATCTAAGGGGAGATCAACAAGATTGTAAGAGTGCATATGAGAAACAACTTGCTGCAACCTGGAAATCATACTCACAGGAAGAAGATCAAAGCCTTCCATTCAGCTCAGAGGTGGTTCCACTGAAAAGCATAAAGCTAACTAGTTTGACCACTTTAAGAATCTCATGGGAGAACCACCATATGAAAGATGACATTTAACCATGTAAAAAAATCAGGAACAGAGATTTGATATTCAGCTATATCAGCAGTCAGATTGGGTAGATTATACTTGGATTCTGTAACTACTATGACAGATAATGTGATTGGAGGAAGAAATCTCATCATTACCTTACAGTAAGAAATTCTAAAAGTAATAGATAAACAAGATCAAAAATAAAGATCAATGATTTGTACATTGGCAGTCATGCCACTAAGAAATCACAAGTACACAAAGAACTTACAAGATGAACTAGTTTTTTAAACTATGTTTATAAGAACTAGACTTTTAACATTTCTCTTGTATATTAGAGTGGAAACCCCATTAAAGATTTATAGAAAAATGCAAAGGATTTTAATATCATTAAAAATCCCAATTATTTATGAACACCAGCTTAAAGAATATTTGATTCTTTTTTGTGCTTTTTGTCAGCTCCAAATTTGAATTTCTATATTCATATATATTAACCAATCAGTGACATCATATGAGATGCATGGTAGTCTTTGAATTTGCAAACAATAAATATCTGTTGTTTGCTATCAAATTTTGGAAGATTTATTAACCAATAAACTGATGACTTTAATAAAATCTAAGTTTTAAATTTTTGGAGCCTATAATGAATAGGGTGATGTTAAGTTAGTAAATTAATTTTTTCAGTTAACCTTTGAATTGGTCATTCATTTGTTATACAAGACTGAAATATTCAAACCATAATTACACACATTTGTGCATATTTATTCAAGTATAAATTATAAAACAGACTTAGCAATATTGACACATAAAAAATACACAGGCTGAGTTTGTTTACAAGTGTAATTTGTATTAAGATAGCCAGCTGCTTATTAAGCTGCCGACTGCTACAAATCTTATATCCATACATAAAACAACATAAATATGTGACACACACATTCTCACATGCAGCCAAAACCATAAAAAATATTTTGTATGAAGTTGTTTGCAAACAATCTTTGAAATTCATTTTTTTCAATTCAGTTTTGTAAAGCAATGTTGCATATTGTTTATTTCTTTGTTTTATCTATGCATATTCCTTTATATTAGTATGCAAACCACTTCATTTCACTAAAATGGCTTTTACATAATCTGATATTGCAAAATGAAGTATTTGTTTCATATGCATAATATTATTTATAACAGCTTTTGATACATAAAAAATCATTCTCATATTTTATAATTGTTTTATGTTAATGATTATTTCATCAGTTCAAAATATGAATCTACCAATATGTATATTTGAATATGATATGAGCTTTAAATGACGTATTCATTTTATTAATTCATAACTTAATCTAGATTACAGAAAGACATTACACTATATTTTGTGGAAAACACAAATCCACTAACTTAGGAAGCACTTGGAGTTGTAGTGGTTCCTAAAAAGGCAATGATAAATAAATGGTAAATAATAATAAAGACACTGAAAAGTTTGACATTTTATGCAAAGGTGTGCATAGTTCTTCATGACAAAAGAAAAAATCTTTATAATAAAGTTTTTATTAAGTTTTAGATGTGTTGACATTGATTCAAAGAATGGGTGGCAAAAATATTGATCTGAAGAATATCAACATAAATATTAATGCAATCATATCTTTCACAACTTTCAAAACTTTTGAAACATAAAAAACAAAAGTCTAAATCTTTCTCTTATTCCATCAACTATTTCAGCAATTAGGGATGGCAGTTTTCACTTGGATTCTGTACACATTCCCATAATAGATACTTTGAGAGAAAGAAGAAGCCTCATCTCTCATTCAACAGTCCCTTCTCTCTTGAAGTAAAGTTCGACATAAAGTAATAGCTCATTGACTCAAAATATAAAAATGTTTCAATTGGCAATTCAATTTCATGCCTTCAAAAAATGAATTTACAATATATATTTCAATATGATGATGACATTAAAAGAAATATTCAATTTATTAATTCCTAACTCAGTCTAGAATTAAGTATGCAATATATTACCTGTTATAGGTACAGTACTTAAAAAAGCATTTGGAGTTATAGCAGTTTGTACAAAGGCAATGAAAAATACATGCTAAATAATAATATGTATAATAATAGGCATCAAATTTCAATATTTATATAGAAATATGCAATGGCTACCATGAGAAGAAATTTTTCATAAGAAGCATTTTGTTAAGTTTGGAAGAAATTCACATTTAAAGAATACGATGGCATAAAATATTGATGGACGTAAGATTGACATAATTATTAATGTAAGTACATAAATTATATTTCAAGATTATTTTTATCACATTATGTATATATATATATATATATGCATACATAAAAGGATATTCAGCCTGTAATGGAGAACTGAATAGGAAAAAGGATATTCAGCCATGTCAAACAATCATTAATGGAGATTTGATATTCAGATATTTCAATCGTAAAAGTGGATAGGTTTCATTTGCATTTTCTACACATACAATGATAGATAATTTGATTTGAAGAAGAAATCTTATAACTCATTCTTCATCACATTAGCTCTCAATGAGAAATTCTAAATAAAGGTATAGGTAAACAGCAAAAAATAAAGAAGTTTGACTCATACCACTAAGAAATTTACAAGTGTACAAACAACTTTCCAGATGAAAGGCATTTTTAAATTATATTTATAAGAAGTACTGTTTTACAAATGACAGACTTTTAATTCATCTGATATTAGATATGAAATATTTGTTACACATGTATAATATTATTTATAACAGCAAGACAGTAAAAGCTTTCTCATCTCTAAATCTTTTGATATATAAAAATCAAATATATTGATCTTGCATATTTTATAATTATTTTATTTCTCATTCATTATTTGAAATGATCTATCAATGAATATCTTAAAAAAATATGGACATATATATATTGTATTGTTTCTTATCTTAATTTGCACTAAATTTAACATTACATTAGTTTCTATTTCAGTATTTGAAGTAGCACTTGTGATTGTAGTGGCATATAAAATTAATGATTATTAAATAACAATAATAATAATAACACATTGATAATATCAACTTTTTATGTAAAGATGTTCAAATTTTTTCATGAGCAAAGGAGAAAATCCTTATGTACAAAATTATTGTAAATTTTAAATAGATTTACTTTTATTCAAAGAATAGGCTGAGAAATAAAATTGATCTCAAGAATATCAACATAAATACTAATGCAAATATTTATAGACTGCTCATCGCTTGACCTTTTGATACATAAAAAAACTTCTGAATTCTTCTCATATTTTAAAATTATGTTATTCAGCTATTTCAGCAAAGATTTTGTACACAATCCCATAATAGATAATTTGACTGCAACATCACTTATTCAACATTCCATTTTCTATGGAAGTAAAATTCTTTATCAAATAATAGTTCACTGATGTAAATAAAACAGTTTTTCAAATGTCAATACATATTTCATGTCTCCAGAAAATAATCTACACTATATATTTCAATATGATTACAAAATTAATAGAACTACAAAATTTTTTGAATCCTAATATAGTAAATACATTACCTGTTGTAGAAAATTCTGATACGGTAGTCAAAGGAGTAGTTGTGGCTATAGGGGTTACTATAAATAAAAAAGAAAAACACGTTAAATAATAATAATAATAATAATAATAATAATCATAATAATCATAATAATAGGCATCAAATTTCAATATTTATGTAGAAATGTGCAATGGTTACCATGAGAAGAAATTTTTTATGAGAAGCATTTTGTTAAATTTGAAAGAAATTCACATTTGAAAAATACAATCACACAAAATATTGATCAACATAACATCGACATAATTATTAATGTAAATACATAAAATATATTTCAAGATTATTTTTATCACATTATGTATATATGTATGCATACATAAGAAGATATTCAGCTTGTAATGGAGGACTGAATATGAAAGAGGATATTCAGCCTTCTCAAACAATCAGTAATGCATATTTGATATTCAAATATATCAAATAAAGGAATATGTAAACAACAAAACATAAAGATATTTGACTTATACTTTGGAGGGAATACTATTAAATAATAGTTTCAGATTATTTTAGTGACAGTGCATTTCGCTCAGACCTTCTGTGTCTGACCTTAGGGTCAGCTGGTAGACAAAACAGGGATCTCGATTTTGATTGGCTTAGCTGAACATGGGAATGTTAGAGTTGGAAAGTGTTTTTAGTAAGTTAAGTTTTATACGTTGAAGAGATCAGATGTGATTTATTTCATGTCCCAGGAAAATTGCTCCCCAGTGGGGGTGATAGAGTGACCCCAGTGGCTAGTTAAAAATGTACACGTCAATGTATTTAATAAAGTAGTAAGTCAAAATCCATTTTGTTGAAGTTCTCATTTTACCTCCGAATACCAAAACATTTTGACACCTGACTGAGAGAAAACAGCCATGAGAGAAGAATGCAGCTTCATTATGGAGTCGACCCTGTCAACCAAAAGTTCTCCCCAGATGAGAGGGAGTATACTACATGTATACTATTTGGTGCGCAGTGACCAGCTCCTTTCAACAAGGGAGGCAGCAAGTAAACCAGAGTGCAAATGCAGTGTGGAAAGGTTTGGAGAAGATTTTCGACAGAGGAAATAATGATGAAATTTTCTTGATGGCCATACAATAGAAAAAAAAGGACAAGCAGGGAAAAGAAAGAAGGAAAGGACAATGAACACCCACACTCATTCATACACACTGATGTGACAATGTCAATTTTCATGAAACATTTTAGTAAAAGACTAATTTTGTTTGTTTTGTCCTTTTCAAAAGTTTAGGCCATGAGTAGAAATTTATTGTTTGATTTTGATTTGCACACTTAATGTTGTTTGGTGCATCCAACTTTTGTATGTCTAGAAACCTGAATTTGTGTACGTAACAAAATGGAAAATGGTTTTGAAAAAAAAAAGACTGATGGCATTTTGTGATGTGGCATTCCCACTGTGATTTCTGTAGACTGTATATTTGTTTTTCAATGAATTGTATGTAAATGACTTGTAGTTTCACATGAAGAGGCAAAGAATTATGTTCTACCCAGGGATATTAGATTGCAGAGGTAGTACCTGCTGCCATGGGTGGAGAATATATTGGAGAGATCAGTTCACTGTTGGAGTGACTTGTATCCAGACTGGAGTCTGAGACATTGACCTTGGGTCACCGAAGCTAGTAACCAAGGATGGACAAAGGACTGTCCAGTATTCTGTTTTTTGTTAAAAAAGATGTTTGAAAAACTAGTCAGAATTTTGTTGTTTATGTTAATTCTTTTTCAGGAAATGTGTATGTGCATGATGGAATGGTCATGTGATCGAGGCCCAATAAAAAAATTGTAAGGAGCATGTCCTGCATACACAAAATCATACAGGGTATTTTAGAGTAAATAATTGAAACAAAATTCATAAATGAATATTTGTTGATGGTTGGGTAAGGAATGTTCAGACTGTTTCAGAATGTTAATTTTTAGTGGCAGTGTATTTGTCTCAGACCTTCTGAGACTGAACTTGGGGTCAGCTGGTAAATAAAGTAAAGATCTCGATTTTGAATGTAGAAATGTTAGAGTTAAGAGTTAGAAAATGTTTTCGATGAGTTAATTTTTATACATTGAAGAGATCAGATGTGGTTGTTTTGTGCTCCAGAGAACTTGATCCTAAGTTGGGGGGATAGAGCGAGCCACTGAGTAGTTAAAACTATACATGTTGACTTGTTTAATAAAGTAGTAACTCAATATCCTTTTTGTTGAAGTTCTCATTTTATCTACGAAAAACCAATAAGGATCACCCGGCCAAGACAAGAAATATAAGAGAGAGAAGACGCAACATTATGAGTGAATCAAACCCATTGACCCAACACAAGCCACAGGAGGAAGCAAGGTATACAACAATACCACTAAGAAAATCACACATATATAAATAATTTTCAAGATGAAATGTCATCACTCATTCTTCACCGCATTCACTATCAATGAGAAATACTAAATAAAGGAATATGTAAACAGCAAACAATAAAGATGTTTCACTCATACTTTCGAGGGGACACCACTTAGAAATTTACAGGTGTACAAATAGCTTTCAAGATCAAATATCATCACTCATTAAATAAAAATAATCATAGTAAAACATTGACAATATCAATTTTTATGTAAAAAAAATGTGACGTCCTTCATGAGCAAAGGTCTAAGTCCTTATGTACAAAATTATTAAATATTTTAAATAGGTTCCTGTTATTGAAAGAATACTGTGAGAATTAAAACTCATCTCAAGAATATCAACATAAATATTAATGCAATTACTTAGAGCTTGCTCATCGCTCAACCTTTTGATACATGAATACAAATTCTAAATCTTTCGCATATTTTAAAATTATATCCTTCAGCTATTTCAGCAATCAAAGATATCCATTTTCACTTGGATTCTGTACACAATCCGAAAATAGATAATTTGACTGAATTCATTCAACATTCAAAGAATAGGCTGAGAACTAAAATTGATGTAAAGAATATCAACATAAATATTAATGCAAACATTGATACTCAACATTTTCATACACAACGATGTAAATAAAATAGTTTTTCAAATGTCTCCAGAAAATGAATCCCATATGATATCCTATAATAGATAATTTGACTGCAAGAAGAAGAAGAAGCCTCATCACGTAATAAACTTTCCATTGTCTCTTGATGTAAAATTCTATATAAAATAATAGCTGAATGATGTAAATAAAACAGTTTTTCAAATATCAGAGCATATTTCAGGACTCAAAAAATAAATCATACTTATTATAAAACCTTGGTTGTGTGTGTGTGTGTCTGTTTCGTTTATATATTGGATCGGATTTCCTACATTTTTTAACCGATTTCAACAAAACTTCACAGGACTACATAAAATTACCTTGCGGTGGTTCTGACAGTACCAAAAATTGCAAAAACACAATTGTTTTTACACAAAATCAATTTGAAAATACAATTAAGAGGCATCGCTGTCAAGAATGAGAGGGGGACAACTCATATCGAGTTATACTTATTATAAAACCCAGGTTGTTTGTGAGTGTGTGCCTGTGTTTGTTTATATATGGGATCGAATTTCCTACATTTTTCAACCGATTTCAACAAAACTTCACTTTTTTTTGACAGGTAGTGTTTCTTATTATCTTGCACATTTTTTTCTTTATTTTTACATTCAGAATGCTTTAAAAATTAATTTACAAGACAATTGTTTATAATAAAATTCTATTCAATCGATAAATTCATAGTGATTGAAAACAATGCTTTTGTTTGAGTTTGGGTTTGACCAATTCGTAAAAAAAAAACAAAAAAAACTAAATAAGACATGCATGTCCATAAACCTTAAACAATAATCTTTGTCAATTTTATTTTTCAGTCTTTATGATGGTTGATACTTGATCTATCTCTTACTGTTACATCCCCAGGCAATGCCGGGCTCTACTGCTAGTCTACAATATATATTTCAATATGATTACATTAACAAAACTACTCAATTTTTCCATTCCTAACTCAGTCAAGAATAAAATAGGCAATATTACCTGTTGTAGAAAATTCTTGTGTGGTAATCAAAGGACTACCTGGGGTTATAGGGGTCCCTAGAAAGGAAAAAGAAATAAATGTTAAATAATAATAATACTCATAATAAAACATAAAATTTGAATATTTATGTAGAAATGTACAATGCTTACCATTAGAAGAAATTTTTCATGAGAAGCATTTTGTTAATATTGGAAGAAATTCACATTGAAAGAATACGGTGACATAAATATTGATCAACATAATGTCAATAAAATTATTAATACAAATACATAAAATATATTAAAAGATCATTTTTATCACATTATGTATATAAGAATGCATTTGTAAAAAGAGGTTTAGACTGTAATCAAGGACTGAATATGAAAGGATATTCAGCCATTTCAAACAATCAGTAATGGAGATTTGATCTTCAGATAATTCAGTCATAAAAATGGATAGGTTTTGATTATATTTTCTACACATACAATAAGAGATGATTTGATTCAAAGAAGAAATGTCATCACTCATTCTTCATTGCATTAGCTCTCAATGAGAAATTCTAAATAAAGCTAAATATAAACAGAATAATATATAGGGGTTTGACTCATAGTCTGTATGGCATACCACTAAGAAAATTACAAGTGTACAAATAACTTTCAAGATGAAGGATATTTTTAAATTATATTCATCAGAAATATTGTTTTACAAATGACAGTCTTTTGCTTAATCTGATATTAGAATGTGCAATGTTTCTTACATATTGTTATGGTCCAAGTTACTTGTACCACGGTGATGGTCCAAGGTTAGAAATGAAAGAATAACACGAACACAGGTATGGAATGCAAAGATATATTACAGCAGAAATATAATACAAAGAAGTAGAAGTATTAGAAATGACTATCAGATTCAGTTAGAGTGAACTATGATGTCTCAACAAGTATCACTATTCCAATGTCCTTACAATATGCTTTCAATTATATCTCATCGCCTTACAATCCCCTCATACCTCTTGAGAGGCGCAGTATTTATAATGTCATGAATTGTCCATTATTATTATAATCCCCATAACAATAATCTAATATCACATATTAATGTGCAATGCTTACCATAAGAAGAAATTTTTCATTAGAAGCAATTTGTTAACTTTAGAAAAAATTCATATTTAAAGAATAGCATGACACAAAATTGGATGAATATAAGATTGACATAATTCTTAATGTAAATGCATAAAGTATATTGAAAGATTATACTGATTGCATGATATCTATATCTATATATATATCTATATATATAGATATATATATATATATATATATGTATACATGAACATGTAGAAAGGTATTCACCCTGTAATGGAGGACTGAATATGAAAGAGGATATTCCGCCATCTCGAACAATCAGTAATGGAGATTTGATCTTCATATAATTCAGTCGGAAAAATACATAGGATTTATTTATATTTTCTAAACATACAATGATAGATGATTTGATTCAAAGAAGAAATGTCATCACTCATTCTTCATCACATTAGCTCTCAATGAGAATTTCTAAATAGAGGTATATGTAAACACCAAAAATTAAAGAGGTTTCACTCATACTTTCGATAGCATATCACTAAGAAAACCCCAAGTGTACAAATAATTTTCAAGATTGTTATGGTCCGATTCCTTGTACCACGGTGATAGTCCAAGGTAGAACCAATAAAGAAGAACTCGAATACGGATATGGAATAACACAGATATATTACAAACAGAAATATATACAAGAAATATATAAGTAGAAAGTGTTAGGACGAACAATTAGGTTTAGTAGTAATTATCTGAATGCTACTCTATTTAGGACTGCCTCTGACTCGACTGACTCACTCACTCTGACTGACTGACAGACTACTGACGGACTTCATTTCAGACTTCAGACTGAACTCTCTGCTTCCTCTTGAGGCGCAGTATTTATTGCGTATGGGATAGTCCATTGTTATTATGGGTAAGGTCCCATAACATCCCACTTCCGAAAATTTTGTGTAGCAGGGGTTTTTTAACATCTTTTTTTTTTTTGATCTATTTCCAAAGGTTCAGTAAGTTTTCTTTTTCTAGACGATTTTCTTGGTTCTGGCATTATTTGCGGTCTTGTTATATTGAATGTGTCGAAAACAGTGTCCAATATCTCTTCTTGAGGTGGACCGTTAGCATCCTGTAACGGTCTCTTCCTTATTTGGTTAACATGTCTTCTGTGTGAGAATTTTTTTTCTTTGAACTATGTACATCATATTGCCAATTCTTTTCCCAATTATCCCTTGTTCCCAGCAAGAGGTATTATTTTTGTATGCCTTAAAAAAACTTTTTCCCCTAAGAGGAATTTTCTTTTTGGTGTATAGGACTGTGTTACTTGTTTTGTTTTACTTGGTAGTAATTTATCAAACACTGATCTGATTTTCCTAGCAAACATGATATCTGCTGGTGATAATATTGATGGTGTCGCATTATTTGGCGTTATTCTATATACCTGTCGGAATTGCTGAAATGCTTTCTCTGTAGGCACATCATACGCTTTTCGTAATGCTCTTTTGAGAGTATCCATGAATCTCTCCGCTTGTCCATTTGATCTTGGATGGTAAGGCGGGGATTTTATGTTTTACTTGATAGATTTCGCAAAACTCTTGGAAATCTTCTGATGTGAATTCGGTTCCTTTATCTGTTACTAAACAGTCCACTACGCCAAACCAAGCGAATAGCTCGTGGAGGAAATTTATGGTCGTTTCTGTGGTAGGATTTTTGCACCGAAACACCTTCGGCCATTTACTGTAGCTATCAACTATGATTAAATAGTAGAACCCGTCAATTGGTCCTGCACAATCTGCGTGTATTCTTGACCATGGACGATCAGTTTCAGGCCAAGGCTTATGTATGATTGGCGGTGCTTTAGCTGCTAAATTACAACCCTTGCACATTTCCACCATTTGAGAAATATCCTGGTCCATATTCTTCCAATATACATAGCTTCGCGTTAGCGACTTCATTCTATTTTTACCTGGGTGTCCTCTGTGGAAATCCTTTAGTATCCATATTTGTAAAGTTTTGGGGATTACAACCCTTCCGTTGCAAAGTAGCACATTATCGCATAGAGAAAAGCTGTTCAAAATTTTCTCATTTTTTTCTATTATTTTTGCTTTTGTTTCATTAATAAATTTGTCATTTTTGGCTTCATTTTTTGTCTTGCAATGTGACCGGGAGGTTTCTGAGTGTACAACATAGTACTGTTCTTATGTCTTCTTCATTTCTAAGGGCTGTGATTACCATATCTTCCAATGGCTCTGTCTTTGTTGGTATAAGTCTTGACAGACCAACCGCGTGCCCGATTCTTTTCATTGGTAAATATTCCAATCTGAAATTATAGTTCAGAAGAATCATTCCCCATCTAAGTAGTCTATTTGCTGTGTACACCAGTAGACCTTTTTTTGAACCAAAAATTTTTATTAACGGTTTGTGATCTGTCAGCAGAGTAAAGTGTCTACCATAGACGTATCTATGGAATCTTGTTAATGCAAAGATAACTGCTAGAGCTTCCTTCTCAATTTGTGAATAGTTTTTCTCCACTGGTAGTAGGGTTCGAGAAGCATGTGCGATACGTCTTATTGTCCTATCTGGCATTTTATGTAATATACATGCTCCAACACCGTAGGCGCTCACATCACTTGCTACAATAATCTCTAGTTTAGGATCATAGTGTGCCAAAAATAAATCCGATGTTAATGTCTTGATTATTTTTTTAAATGTTTCCTGGCATTGATCTGTCTACTGCCAAGCTTTTTCTTTCTTTAGCAGTTCATTCAATGGTGCGCAAAGTTTATGTATTTCAGGTATGAATTCCTGGTAGTAATTCACTAATCCAAGAAAACTTTGTAGTTCTGTTATGTTCTTAGAAACTGGCATTTTTTTATTGCTGTAGACCTTTCAGGGTCTGGACGTCTACCTTCTTGGTCTATCATATGGCCAAGATATTTAATTGCCCTCATGAAAAAATCAAACTTATTTTCTTTCACTTTGAATCCATAGCTTTGAATTCTCTTAAACACTTCTTGTACATGTTGCCAGTGTTGTTCAATGCTTTCGCTATTAATCAATTTGTCATCCAGATATGCTATTGTGTATTCTAGTCCTGCCAGCACTGTATCCATTATCTGCTGGAAAATAGCCGGTGCTACTTGAATTCCAAATGGTAGTCTTTGTTATCTGTACAATCCCTTGTGTGTGCTTATGCATAGTAGTTTTAAACTTTCTTCATTGACTGGAATTTGCAGGTAGGCCTCACTTAGATTAATTTTTGAAAAATATTTACCGCCATTTAATTTAGTGAATACTTCTTCAGGACTAGGTAGCGGATAGTGGTAGTCCTTTATTGCTGTGTTCAAATCTGTAGAAAAATCAGCACAAATTCAAATTTCTCCTGATTTCTTCTTAACGTAGACCGTCGGTGCGGCCCATTTGCTTTACTCTACTTTTTTCAATATACCCGTATTTTCGAGTCTAGATAATTCTTGGTCAATCTTATCTATTGACGCAAATGGTACACTCCTTTTTTTCCTTGAAAATAGGTTGAACGTTATCCTTTATTTTGATATTAGCTGCCATTTTCTTGCATCTTCTGAGACCTTCCGAAAATACTTCGGGGAAACACATTTTTAGTTTTCCTTTTAATTTGTCTGCCTCGGTTGATAAGCTTTTTACATTCTGGCAGTAGGTGTTAATAGGTAGATCCCACAATTCGAATTTTTGCATCCAGTCTGTCCTGAATAGGTTTTCAGTATAAGACGTACATTTTTAGTTTTTTTGTCATTCTGTTAAATGTTACATTTGTGATTATTTCACCCTCAAATTTTATCTTTCTCCCCATAACTGATCTCGCAATTTTATCCGTTTTTAACATGACAGGTTTGTCCAGTTTTCTCCATGTTTGTAGATTTATGATAATTAAGTCTGAGCCAGAATCCAGCTGTAACCTAACTTTTCTATTTTGCATTTCAACTTGTACATATTTTCTTATATTAGTCTCATCTGTTTGGTTGGTCCTCATAATTCTTATACTGCTTTCTTTTCTATACCAACAGTGAGAACTTTTGTGACCAATTTTTTTACATGATAGACAAGTTTTAGCACGATATGTACAGTCTTTAACCCAATGCCAAGACCCACAATGATAGCATGGACTTGGGGGTAGTTTCTTTTTATGTTGATTATAATTGGAAAATTTTGTTTTACCTGTTTTTGAGGTGGGAAAATCAGTTTGGTTTGTTTGTGAGGAGGGAAAATTTGTTTGCTTTGTTTGTGAGGAGGGAAAATTTGTTTGTCTTTGTACTTTGCGGATGTATGCTATGCCAGCTTGTTCTATGTCTTTAGAGTCTTTTTTTACGGTGACGCATCTCTGGCAATCTTCGGCTAGGTTTTGAAGTGCCAGATTTTGTTCATTTTCCAATTTAGTATGTATTCTACATCTCATTCTGCGTCTTTGGTTGGACGTAAATTAAGTATTTGAAGTTGTCAGCACTGACTTCCGAAAATTTGAAATTGTCACAATATTTATTAACAATGGATGCAAAAGTTACGTAATCTTCGCTATCCTTTTTTGTAAGGTTCATGCATTTCCATCTTTTATGAAATAGTGAAGTATTATGGCTGAAAAGTTCCGTTAGCAATTTTATAGATTCTTTGAACGTTAACTTGATTGTTTTTCTGGGAAGGATATAATCAACGAAATTGGTATATTCGCCTGTGCCTAATTTTCTTAAAGAAAAGAGTACTTTACGTGCGTCTGACCAATCTTTGCAGTCAAAATCATATAGATCTTCATACCTTCAGAAGTAATTTGCAAAAGTTTTATCTTCGTCGGGTGCGTACTTGAAATCTTCGATATTACTCCAAATAGCATCTTGAGAGAGAACTGATTCGTTCTCGGGTTTTAGCTCCTTATTTGCCATTGCACATATCAATAATTCCTGCATTTCTAGATGTTTTTGTTCATACCTTTGTTGTTGTTCAAACTGGATTTTGATAAGTTCCATAAAGGTTGACTTAAAATCATCCATGTTAACGTATTCTTTTTTGTAACCTGATATTCTGTAGTCTGTGCTCGCAAAAAAAAACTTTCATTTGTTGTCAATGAAATTTGATATCAAGAAAAGAAAATTTTTCTTTTTTTTTTTTTAGAATTTAATCATCATCCATTATTATGTACGACGAATAGGAAAAAAAATATGTCCTCCAAGTAGGAAGTTTATTTTTCTTTAAGAGTTTTCCAGATCACCACTTGTTATGTGTGATGTATAGGAAAAAAATAAGTCCTCCATGTATAGAGTTCATATTTTCTTTTTAGGGGTTTCATGGTTGTCACTTGTTATGTTGACAAGAGAGGAGGATTTTGTTGTTTGTTCTTCACATGAGAGTCCGAAACTTCATGGCCACTGTCATGCTGTGGAAAACGAAAACTTTTTTTTCTTCCACCGAATGAGATTGAATTGCTCGTCGGCACTGTCATGCTGTGGCAAATGAAGTTTTTTTTTCCTTCCACCGGACAAGTTCGAATCGTTCGGCGGCACACTCATGGTCCAATTCCTTGTACCACGGTGATAGTCCAAGGTAGAACCAATAAAGAAGAACTTGAAGGTGGATATGGAATAACACAGATATATTACAAACAGGAATATATACAGAGAAGTAGAAAGTGTGAGTACAAACAATCAGGTTTAGTAGTAAATGTATGAATGCGACTCTGTTTCAGACTCCCTCTGACTCGATTGACAGACAACTGAGATGGGTGAATATCCTCTTTCATATTCAGACTGAACGATATTCCTTCAACCCTCCGCCACTGGGGCATCACGGGACTAAAGGTCGTTTATTTATTGTGGGTTCCACGAGCCTGTGGGCTCATCCCAAAAATATGCCGATTGAACCCGTATAAACAGGATCAGGGCCGGTTTACCTCCGCGAACGAGACACCACCCTTCAGCGTAGGCTCGTTCGGGTTCCTTCCTGCCTGAAGGCAGAGAGTTCAACCGATCAGCCAATCAGCCGGTCGCCCAACTTCGGACAGAACTCTCCGCTTCCATGTATGGCGCAGTATTTATTACGTAGGGGATAGTCCATTTTGTTATTGTGGGTAAGGTCCAGTAACAAAGATTAAGGACATTTTTAAATTATATTTGAAAGACAATAAATAAATTGAGGTTGTTTTTATTGCTTTGTATATATATATATATATATACATACACACACACACACAGACACACATAGATATATATATATATATATATATATATATATATATATATATATATGTATATATATATGCATGTATATATGTATATAGTGCATATGTAGAAAGTTAATTAGCCTGTAATAGAGGACTGAATATGAAAGAGGATATTCAGCCATCTCAAACAATCAGTAATAGAGATTTGAGCTTCAGATAATTCAGTCAGAAGAATGCATAGGTTTTTTATATTTTCTAAACATACTACGATATAGGATTTGATTAAATGAAGAAATGTCATCACTCATTCTTCATCACATTAGCTCTCAATGAGAATTTCTAAATAGAGGTATATGTAAACACCAAAAATTAAAGATGTTTCACTCATATTTTCGATAGCATATCAATAAGAAAATCCTAAATGTACAAAAAAATTTAAAGATTAATGACATTTTTAAATTATATTTATAAGACATATTCTTTTACAAATGAGTCTTTTGCTTAATCTGATATGAGAATGTGACATGTTTATTACATATGTATAATGATACTAATAACAAAAAGTTGGATTCTGTAGACAATCCAATAATAGATAATTTGATTGTAAGAAGAAGAAGCCTCAACACTTATTTAAATACCATTCTTTCTTGAAGAAAAGTTTTATATCAAATAATAGCTCAATGATGAAAAGAAAACAGTTTTTCAAGTGTCACTGCATATTTCTGGTTTCCAACAAATAAATCTACAAGATATATTTCAATATGACTCCGACATTTACAAAACCAATCAATTTTCATTCCTAAATCAGTAGAGAATAAAATAGGGAATATATTACCTGTCGTAATTTCCGGTACGGTAGTCATAGATGTACCAGTGACTATAGGGGATTCAAGAAAGAAATCAGAAATACATGCTAAATAATAATAATACTCATAATAATCAATATATAATTTCAATGGTTTTCTACAAATGTGCAATGTTTACCATTACAAGAAATTTTTTGTGGGAAGCATTTTACTATCTTTAGAAGAAATTCACATTTAAAGAAAATCATTACACAAAATATTGATGAAACTAACATAATTCTGAATATATATGCATAAAATAAATTGGAAGATTGTTTTTATTGCATTGTACATATATATAATATACACACACATATTATTATATATATATATATATATATATATATATATATATATATATATATATATATATATATATATGTATGTATGTATGTATGTATGTATGTCTGTAGTGCATATGTAGAAAGTTATTCAGCCTGTAATAGAGGACTGAATATGAAAGAGGATATTCAGCCATCTCAAACAATAAATAATAGAGATTTGATCTTCAGATAATTCAGTCAGAAGAATGCATAGGTTTTTTATATTTTCTAAACATACTATGATAGATGATTTGATTCAATGAAGAAATGTCATCACTCATTCTTCATCACACTAGCTCTCAATGAGAATTTCTAAATAGAGGTATATGTAAACACCAAAAATTAAAGATGTTTTTATTGCATTGTACATATATATAAGTATACACACACACATATTGTTATATATATATATATATATATATATATATATATATGTATATGTATGTATGTATGTATATGTATGTATGTCTGTAGTGCATATGTAGACAGTTATTCAGCCTGTAATAGAGAACTGAATATGAAAGAGGATATTCAGCCATCTCAAACAATCAGTAATAGAGATTTGAGCTTCAGGTAATTCAGTCAGAAGAATGCATAGGTTTTAATTATA